>CM062820.1:407467999-407857256 GCA_031772625.1 Pinus tabuliformis | reverse complement strand
CCATTGTTTTTCTAAGTGAAATAGAGACTACACAAAATTTTTTAAAAATTGATAATCACTTTTGATGTTGATTTAACTTATATAATTATTCCAATAATCATTAAAAATTTATACTTTAAAAAATTCAACCATACAAGAACAATAGAAATGTTGAGACGAAAAACTTATGAACGCAGAAATAGATATGCAGATATTTTATTAATAATTAGATAAATTACAGATGATGATGTTTACAGTGGGTTGCCTGGCTTATATATCGCCATGGACACCCTTTAGGAAAGGGCATGATCTTATGATCGTGCCCTTTCGCCTAACTAAACCTAAATTAAATAATAAACCTAAAATTAACTATTTTTTACATAACATTTCCTTCCTCTCGAAAGAATGCTTTGTCCTCAAAGCATATGTAACGACGGATGTTGTTGAAGAATGATTCATTCTCCCAGAAAGCGTCTTCTTCAGGTACGTCCTTCCACTTGATCAGATATTCTAAGATGATCAAGGTCGCACACTTTAAAAGGTCTTGGATTAATCTCTCAAGTTCCATTTTTGGTGATGTGGATATCGGTATGGCTTGATGTTGACAGGGTCTGACCCTGCCTTGACTTCTATTGTATGCTCAATTTCCCTATTAGGTGGCATCTTCATAGGTAGGTCTTGAAATACTTTTTCATGCTTCCGAATCAAATCTTGTATCTCTGGTGACTCTTCTTTGGTTGTATTTGCAGCTAACATCTCTAATTGGTGACATTGTACTACCTAAGCAGGTGCTCCATTTTGACTCAGCTTCATCGTCTGGGATGATGATGTAACTTGATTTTTTGGTGCTTGGAATCCGTGTAGCTTGTACTTCTTACCTCCCCATTTGAATTTTATAAATTGTACTTGATGGTTGGCGGCATAAGTACCTAAAGTTCATAGCCATTGGATACCTAAGACTACATCTACTCCTCCTAACGGTACCGTGAAGAATGGAGACTCTAGATTAAAGTTTTGAATCTGCAAATTGACCTTATGGAATTTCCCTACCTTTTCAATCTTCTTACCATTAGCTACCATCACTTTCATGTTTGGTAAGGGAAACGAAAAATATTGAGTCTCTTTGCCACGGTTGCATCTAAAAAATTGTGTGTGCTTCCAGAGTCGACGAGAACCACTACTTTGTTCTTCTTTATGTGTCCTTTTAACTTAAAGTCTGAGGTTGTGATATACCTGTCATAGCTGATAATGATACTTGTGGAATACTTCCATCATCTAGTTCTGGTGAGAATTCTGGGGCGTCTTCTGTGTCTTCTACGTCATAATCTTCACTGTTTGAATCATTGGTTGCTTCACAATTATATAGGTTCTTTGGTTCTTTTCCTTTAGCACATCTATGTTTGGGGTCCCACTTCTCACCACAGCATTTACATTTACCCTCTTTTATCCTTTGCATTTCCACATTAGATTTTTCATCTTCACGACAATGTGGTGGAACATATCTTGTATTATTTGAGTCCACATACTGGGGTATCCTTCGTCTTGCATAAGCTTTTTCCGCTGTTGACCAAAATATTGGTTCGGATTTCTTTTCGGCTGTTTTTTCTTTTCGTCTTGCTTCTTCTATAGATGTAATATCATGCATCTCAAGTTCTGCTTGTAAATGGGTTTTGAGTCCCGAGATGTATGACTGAATTAGAAGAGATTCTGATAACCCAGGTACTCGTGTTACTAAGGTCTCCCATTCTTGAGTGTATTCATCGACACTTCCTTTTTGTCGTAGTTTGATGAGTTTTGAAAAGAACTCTTCTTCCTTTACACCTTGGAATCTTTTGAAGAATGCATCTTTAAATTTCCTCCAGCTAATGACATGTGTTGTCTTTTTCCACCACATATACCAGTTATATGCTTCTCCCTCCATTTTCATGGATGCATGTCTGAGCTTTTCGTCATCGTCAGTGATGTCATATATCTCAAAGTATTCTTCTGCTTTATTTATCCATGCAACATTGTTTTTTTCGTTTCCATCGAATTTAGGCATCTCGACTTTTGCCCGTCGTTGGTATGTTGCTACTGGTTGAGCGAAAAAAGGGTGTTGATTGGTAAAGTTATCCCAGAGTTGCTTGTTTGTAAAGGCTGTGTTACTCGCTTCTTGGTGGGGTGTCACTGATTTTTTTGGGGATTCAACTTTGTCATGAGAGTCTGTGGACTTAGTTGAATCTGACGAAAGGTGTTCTTGATTCTCTTCACCTTCTTTTAGCAGTTGTTCGGGCGTACAATTCGACCTTTTACACAGAACTTTTAGCATTGTTAAGACCTCTTTGAAGTTTACTCCTGTTTGGACATGTTGACTTTCCATTTTTATCTCTATTCGATTTGTCGTATCTTCAAGATTTTTGATTTTGTCTGCTTGCTCCCCCAGCTTGCTCTCGACTTCATTTAATCTTTTACTGACCTCGTCGTGGTTGTTATTTATCTTTTGCTCTGCATCCAACAACCTTTTTTGGAAATCTGCCATTGTCATTGTCGACATTGAGCGGGTTTGCGGGGGCGTGTATTTATTTGCCAGCTAAAATATTTTTCCTCCCTCCTTTTTTTATTTTAGCTAAAATAAATTTTAATTAATTAAAATAAATTTAATTAATTAAATTAAATTATATATATATAACTTTTAATTAATTAAAATTAATTTAATTAATTAAATTAACTTTTTATATATATAAAATTTTTAATTAATTAAAATAAATTTAATTAATTAAATTATATATATTATATATAATATAATTATATATATATGTTATATATATTATATATAAATAGATAAATAAATTTAATTAATTAAATTATATATAATGTATAATATAATTATATATATGTTATATATATTATATATATTATATATAAATAAACGTTATATATACACGTTATATATATTTTATATCATATATATTTCACGTTATATATATACAAATAAATGTTATACGCAGTGTATATATTGATAGTTCCGCTGACCGTCACGTTTGCTGGTGGGGGGGTCACCTCCGTTGACCATTCAAAGGAAAAAACAAACTTTTCTCAACCGTATATCACCGCAGAGATTACACGGCACTGTGGACGTTTGCACAGGAATTCCAAGTCCAAACTTGACCGAACCGTATATCACCGCAGAGATTACCGGGCACTGTGGAAGTTTGCACAGGAATTCGGTGGCGTGGGTTCGGCCTGCTACAGTGATCGGTGGTCCTAACGGAAGCGATTGTGGCTGTGGGATGTGGATGTCGTTGGGACAGTCAGCTTGTGCGGAGGGCAGAAGAGTGGTGGTTAAACGGTAGTGGCACGATGACG
This sequence comes from Pinus tabuliformis, assembly GCA_031772625.1. NCBI lineage: Eukaryota > Viridiplantae > Streptophyta > Pinopsida > Pinales > Pinaceae > Pinus > Pinus tabuliformis. The sequence goes on along the minus strand of CM062820.1, from coordinate 407,853,932 downwards.
AAGGCGGACAAGATTTTGATGGCGGCACGCTAGTTATCAGTGGGTGACTACAACGGAATTGAAAATGATATGCATAACAAAAAGAACTTAGGATGGATGCGTCAAAACGGAATGCAATGGAGCAAAATAATGAACGGAACTAGAATGCGGACGAGTAGGGAACAACGACAGTAGAGGGAAATCGATGGCAGCGGATCAACAAAGCTGGAGGAACGCACTGCTCTGATACCAGATCAGACGAAAAACTTATGAACGCAGAAATAGATATGCAGATATTTTATTAATAATTAGATAAATTACAGATGATGATGTTTACAGTGGGTTGCCTGGCTTATATATCGCCATGGACACCCTTTAGGAAAGGGCATGATCTTATGATCGTGCCCTTTCGCCTAACTAAACCTAAATTAAATAATAAACCTAAAATTAACTATTTTTTACATAACAAATGTAGAGATCATAATACAAAAAAAGAAGGCAAGATTTACCCTGTGAAAACCCATTAAGGGGAAAATACCAACAACATTTTCAATAGAGAAATTCTTTTGTTCATCAAGAGACATACCTAGACCTTCTAGTAATTAACTAGGTCACACCTGGTCAAACCCTTCAATTCAAGCCTCCCAATTTGATCCATCACTTCGCTCTTCCTGATCTGCCTCAAAATTTTCACCCTGATATAATTGCCAGAATCCCAGAATTTTGACCACTAGAAACTACCCATAAATTTAAGCTCTTGTAAAAATAACTACGCAGAAATATGCAAACTGCAAAGAGATAGAGATTCAATCCACATGTGCGATCTTGATATAGCAAGAAAAAAATCCAATTCATCCTTCTTAATCTTCAATAGGATGCTCAAAAATTGTCTTCTTGAGAGAGTGCGAATTAGTTCCATGAGAAGAAGGTAAATTTGCATTTATATAGTAATATGCTTGGTTCAAAGGGATGTGTCCATTCCTACGCTGACTTAACTTGGAGGGAGGCCGACTTGTCAAATTTGGAGCCAAAAATTCATTTTAAAAATTAAAATTTTTCTCTTTTAAAAGTCCAAATGGGACTTGACTCAAATATAATTCTCTTTTGGCTCTAGCATTTTAAATATTCTTTACAATAATCAATGTGAATACATCAAGGGCCAAATATACATTATGAAGACTGATCATAGTTACAAAATTCAACACTCCCTCTTAACTAGGGAGGTATTCATAATGATTGTCATAGATGTTCTCAAGTTAACAAATTTCTCTAAGAAAAGGTTATATCAAATCATCATCAACATCAATATTATTAGCATCATCATCTACCATCAACATTCGCAAGTAGTCATATCTTGGTTGGTACCTAACCCTTGGATTATCACCAACATATCAAGACTCACTCTCTCAGATTGATTAGTCCTCAAATCTCAAGGCCTCTCACTAGGCCAAAATGCTGAGATACTAACTCAACTAGAAGGCACTCACTAACCCTTTGCCGTGAGCCCTTTTGGCCTAGACCTCACTCAACCCTTCCTTGATTAGTGATGGGGTCTAGATCTTAAAAATAACTCACTCATCCCTTCCCTAGTGAGTGATTAGGTCCATATGCTAAAAAACCTCACTCCACCCTTCCTTGGTGTGTGATTGGGTCCAAACACTGAAATATCTCACTACACCATTTCCTAGGGTGTGATTAGGTCCAAACCTTACTCAACACTTCACAGTGAGTAATCGAGTCTCCTCACCAAGAGGCACTCACTCAACTATATCTGGTGAGCACTTTAGGCCCTTAGACCATTCTCCATATCAGGAGAATGTCTATCCATGTTGGTATCAAATCAACACTCCCTCTCAATGAGAGGGGTAATCTCCACAAGCCCCATCTTGTCTCGTAAGTACACGAACTTCTCTTTGGGAAACAGCTTCATCAATATATCAATTGTTTACTCATTAGTGGAGATGTACTCGAGCATTATTTCTCTCCTTTGTACCATGTTACAGATGTAATGGTACTTGATTTCAATATGCTTTGTCCTTTCATGGAACACAAAATTCTATGAAAGCTTCACAAAACTTTGATTATCCAGTGTATCACGGTCGGTTCCACTTCATGGTCGAATAATCTTGAAAACAACTTTTAAAGTTGTATTTCTTTTGTACATGCTTCATTGGTTGCAATATATTTTTCTTTTGTAGTGTTCAATGTGGTAGATCTCTGCTTCCTTCTCATCCAAGATATGATAGTAGAGCGCATGGGGAAGCATATCCCTGAAGTAAATTTTCTATCATTAGAACTTCCTTCCCAGTCAACATTTGTATATTCCCGAAGTTGTACATCCTTGTTTGCAACATATCTCAAGCCATAGTTCAAAGTACCACATAGATATCTCAAATTGTGCTTCGCTACAATCAAATGTTCATGTCTTGGTCCCACCTGGAACTGGCTCAATGTGTTCACTGCAAAGAAAATGTCTAGCCTGGTGTTAACCAAATACATCAATGAGCTAATCAATCACTGATAAATAGAGGGATCTACCAATCTATGTTTGGATACTCTTAACTTTTTCAAGTTAGTCACCATGGGAGTAGCCATGGATTTACAGTCCATCATGCCAAATTTCTGAAGGATCTCAATAATATACTTTCCTTAACCAAGGAAGACTTTGCCAAGTTTCTACCATACTTATAGACCCAATAAATAATTCGTAAAACCAATATCCTTCATATAAAATTCAAAATCCAACTACATTTTACATTGAATGATGAGAGGCTCAACACATGTCAAAAACAAATTATGAACATATAGCAACAAGATCACAAATGCATCCTTCAAAACCTTAAAATAGAAGTTTGGATTGGCAACACTCTTGGTAAATCCAAACATTCTTAGATAACTATCAATTCAAGCATACCAATCTCTTGGAGCTTGCTTGAGTCCATATAAGGCCTTCTTTAACCTGCAAACATGAGGTTCCTTTCCATCGACCTTAAAACCTTGAGACTACTCTATGTACACCTGTTCGTCAATAACACCATTGAGGAAAACAATCTTCACATTCATTTGATGTAAATTCCATCCCAACAAATAAAAAAGAGAAATAATATATCTAATGGAGGTGACCAAAGGTCTCATCATAATCTTCTTCCTCTTTCTAAGGGAACCCTCTAGCCATGAAACGTGTCTTGTATTTATCAGTACTTCCATATGCAACATGCTTGATCTTATATATCCACTTGAAAGTCACTACTAATTTCCCTTCTAACCTCGACACCCAGACATCATTCTTCATGATGGATTGGTATTATTCATTCATGGCCCCCTTCCATACTTGCTGACTAATTGCTTCTTCATCAGTGGAAGGCTCCACATCAATAAGATTATTCATACGATCTGCATACCTAGAAAATCTTTTAGGTTTCTTAATTTCTCTGGATGTGCCATCAAGAGTTGCATGTTCTTCTACTTCTTCCAATGTAGATCTCATCCATGTTGGTCTCTTTGTGATTTCTGAAGCAACAACCAATTATGTTAATTCACCAAGCCCTTCTGGCTCTTTAAGAAATTCTATAGAACTCGAATGCTTTTCCTTCGAAGCCTCCTTCTTTAATTCATGATTGGAATCCATGGAGACTTACTTATACTTCCAATATGCAAATTTATCATCAAAGGTGACATCGCGACTGAACTCAATTTTTCATTGCTCTGTAATGTAAATTCTATAGGCCTTTGATGATTCATTATAACCAACAAATATGCCTTTATTTCATGATTGTTCTAACTTATTCCTTTTATCCTTAGGAACATGAATGTAGACAGGGAAACCAAAAATTCTCATATGTCAAACCTTTGGCTTTTGTCTAAAGAACTTCTTAAGGAGTCATATCTTCTATAATTCGATGAGGACTTCTGTTTTGAATATATATAGTTGTCAATGGTGCTTCTCCCCATAAAAACATCAACAAATCTTGATCATGCATCATAGCCTTGCTAGATTTTTCAATTGACCTATTATTTTGTTCTGCCACACATTTTGATGTGGATTAAATGGAACAACCTCTTAATCATAACTTTCTTATCGAAAACACCAAGTTATTTTGATGATCTTGGTGGCTCAGACACGCTTAGAATTCAACAGTGGCTTTAAATAGCTCAAAAATCAAAGTCCTCAGATTGAAGCAAAACTAGGACCAGATCATAGTGCTCGTCGTCCTGATTCTAACGGCGTGAACGACACTCAAATACAAGTTAGTATGCTCAAGATATTCATGGTCAAATTTCAGGTCAAACTTGGCCAAGTGGCGCTCTTAATGAGGCAACAATTTGGCAGAATCCCGACACAGGGAATTTGGCCACTAGAAAGGGTGAATTCGTCAAATCATTAATTCGTCTAATATCCCTTAAAAACAAAAACGGGGTGGCAAGCGGTCAAACCCCACCACCCACCAACATGTATTGAAATGAAATATTCATAAACATATGATGTAAAGTGGTGTCAGACCACCAACGTTAACATGGTATACCACATATGTTTCAGTGGGTGTTGAACTTGCCTGACTTAACAGTCGGTTGGTCTGCCGGTGGAACAACTCTTAACCACAACAAAATTCAAAACTGCGCCAACCACTAACCGTCGTGCCAAACTATGCCAACAGTTTCGTACCATAACCATAGGATATATACGTTATGCCAAACAACATTATTTAAAAATTAACACGGTCGGTTAAAATGTACAACGCGTCATTCTATTTGGGGGTTGGTGGGGTTGGAACCCTCGACCACCCATCACCAAACTTAACGCCTTTGCCAACGGGCCAAATGACCCACATTGAAGTATCCACCCGACACATATTACTTAAGCCACTAAAATGAATTTGGAGGGGAGACCGACGATGGATGAGCAATGAAACTAGGAGCGGCCTGGGCAACGAAACCATGAACGAGGGTATTTTGGAGATGCTGAAAAGATTCCCTTAGAGGGCCAGAGGTGCTAGTGTTAGATTTTGACAAGTTTATAGTCATTTTTGCACATTTTCTCACCAGGATTCCAACCTTGTGGTTCGTTTATCCATTTGAGCAGTAGAAATTTAGGTGCCCAATAGCAAAGAATATTTACAAAATCTTGTGGAATCTAAAAGATTCCCTTGGAGGCTAATTTTTGACAGAGGCAGAATGATGCCAACTTTATAGTCATTTTTCACAAAATTTCGTAGGTAGCGCAATGGTGTGCTTAGAATATTCATCTGAGAAACATATTTTTTGTCCATCTTCAGAAATAAATCTTTGGGGGAATCTTTAAGATTCCCGAGGGTCCAAAATTTGACGGTGTTAGAAAGGGGAAAAGTTTATAGTCATTTGACACAATTTCATGCCACAAATTCAACGATGATGTTTGTTTCAAAAGTTGAGCTTTGAAGTTTTCGTCCATCCTCAAAGTTGAAGGTATATGATGCAGTTATGCCATGTCTTTCTTTTGATTTTCTAAGATGATGTTTTTGTTTTTGAGATCCCTGATTACCATTATGTTGAGGGATACTTGTATGCCACATCATGTGAGATTTTATTAGATTGTCATGTTGAAGGAAGACCCATTTGAGTGAGAATTCCTATAGGGAGAATGTCTCATGGAGAGACATGCCACTCTAGTTGAGGGAATCTATCCTTGTAATGACAAATAATGTACTATGTACTCATCATCATCTTGTAGCATTTAATGAAGCAACCTCCCCACTCTTGACACCAGGGCCCGAAGATGTAACCCACACTAGGTGAACTCCATTATCAATGTGTTGTGTGTTCTTGATTTTATGGTTGTCATTATGTTTCATCTTCTTTACAACATACACATGTGATTTTTCATGCTCTTTTATATGTAATTCTGCTAACATCATAGAAGTAAAAGATCTTGATTACTTCTGGTAGCTAAAGAGATCTAGATCAAGTTTGGTATCAGAGAGGTCTTCTGGGTGATGTGAATTGCGAGTGTGAATGATTGAATGTGCACAAGAAGGGAAATGGAGAACAACAAAGATATCTATGAGGACCTCCTCAGAATGGCATGCATGGTGGACATAATGTATGCAGATTATGAGAAGAAGATGGAAAGAGAGGAATGGGAGAAAGAAAGAGTAGAGGATGATGCTCCATTTACACCCTCAAGTGAATATTCACCTTCTTCATTGTATTCTCATCATTCGGATGAGGAGATCAATCAGAGCCTTCAAGAAGATAATATTGAATTGAGGAAAATTCTACGAGAAGAAAAAGAGGAGAAGAAGAGACTGCAACTTCAACTACGAATCATGAAATAGGCCTTGGAAGAGTTGAATCACAATGAAGGCTTACCGAAGCCACCATCACCTATTCTAGAATCGACAGTTGAGGTAAATAGTGTTGATCATTCTTCAGTTTCATTTTCACATGAAGTTATTTATGTTGGAAATATGGAGGTACCCATTATAGGATCTGGCATGAGACTCCTTACCAAGATGGGATATAAAGGAGGAGGACTTGGTGTTAATGGCCAGGAATGACTTAGCGATTGGCAGTTGTATAAAGACCTCAATTTGTAGGTTTGGGATACACTAAAGGAGAGTGCTAAAAGGTATCAGAAGCTTCCAAGACATTGTTGAAGCCATCAGAGAAAAAGGATGATTGGAACACATCACAATCCTCACATGATAGTGCACATTGTAGAGAAAGAGCTAAGGAAAGCTCTCATCGCCAGCGTTGCACCAGAGACAATCGAGAGAGGTATAAGGAATCTTAGTATTATAGAGTTCATTTTGATTACAAACATATTGTTAATGATAAAGAGAAATCATATCTTACAAAACCATGTAGTTTTTGTGGTTTACATAACCATGTGATTGTTGAGTGCTAGAAGAGAATGACAACAAGAAAGAAGATGAGACGTGAAAGGCTTTATCCACATCAGGGAAGGAAGGAGGATAAGCAGGTTTGGAGGAAGAAGAATTTTTGCAGTCATTGCAATAGAGGTGGACATCAAAGATCCACGTGTTGGAGGCTCCATCTAGAGCAACGTCTCAAGGACAAAGCCCCATGTAGGAACTAGTTGGAAAAGTTGTTCAACAAGCAAAGAAGCTCCAGGATGATGACCCATTCAATTTTATGAGTGAGAGATGGTTTTACTAGATATGGTAGTATTTCATGGCCACATTTTGTAAATTAGGTGTTGCAATTTAAATTGTAAAGGTGATGTTTTCCATCGCTTATTAAGGGAAAAATGATGTTTTTGGCCCTTTATTGATAGCTGGGGTATTGGTTTCTATTCCAATGTAAACTTGACCAAAGAATGTGTGTTATAAACTCTTGGAAAGTATGGGGATTCTTCGGTCATGATTGGTCATGTAATTGAGCATGTAGTTTGCAAAGATTTCACTACAGGTTTGCAGAGGATGCAGGTGTCAACTCATCACTTATAGCTCAGAAAAACAAGGGTGAAGGAGAAGGAAGTGTGACTTATTATGACACTTGTGGTGCAGAAAATGTAACATAGCAGTTGCAGATTATGTTCATTATTTTGAAGGACCAAAAGCTCCATAGTGGGGAGGTATGATCCGGGTGGCTCCAGACATGCTCAGAATTCAACAATGGCTTGAAATAGCTCAAAAATAAAAGTCCTCATATTGAATCAAAACCAATACCAAATCGTAGTGCTCATCGTTATGATTCGAATGGTGCAAACGACACTCAAATATGAGTTCGTATGCTCAAGATATTTACAGTCAAAGTTTAGATCAAACTTGGCCAAGTGGCAGCCTTAACAAGGAAACAATTTGGTAGAATCTTGATGCACATAATCTGGCCACCGGAAAGGGTGAATTTATCGAATCTTTAATTTGTCTAATATTACTTAAAATCCAGTCCAAAAAAAATGATTGATTTGTTTAAAAACAAAAAAAATATTAAACTAGGGGTGGTGCAAGTGGCCGACATTGTTATATATTATTATAAAAATAAAAACAAGGTGGGAGGCAGTCAAAACTTGACACCCCCAACATGTATTGAAATGACATATTCATAAACATGATGCAACACGGTGGTAGACCACCAACTGTTAACACGGTATACCACATATGTTCTAGCGGGTATCGAACCCGCTCAGCTTAACAACCAGTCGGTTCACTAGCAGAACAACTCTTAACCACAACAAAATTAAAAACAACACCAACCACTGACCATCGTGCCAAACTCTGCTAGTAGTTTCATATCATAACTACAGGCTATATATGTTATGCCAACCAACACTATTTAAAAATTAGCGCGATCGATTAAAACATACAATGTGCCATTCTATTTGGGGGTTGGTGGGCTTGGAACCCCCGAACACCCATTACCAAACCTAGTGCCTTTGCTAAGAGGCCAAACAATCCAAATTGAAATATTTTCCCATCACATTGTAGTGTTCTAGCTAGGGTACTAGGCTAGATTCTATATTTAATATCGACCAAGGTGCGTAAGCTTAGAGGCATGGTCTAAAATATATAGACATAAAGGATTGTTGGCCAAGTGATTATGATGTAGGTTACAAGGCTTCTTTACGGAAGGCTGGGATATGTCACCTATCATTAAAACACTCAGATTACCTTACTAATATACCTGATTACAATGCTTATCATTAAATGCATTTACCAAATTAAACCCTGAACCTAAGCACTGTGTATGACTGTGCAAACCTAAGCACTGCATATGACTGTAACAATGATTTTAATCTCCTTACAAAGATATTACCCAGAAAACCCTTGTTCAGTAAACACACAACATTCAATGATATTTACACTATATCAAACTATATAGAGAGCATAAATGAATTGTGGAATAAAAACAGAGTTTATGATGGTGCTTTTACAAGACACACAGGGATCGAATCCCTTACAGGACGCACTTCCAAATCTCAGTGATGACTGTGCAGCATAACCATAAACGCAAACCAACCATAAGCGCAAACCATATACATTCAATGGAAATCGAAAGCTATGGAAATCGAAAGCTATGTAATTGTAACTGTTATGCAAACCATATAAAACCTATTGAAATCAAAATCCAATCAATGTGCAAACCATACGATAACCGAAATGTAAATGAAATAAATGGACAGTATACCGATTGAACACAGGGCCCGTCCGCGTTCCAAGGGTACACTGGCTTATAATTGACCAGCTACCAAATCAATGCACGAGATACACAAGTCGTAACTGTGAATAGGTCTTAGTATTAAACTTAAAAACTCTGTTCTGGAACGATTCAACGATTAAACATTAACCATTAACTGGACTGTATTTACATATGTATATCCACAGCCATGTCATTGCTACAATGAATGTACATTCGGCTGTTGCCGCTTTTATTACATCAAGCCTTTTCAAAATGTTTCTATCCTAAGTGTTTTCAAAAAGAACAAAAACCAAATAAAAATAGAACGAGCTGCTGTTGCTGCTTTTGTCTGCTAGGTGCCATGCTTTGACTTGAGTTGACCACGCATATAGGAGGATCAATTCGGCTGGGAGATAGGTGTTTGTCCATGCTTGGACATTCTACTTTTTGTCCATGCCTTTCGTTCTAGCCCAACTGCTGCGCCACATGTCAAACGATAAGCTTATTACAGGATGTGGGAACTTCCTGTAACCATTTCATCAAAAACTTCTAATTCTTCAACATAAAACCCCTAAATCAATTTCTATGCAATTTAATAACTATAAGACTATTAATAATCAATTTTCAAGGATTCTAAGGGATATATGATGAAAATGAATGGATAAATGATATGTTTTTGGGAGGAAAAAGGGGTCTTGGGATGATACCAACATCTCTCCCCGACTTAAGGATTAGCATGTCCTCATGCTACCCCCGAAGTGCTTCCCTTGAACTCTGTCCCTGCCTGGATCCCTGTTGCCTTGAGCAAGGTGTCTACATTCTTTTTCACCTGGTTATCTTTCTGTCCCTTGAGCTCCTGCTTTAACTTTTTATATTTTTCTTTAAGGGTCTTCTTCTGATTGTACCACTTAGTGGCCCAGTTAGAAATCTCAGTTTGCTCAGTCTCCAATTCACTGATTCTTTCCTTTAACTTTTCATTTTTCTTCTGAGTTTCTTTGCTTTGCGCCGGAGCATTTCATTTTCTCTTTTAATAACTTTTTCCAACATGTTAGCTTCCATGAGCTCTTCCTTCAATTCTTCAATTTGTTTCTCTAACTTCTTCTGTCTTTTGATGGGAGGTGGTGAACATTTTTCCTGTTTGTTATTGCTTTCTACCTCCATGTCAACTTCTGGTGCTGGTAGTGAATGGTCACCACTCTCAACATCCATTTGTGCAGGTGCATGAGATTCAAACTGGTCTTCTTGCAACTGGGCTTTTGGTGTCCGCCTTGTTCTTCGTGAGTAAGTGGTAAAAAATTTGTCTTTTTCGGCCCTCTTAGCATCTCCTTTTTGCATGTTCCTGGTCCTTATGCTGCCCACAGGTAGAGGTGCTTTGCTGGCTTTGGATACTGGAATTTCTTCATCAATGTCTTTCATAAACCCTGAGTCCTCTTGCACTTCTTCTTTTTCTTCCTCATCTCTAATTTGATTGACAGCTAGGAATTCTTTCCATGGTTTCCCTCTTTTCTACAATTCATGCTCAATGAGGATTTTAATTAATCCAAAATGGTACAAGCTCTTGTCTTCATTCCCCTTCTGCTTCTGGATAGTCTTGGACATCTTAGTTAAGCTTTGTAGCAGAAAATATGGCACACTGATTACACATTGTTTCTTCAAATGGAGGAGTAGTTTGATGTGGTATAGATAAACAATACTGTACCTACCTTCACAGGTTATGAATTTTTGAAGGATGTAAACCATTTCATCCCAAGGATGAACTAACCAGCTTCTTGGAACACCCTTCTTCCAGTTTACTGAGGAGACTCTAGATCTAGACATGAACTGTGTCCATGATTTCTCTTTAAATTGCTTGGTTTTAAAGTACTTCTCCCCTTCTGGACTAATCCCTATTGCCTGAGCTATGGTATCCTCTGAAATTCTGAAGGAGAAGTTACCTATTAGGGCCTTTTCTCCATTAAAGGTGAAGGCAAATTGCTTGGTAACTTCCTCATTACTTCCATGGAATTTTTCTAGAAATGGTAACCACTGTATTTCTCTGAGAATTTCAATGCAATCCTCATGGTATTGTGAACTGTCGAACACACTCGGTTCGACCCTATTAGTCATGGTGGTGGCAGAGGGTCGTGCTTCTAACCCTTCTCTGTCTATATTCTTACAATTTTAACAAAGAAATTTCGAGTTGGTTACCTGATGTATCGCTTCCTTCAGTCTTCAATATGATGCTCGGCCGGTCGATATGACTGTGATGGGAGTCAAAATAGAATGGTGATACTTTCCTCTTTCGGCACTCACTGGTTTCAATCTTCACTGTGTAAATCGACCCAAACGGTAATACTCCCTTCGGCGCTCCTTGCTTCTGGTTCTCACTTTGGAAGTTATGGGAATCGAAGGTGGAAATGATGGTGAGATAACCATGTACTCACTTCACAACGTAACCATTCATTTAAAAAAAAACAGAGGAGTGTTGTACGCTTGCATGGATGTCACCACAAGAGCGCTGGTAGCGTATCTATAATGCTGGGTATGATTTCGGGGAGCCCCTTTTGATCATTGGGTACGTTGGGTGGTGAAGTTATGATTTGGCTGTGTGGAGTGAAATATATATAGGCCGTTTTACATCTGTCTCTTCCTTTGTATTTAAAAACACAACTCACCATGTGCCCTTTTCAGTTGGTATTCGGTCGTATAGAGGATGTTGGTATGACTGTAGGATATATGACAAGGTGGATGTGTTGGTAATGGGTTTTAGGGATATGAATAGGTTGATGTATGGGAATGATGAGAATCGGTGGGATAAGGGGTGATAGGAGATTGATGTAGGTGTCCTTGAAACTAATCATAACAGTTCATAGTCATCAAAGTTACATTAAAAATCAATCTAGGAAATTAAATGTTTAAGAACAGAAACACATTACTCTTTTGTTGATCGTTATTGTATTGACATGCTGAGTAGCTAGTCCCTTTTTGGACTGTTCTTTTGCTTGTTGTAACAGGTCCTCTGAGGAAGATTGAATGCACAGGTCCTTTGAGAAAAATTGAAGATGTAACAGGTCCCTTAGAAAATTTTTGAAGATGTAACAGGTCCCTTAGAAAATTTTTGAAAATGTTCATGCAGCTCCTTATATTGTTACAGGTTCACTGAGCTTGGAATTTGATGGAGTGTTGGTGCCCAAATCCTTGTAGAAGCTTGATGAAATTCTGTTGAAGTAGCCCTTGGTGTCAATTTCTTTAACAGGTCCCTTCTGAATGTCTTAAAACAGGTCCCATTACTGCTGGTGTTGGTAGCGTAGATATCTGAACAGAACAGGTCCCCCTGCAAAATGTTTATAACCAGGTCCCTCTGAAATAAATCATGACAAAACAACTTATTTATTGAAGTCTGGAATGCTGGAACAAGCTGTTGTTGGAAATTTACAGTGAAAATATAGAATAAGGAATCTTGAAGAATTTACAAGGGAGAGATAAAAGTAACAGAACAGAATGCTGATGCCTCTCTCCCCCACTTAAAGTTTGACTTGTCCTCAAGTCATGATTCAGCTGAGAAATGAAACAGTGAACAAAAGAAAGAGAATTCATACCCGCCAACGAATTGGTTTTCAAGTAGGAATTCGGGGTTAGATTGTGCCAGACACTGGTTTTCACATCTAACCCATTATTTATTTATTTATTTTTATTTTTATTTTATTTTTATTTTTATTTTTTTTTTATTATTTTTTCTTTTTGACTTTGAAATTGAAAGGAAATGAAACTAAGGCAGTGATACTGCAGCTGAGGGCTGCAGTATCTCAACCTCTCTTTGCTGAGATAGTGTATGGAGAAAATCTTGCTTGCTGATGGGCTTGGTGTACAGTTTTAGGCGATGATCATTGACTGTGAAGGAGTGACCTTCGCCATCAATAGTTTTGAGCTTAACTGAACCATTGTCATAAGCCTGAATAATTTCATAGGGGCCCATCCAATAGGTGGTGAACTTGGCTTTATGATCCTTGAATTTTGAATCAAAAAGTAAAGCCCAGTCACCTTCCTTGAAGTGCTTCTTCTTAATGTGTGAATCATGCCATTGCTTCCTGTGTTTTTGCACGAGGATGGTGGTTTGTTCTGCTTGCTGCCTCATCTCATCCAGCTAGTTCAACTGTTGGATTCTTTCTTTTTGTGCTTGGTCCAAATCAATTTGTAAATCTGCAGCCAGTTTAAAAGTGTGAATTTGGAATTCAATAGGAAGCATGACCTCCTTACCGTACACCAATTGGTATGGTGTAAATCCTGTGGTATCTTTCCAAGTAATCCTGTAAGCCCAGAGTGCCTCTTTGAGCTTTTCTTCCCAATTTTTCCTGTTCATTGCAGCAGTTTTGGTAATGATCCCCTCCAAAGTTTTGTTTGTTGATTCCACCTGCCCATTGGCCTGTGGATGATAAGGGGTACTTTTTCTATGCTTTATTTGGTACTTGTCTGTGATGTCCTTCATGAGCTTTGAGGTGAATTGAGTACCTTGATCAGTTACAATTTCCCTTGGTACTCCATACCTCACAAAGATCTCCTCAAAAAGGAAATTGACTACTGTGTGTTCGGTTGCTCTCACCAGTGCTTTTGCTTCTGCCCACTTTGTAACGTAATCAGTACATACTAAGATGTACTTCTTACCATTGGAGGCTGGGTTAATAGGTCCTATAAAGTCCAGAGCCCACTTATCAAATGGCTCTAAGTGAACTTGGGGCTGAAGGGGCATCTCATCGGTAGCTGTTGGTCTGCCCATTCTTTGGCAGTTGTCACAACTCTTTACATACTTCTTGGCATCCTTGAAAATGGATGGCCAGTAGTATCCAAGAGTAAGAACTTTGAAGGCTGTCCGCTTCGCTGCAAAATGCCCACCACACGGTTCATCATGGCAAGATTTTAAAATGTCAATTACCTCATCATTTCTTACACATCTCCTAATGATCATATCAAAACCAGTATAAAATATATCGCCATTAAGCCATGAATATCTAGCACTTTGTTTGATTAGTCTTTTCCTTTCCTTTGCAGTGAAGTGTGGAGGTGTCCTTCCTGTAGACAAGTAATTAGCCAAATCAGCATACCAAGGAGTTACTATGGAAATTTCAAATAAGTGTTCATCCGGAAAAGAATCTTCAACTGGAACAACCTCACCTGGATTTTGCAGTCTAGAGAGAAAATCAGCCACCTGGTTCTCTTTGCCTAGTCTATCTAACACTGTGATGTTAAATTCCTGTAACAATAGTAACCATCTGGTAACTCTGCCACTAGTTATTGGTTTATTCATGAGATGTCTAATGGCAGAATGATCAGTATGTACAAAGACTTCATAACCAGTTATGTAATGTCGGAATTTATTCACAGCATAAATGATGGCAAGCGTTTCCTTTTCTGTAACTGTATAGTTTAGCTCTGCAGGTGTTAGATTTTTACTAATGAAATAAATGGCATAAGTACAAGATTCCTCTTTTTGGCCTAATGATGCACCTACTGCAGTGTCAGATGCATCAGTAAAAATATGAAATGGTAAACTCCAATTAGGCCCTCTCAAGACTGGTGCGGTAGATAGTTTCTTTTTGAGTTGTTCAAATGCATGTTGACAGTTCTCAGTCCAGTTGAAAAGTACATCTTTGGTTAGAAGTTTAAACAAAGGTAAAGCTATCTTGCTAAAATGTTCAATGAATCTGCGGTAATAGCTTGCATACCCAAGAAAACTTCTTACCTCTCTCTGATTTTGTGGAATAGGCAAATCGGCAATAATCTGGATCTTGGCTGGGTCAACCTGGATGCCTTGAAAAGAGATATAATGGCCCAACACTATCCCTTCATTTAACATCATAAAGCACTTTTCGTTGTTGAGGGACAGGTTAGCTTCAATACACCTTTTCAAAACTCTCTCAAGATTTTCTAATGCATGTTCAAATGAATTGCCATATACTGAAAAATCATCCATATACACTTCAACACAATCATGAATTAAATCAGCGAAAATAGCTAACACAGCTCGCTGAAATGTAGCTGGAGCGTTACAAAGTCCAAATGGCAAAACATTGTAGGCATAGGTGCCCCAAGGACAGGTGAATGTGGTTTTGTCCTGGTCTTCAGAGGCAATCCTGATCTGGTTGTAGCCACTGAAACCATCAAGAAAAGAAAATGATGATTTGCCAGCTAGGGTGTCTAACACTTGGTCAATAAATGGCAGTGGGAAGTAATCTTTGAGCGTTGCTTTATTCAGCTATCTGTAATCAACACAGATGCGCCACTTACCATTTTTCTTGGGCACGATAACCAATGGGGATACCCACTGACTGTCAGAAATAGGATATATAAAGTTGACTCTCAAAAGTTTTTGCAATTCCTCTCTGACAATGTCTTGGAGCATGGGGTTCATTCTTCTTTGTGGTTGCCTCACTGGTTTAATGGTGCTATCTGTGTAGATATGGTGAGTGCATGTGTCGGGGTGAATCCCATGCATGTCAGTGTAATCCCAAGCAAAGGCTTTTTGGTACTTCTTCAAGAGTCTAATCAATTTCTCTTGCTGAGATGAGTCTAGGTGGTTGCCTATGTTCAAAGTTTTCCCTGGACTGATCTCTATGACCTAACTCTGTGTATTGGTGATGGATTGAACTGGAAAGATGTCGTGAAATGTAGATTGCAAAGAGTGGATAGTTCATGTTTCTTGAAAGTTTTGAGCCAAAAGTACATCTGCGACATTATATTGTTCATTTCTCAAATTTTCGGATACATCGGGTTGGGAAAGAAATAATTCTACCAAATCATTATTGTCTTCGTGGAAATCATAGATCTGGTCAATGCTAAAAACAAATTGTACTTCTTCTTTATCATTAAATTTATCATCAAGCCACAAGTTATGTGTTACTGCTGGTGATTGTGCCGATGGATAGAGGGTGAGTTGTTTTCTTTCGGTCCCTCTGGAAATAATCATGTTGCCTAATCGGCATCCAATGAATGCATCAACAGTCGCTAACCATGGTCTACCTAGGATGATAGGGTGTCCTCCTAAATTGGATTTGGGTTGAAGGACTAGGAAATCCACTGGATACTCCCAAGAGTCCAGTGAGACAATGATGTCTTCCAAAATCCCTTCAGGAATGACTTTGGACCTATCAGCTAGTTCAAGAACAATCGTGGTATGTTGCAAATTCATGAGCTGGAGTGTTCTCATGGTTTCAAGGGTCATGACATTGATTGCGGCTCCAAGATCTATCAAAGTGTTTGGAATCCGTATGTTGTTAATGATGGTGGTCACTTTGGGAATGCCAGGATCAACATACTTCTCCATGGAGATGGTATTGGTCATAAGGCCTGCTAAATTTCCTAAAACATGAATGGTCTGAGGATCAGTCCTTTTCCTAGCAGGCTTCTTGAGACACATGTCTTTGATGGCTTTGGTATAGATAGGAATGTCCTTTATAGCTTGCAGCAGTGGGATTTTTATGTAGACATTTTTAAGTTCATCCAAGACATCAAATTGTGGTGGAGGCAGTGGTGGTTTTACTTGGACCAATCGATCTGGAAAAGGTGGATGCAGTGATTGCATCTGTTTATCTTTGGTATCACTGCTTGGTTTTGTTTGAGTTGTCATTTCATTGTCTTTTTCTGAGTTTTCTTCTTGCTGATCTGTTATTGGAGAATCCTTCTGGAGCACCCTACCAGACCTCAGATTAATGTTTTGCAAAGGCAGTGTGGAGTATGAAGTTCCTTCCTCTACATTATAGGCTGGCCTCTCTGCTCTATTATTCGGATTTGGGACAGTTTGAGCAGGTATTTGAGTGGGTCTGGGAGGTTGTGGGTTAGTTGGAAATTGCAGTTGTGGTACATTTATTGGTGGAGGAGCAGGCAGTGCTTGTTGAGAAGGTTGGGGCTGATAAACAACTTGCTGAGGGTGCTGCTGATATGTTTGAGAATGTGATGGATATGGCTGTTGGTACTGTTGATATGGCTGTGAGTAAGGTGGGTATGTTTGAGGATATGGATGATAAGATTGTGAGTATTGTTGAGACGGTCTCCATTGATTTTGTGGTTGGTTTCCATGCTGCCATGGCATGTGTACATTCCATGAGTTTTGTGCATACATCTGGTCATTCATAGGAAATTGCAGATTTTGATTAGGAAACATACCTTGGGGTGCTTGCCTTGGCTTCCATGGTCGCTTTGCGCCCATGTAATACACGTTTTCCATCTCTGTACTGGCTGCCATGTTACAGTTCTGCAAAATTTTAACTTTAGGACAGTTAAACATATCATGATGTTCAGTACAGAAAGCACAAACTTGGATATTTTCTAGAGGGCAGTCTTTTAATGCATGTTTCTTGCGGCATTTGGGGCAGAAAATAGCCATGATATTATCTTCCTCTTCCTGTTTCTTTTTGGCCTTTAAGGTATCAATTTGGTTCCCTAGAGTGCTCAACAAATCTGTTTTAAACTCTTCTAAAAGATTACCAATTTCAGCCCGGGTGACACTAGCAGAGGCAGTTTTTGTGACCCTTGATGACAAGGTTCTCTTTCCCATTTTAGCTTTACTCCTTGAATATTTTTCACACAGCTCAGCCATTTCTTCAAAGGGTAAGGCAGAAATGTCACCTTTGTCCATTAAGTTGAGATCATCCATGTATTCTTCCCGGATACCTTTCAAGAATATTGTGCGGACCAGATCAGGAGGCATTGTTCGGTGTTTAGATTTTTGCAAGTTATAGACAAACCGTTCTAAATATTCTTCTAAGGTTTCATCCTCCTGCTGACTCATTCTAAAGATGTCATCTTTAGAGTCTTTGGATCTGCAATAAGGCTGATATTCCTTAGAAATATTCTCCTCATGCCATCCCAATCAACTATGGCATGCTCACCTAGCCCCATAAACCATTTCAAGGCTGCTGCCTTTAATGTGGCTGGAAACAATCTGAGCCTATGAGCATCATCTGTATAGCCATAAGTTCGACATACAATGTCAAACTTGAATAAGAATGAGTCCGGATCCTCTGAAGCCATACCATAGAAATTGGGTAGCACGGATGGGGGTATATTTTTCATTTTGATCTCCTCATCCTCCTGTGGTTCTTGTATAGGGAACTTAAAAGTTGACTCCTCCTCCTCTTGGTGGGGAACTGATCCAGATCCCTCCTCAGCCATTCTAATTGGTCTCTTTGTGTCAGTGTCACTTGGTGGAAAAGAGAGAAAGGAAGATTGCTTGGTAATTGTACTACTTTTCCCTTGTGTAGAAGATCTAGGAAAGGGCTTCTGCTGTGATTTATGTGCAAATAGAGTTTCTCTCTCAGCAAGAGTAATTTGCTGTCCTGAATAAAATCTTTCTTCCAATGTTTGGATATCCTCCTCAGCTGGTGTTGTATTCCCTAGAGAGTCTGCTCCTGATGATGATGGGTTAGTTTTTAGATGGTGGGGGGTTTTTACAAATCTCCCTTGATTGTCTCTAAGTCTAGGCATAAATGAACATGATTTCTAACTGTGTTTTTGTTTATTTTTTTGTGTATTGAATTTTTTTTTCTTTTTGTTTGAATCCTTTAAGTACGCCTCCCCGGCAACGGCGCCAAAATGTAGTGTTCTAGCTAGGGTACTAGGCTAGACTCTATATTTAATATCGACCAAGGTGCGTAAGCTTAGAGGCATGGTCTAAAATATATAGACATAAAGGATTGTTGGCCAAGTGATTATGATGTAGGTTACAAGGCTTCTTTACGGAAGGCTGGGATATGTCACCTATCATTCAAACACTCAGATTACCTTACTAATATACCTGATTACAATGCTTATCATTAAATGCATTTACCAAATTAAACCCTGAACCTAAGCACTGTGTATGACTGTGCAAACCTAAGCACTGCGTATGACTGTAACAATGATTTTAATCTCCTTACAAAGATATTACCCAGAAAACCCTTGTTCAGTAAACACACAACATTCAATGATATTTACACTATATCAAACTATATAGAGAGCATAAATGAATTGTGGAATAAAAACAGAGTTTATGATGGTGCTTTTACAAGACACACAGGGATCGAATCCCTTACAGGACGCACTTCCAAATCTCAGTGATGACTGTGCAGCATAACCATAAACGCAAACCAACCATAAGCGCAAACCATATACATTCAATGGAAATCGAAAGCTATGGAAATCGAAAGCTATGTAATTGTAACTGTTATGCAAACCATATAAAACCTATTGAAATTGAAATCCAATCACTGTGCAAACCATATGATAACCGAAATGTAAATGAAATAAATGGACAGTATACCGATTGAACGCAGGGCCCGTCCGCGTTCCAAGGGTACACTGGCTTATAATCGACCAGCTACCAAATCAATGCACGAGATACACAAGTCGTAACTGTGAATAGGTCTTAGTATTAAACTTAAAAACTCTATTCTGGAATGATTCAACGATTAAACATTAACCATTAACGGACTGTATTTACATATGTATATCCACAGCCATGTCATTGCTACAATGAATGTACATTTGGCTGTTGCCGCTTTTATTACATCAAGCCTTTTCAAAATGTTTCTATCCTAAGTGTTTTCAAAAAGAAAAAAAACCAAATAAAAATAGAACGAGCTGTTGTTGCTGCTTTTGTCTGCCAGGTGCCATGCTTTGACTTGAGTTGACCGCGCATATAGGAGGATCGATTCGGCTGGGAGATAGGTGTTTGTCCATGCTTGGACATTCTGCTTTTCGTCCATGCCTTTCGTTCTAGCCCAACTGCTGCGCCACATGTCAAACGATAAGCTTATTACAGGATGTGGGAACTTCCTGTAACCATTTCATCAAAAACTTCTAATTCTTCAACATAAAACCCCTAAATCAATTTCTATGCAATTTAATAACTATAAGACTATTAATAATCAATTTTCAAGGATTCTAAGGGATATATGATGAAAATGAATGGATAAATGATATGTTTTTGGGAGGAAAAAGGGGTCTTGGGATGATACCAACACACATATTATTTAAGTCACTCAAATTCATTTAGAGGGGAGACCGATGGTGGAGGAGCGATGAAACTAGGAGCGGCCTGGGCAAACAAACCATGAGTGAGGGTATCTTAGAGGTGCTAAAAGGATTCCCTTAGAGGGCCAAAGGTGCCAGTGTCAGATTTTGACAAGTTTATAGTCATTTTTGCATGTTTTCTTGCCAAGATTCCAATCGTGTGGTTTATTTATCCATCTGAGTAGCAAAAATTCAGGCGTCCAACAACAAGGAATCTTTTTAGAATCTTGTGGAATCTAAAATATTCCCTTGGAGGTTGATTTTTTACAGAGGTGGGATGATGTTATCTTTATAGTCAATTTTAACAGAATTTCACAGGGAGCGCAGTGTTGTGATCGGAATCTTCATCTGAGCAACAATTTTTTGTCCATATTCAAGAAGGAATCTTTGGGGGAATCTTTGAGATTCTCGAGAATTTAGAAATTGATGATGTCAGAAAGGGGAAAAGTTTATAGTCATTTGACATGATTTTGCACCACGAATTCAATGGTAATCAGAGATCCCAAAAGGTGAAGGTAAATGATGCAGTTATGCCATATCTTTCCTTTGATTTGCTGAGATGATGTTTTTGTTGTTGAGATCTCTGATTACCATTATGTTGAGGGATACTTGTATGCCACGTCATGTGAGAATTTATTAGCTTGTCATGCTGAAGGAAGGCCCATTTGAGTGAGAGTTCCTATAGGGAGAACGTCTCGTGGAGAGACATGCCACTCTGGTTGAGGGAATTTATCCTTGTAATGAAAAAGAATGTACTATGTACTCATCATCATCTTGCAACATTTAATGAAGTGGCCTCCCCACTCTTGACACCATGACTCACAGAACCTACATTGGGTGAACTCAATTATCAATGTGTTGTGTGTTCATGATTTGATGGTTGTCCTTATGTTTCATATTCTTTACATCATGCACATGTGATTTTTAATGCTATTTTATATGTAATTATGCTAACATCACATAAGTAAAATATCTTGGTTAATTTCGGTATTTGAAGAGATCCAGATCATTTGAGGTGTACTTTCCTCCATTGTCAGATCTCAAAATCTTAATCTTCTTACCTGTTAAGTTTTCCACTTCAACTTTGAATTCTTGAAACTTACTAAATACTTCATCCTTGGTCTTTATGAGATAGATTCATGTCCTACAATAGAAGGCATAAATAAATATTACATAGTATTATGAACCTCCAAGTGTTCTCATAGGCATCAAACCACATACATCAAAGTGAATCAATCTAAAACTTTTTTATATCTATTGTCACTACTTGCAAATGGTTTCTTGATGTTCTTTCCATGTGCACCACTTTTACAAACACCCTTTTCTATCTATTTGCAATTCAGGAAGACCTCAACCTATTTGATTCAATTTAGGTAATGCTTTATAATGAAGGTGGCCATATCTTTTATGCCATAGCTCACTTGGATTGATTTTTCCACGTACTAGGGCCCGAGTTGGTTGAGTCATGAGTCTATACAATCCTAATTTACGAATCTCAATAACCATAGCATCATCTATACTAGATCCCTTGGACAATATGAGTACTTTACCATCCACAAAAGCTCATATATATCATTTATCTTCTAAACATGAAATAGAGGCTAGATTCTTTTTCAAATCTGATACATATAGAACATCACTAAAATGAACATTATTACCAGATTCTAACTCAATGGATGTCTTTCCAACTCCTTTAACTGAATAAATGTGGTTGTCTCCAAGCTCTACTCTTTAGGATAACCTCATTTCCATCATGCTAGTAAGGTGTCCATGATCTCTGGTCATATGTCTTAAAGCACCACTTTCTACCAACCACATATCATCATAATCTGTGATAAAACTAGTTAGAGTAGAAAAGTAAAATACATCTTTATCATCTTTAGGATTTTTAATATTTTCATCTTTAACGTCAGTTGTGGAAGTATGTTTTTTCCCTTTTTCTTTTTGTTATTAGCCATCTCAAGACATTCCCTTTTATAATGTCCAAATTTCTGACAACCATAACATTGAATCTTTGACATATCCTTCTTTCCTTGGGGAGGAAGTGATATTATTCTTCACTTCTTGTGTTGAAAGCCAAACTTATTTCCTTTATTCTTGAAACAAGTTGCAAATTATTGAGATGCTTATTCCTTTTTATCTCTTGATTGAAGCCTTGATTCTTCTTGAAAATATGAGGCCCATAGTTGTTCAAGCGAAGGGGCTTCCTTTCAACTACTTATACCTGCTACAAATGCATCCCATAATCTAGGTAAACCATTGAGTGTTGTAGTCACATGTTTTTTCTTAGAAACAATTTCTCCAATTGCTTGAACTTGGTATCTTATTTGTGAAATCATTACGAAATATGAAGCCATGGTGTCATCATTTCTCATCCTTACACCACCAAGCTCATTCTTCAAGCTCATGGCTTGACCAACATTTTTGAAAGTAAATATATTAGTTAGGGAATCATACATCTTCTTGGAAGTTTAAAGATTTACAATATAGGGGATTAGATGATCTCTAATGGAGTCCACAATAAGCCTCATGGAAGTGATTTCATCCTCCTTAAAATTTTCCTTTCCTGCAGTATTTGTTGGTTCTAAAACCTTTCTTGTCACAATATCCAAAACCTTTTCCTTTGCAAGAAAAAGATCAATTATAATATTCCAAGATCTAAATTTTGAGGTTCCTTCTAATTTTTTCCCAAATTTCATAAAACAAGCCACAGAAGCAAATTAATAAGAACGAATTCAAAAATAGTTATCCTAATGTAGGGTTTCCTCAAAGGTGATCATAGTGTTCCTTCCTTCAACAAATCTCTAATACCATGTTAATTTTCTAAGTGTAATATAGACTAGAACAATAGTTCGGAAAAAAAATAAATAAACATGTTAATTACTTTTGATGTTGATCTTCTTTTAAATTATTCCAATATATCATTCAACAATTATACTTAAAAAATTCAACCATACAAGAACAGTAGAACAATAGAGATCACAATGCACAAAGAGAAGACAAGATTTACCCTAGGAAAACACACTATGGGGAAAATCCAAACACCTTTTCAATAGAGAAATTATTCTATTCAACAAGAGACACAACTAGACCTACTAGTCATTAACTAGGTCACACCTGGTCAAACCCTCCAATTCAATCCTCCCAATTTGATCCAACACTTTGCTCTTCCTGATATGCCTCAAAATTTTGGCCCTCTTGCAACTACAAAAGTCTCAAAATTTTGACCCCCAACGACTGCCTAGAAATTTAGGCTCTTGCAACAAAAATTGCCTAGAAATATGCGAACTACAGAGAGAGAGAGAGAGAGAGAGAGAGAGAGAGAGAGAGAGAGAGAGAGAGAGAGAGAGAGAGAGAGAGGGAGAGTATCCATGCATGTCAGTATGATCTTGAGAGAGAGAGAAAAAGATCCAATTCATCCTTCTTGTCCTTCTTGATCTTTGCTAGGATGCCCAGAAATTGTCTTCTTGAGAGAGTGTGAATTGGTGCCATGAGAAGATGGTCAAAATTACTTTATATAATGATTTTTCTAGGTCAAAAGAGGTCTGTATTTCCTAGGACAACTTGAGTTAGGGAGGTTGACATGACAAACTTGAAGCCACAACTTCAATTTCAAAAATTCAAATTTTCCTTTTTTAAAAGTCCAAATGGGACTTAACTCAAAATATAATTTTCTTTTAACTCTAGTATTTAAAAGATGCTTTACAATAATCAATATAAATACATCAATGGCCAAATATACATTATTAAGACCGACCATAGTTATAAAATTCAATAAGGCCAAGTTGTAAGGCAGTTTGGAGGCTTTACTTGAGGGTTGTGGACCAGGTTTAACCATAAGCTTCGTTGGTTAGTTTGACCTCATAGTTGAATAGCTGCATTAGATGTATCTCTTGTTGAACTAAAGAATTTATCTAAGAAGAAGGTTGTTGGGTTTTCCCCAAGTGGGTTTTCCTAGGGTAAATATCATGCATTGTGATCTATACTATATTTATGGATTATGGTTGAATTTCTGAAGTGTAATTTATTAATGATAAACTGGAATTGTTAAAAGAATATATATACCATTAGAACAAATTACCAGTGTTTCAAAAATATTGTGATTGTATCTATTGCACTTGAAAACTCAACATGGTATCAGTTCTTAGTTGACGAAAAGGACATTGAGATCACTCTTGAAGTAGCTTCAGTAAGAGATCAATGTTGAGAAAAAACCTATATCTACAATTTGTTTTCTTGTCTATGACTATGGCTTCCCATATGAAGGTATAAAACAAATTAGAAGGAGCTACAAATTTTAGTGCTTGTAAAATAAGGATTGATCTTCTTGCAAAGGAGGATCTCTTGGGTATTGTTAAAGACGATATCACTAAACCTGATAGGGATGAAGAGAAATTAAAATTTGAGATAGATGATATTGTAGCTAGAAGTATCATTGCAGATTCCTTTAGAGATCATTTGATCCAATATATTGCAATACTTGAGTACTCAAAGGAAATATATGGTGCCCTGATTGGTTTGTATACTATCAACAATATTAGTCAAGCAATGAGTTTAAATAAGACCTTCATGATGTTAGAATGACAAGAAATGATAATATAACCTCATATTTCATGAGGATTTATTTATTTAGAGATCAACTTTAAGCAATTGATGAAAACATCCCTAAAGGGGAACTAGTGACTATATCTCTTAGTGGCCTACTTGAATTACGGGGACTCATTTACAACAGGAATGTTTGCAAGGAAAAATGTTCCAAATTTTGATTAACAATGGACTACATGTACTCAAGAAGAATCAAAGCTCATATTTGTCAATTTAAGGGCTAGATTTTTCTCTACTGTAGATAATTGCATTTTTATTTTTTTTTAACAATTTACTCATTACATTCACCCCATATCATCATAAGAAATTATATAGAGAGAACAATAACAACAACAATGCATCATGTTATCACTCAAATTTTCCTGGTTGTGGAAGGAAATAACTAAGGTGACCTCAAATCTCTTTTAGGTTGAAGCTGGCCCTTCAACTTGGAGAGGGATCTCTCCGTAAAACTCAACTACCCTATGGCCACCGTAGTAGAAGGTTTTGTGAAATTGAGTTCAGGTGGCCAGATTTAGATCTAGGGATATAATTGGTTGGGTGATCTTCAAAACCATTCAACATGGAGTCCAACTATTAAACAAATGAGATCACAACTCAAATGAGCAGGTTGGACAAAGCATGAAAGTAATAAGTACTTTGACTGTTTGGGAGATTAGAAGAAAGAGGGACTGAAGGAAACAAAGTTTATAGATGGTTGGAGAAACAAATATTAATGACTGATAATTTAAGAGAGGAGCATCAATGAAATCCAATCTCATAAACTAACATTCTCAGACATGGAAGAAGACAATTATATAATAGAGAAAATACTGATAGGGAGAAGCAACACATGAATTTCCTACTAACTGCTCATTAAACACTATGAATACATTCAAGATTGCTCAAATATATTTGGACTACAAGTGTTTCTCAAATAAAATCCAACCTTTGTTACATATTCATAAATTGTTTATATAGTGCTTTACATAACAGTTTGCAAAATAATAGTCCTCACATAATTACAGAAACAAAGATATTCTAAATATCTTTCAAGTTCATGTATGCAAAAGATAAACTTTAAAATATTATGTATGTCCTAGAATAACTATAGGAAAATATATTTGTATTTAGGCAAAAAGAAATCTTTGTCAACTGCCTCCCTTGAAAGTAGAACAGGTCCCTAAACTATAGTTTTAGCTTTTCTGCTAACATAACAGGTCCCTCTGCAAAAATCCATCAAAATTGCTTCTTCGTTCTTCTTCAATTCTGGTAGAAAATATTTAGCCTTCAAATCTGGAAATGGGTTTATTAATGTTGATCCTTTGCCTTTTAAATCTAGAGTGGTTGTAGTTGTTTTCACACAAGCTTGTTGACTGTCCATTCCAAACTACGATCCCTCTTTTCCTGCGTTTCAATAACTGTCGACTCATCCATTTGTTAATACTCTATATTGTCTTATCGGAGAAGTCTTTGCTTTATTGTTTCACCAATATTCCTCGGCCCCTTGTGCTTTTCTCCTTGCAGCTACCAACCCATTCATCTCTTAACACTTCTGTGTTATACTATCAGAGCCTTTATGCCCTGTAATATAGCCATAATACCACTTTAGAGCTTTTGCCTCATCGAAACCTTTTACTTAAGAGACGTTACAACAATAGTGAATTCTGATGTCCTTTGGTCCCTTTTTCTTTTAGCCCCTTCCTACATTTGTTTTCCATATGACCGAGGGTTGTAACCATTGGCGTAGCCTTAAGGTGCTAAGGTTTTTAATTCATTTTTGGGGGCTATTTTCCTTTGTTAAATGTTTTAAAGTTGAGGTTCTTTGTGTCTTAATAACTGTGCGACAACCCAATATTAGAGCTCCCTCTGATCAGAAATTTTTTAAGTGGGAAGTGTTACAAAGCTTCGATATCCTAACCCTTTGATTTGCGACCTATGACTATGATTTCAGAATTTCCACGTGGCACCTCGTGAGTGGTGACACGTGTCACCCTGATTTTCCCCCTTATGACCCCTCAAAATGCCAAAACTACCTGTTGCGTGTCTGTTGTACCGCCACGTCATACTGATGTCAGATGCCATGTAGCTTTATCAGAACCAATCATATTCTGCCACGCATCCCGTTAGAGGAGAGATAAAAGGTTTGTCTACCTCTGGTGTTGGAAATAATACTAAGAGGGGGGGGGGTGAATCAGTATTATCAGATCAATAAAACTTTTCAAATTTCATGCTCAGAAACATATACGCTACTTCAGTTAAGTGAGCCAGCGTGTACACGCTACTATGTCTAAAGAAACTAGCGTATATCCGGAAATCTTATGATTCAGTTAGCTTATCTTCAGTAAATGCATCAGAACATTATTAACCACATTGATAGTAAACAGGTGCAGTATAACAGAACATATCATCACATAAAAGCCACACACATGAACACCATGATATAAGGTGGAAACCCAATGTGGGTGAAAACCACCTGCTGCAAGTCGTCTCTTTCTTTCTTTAATAAGAAACTTCAGTTTACAATATTTTGTACTGGTGTAGCCTTATACCAGTACGCAGGCTACAACCTGCAGAGGGCTACAACCCTCTCTCGTTTTCCAACTACTTCTGGAAGGGAGCTACAACCCCCTTAGCTTTTGTACTAGCCGATCCATTTACTAGTACGTAGGTGCTGACCCTACAGAAGGCTACAACCTTCTTTCCTACAGGGACCACGTTTCATCAATTTTCAGACTGGATCCATGAGTATAAAACAAACACTGCTGCAATACAATCATCAACTTATACTTGCATCATAATTCTCTAGATCACCCAATACTGAATCACTGAAACCCTGTCATCAAGAACACATAACACAAACCAGAGCCCAGAACTCTGCAACAACCACCAGAATCAATAGCAACCTGAAATATCAAATCTTATTATGCATACGCTACTTCGATATACCAAAACCGCGTGTATACGCACTTTCTCCAAAGGCAACCCGCGTGCAGATATAGAAATAATTACTTATACCTTCGCTGTCAGATCCGACCCTTGCCAAGCGTCCCGAACAGATAACCAGAAATACCAGATCTTCTCACTTCATCAGACACACATTGCTTACACCACTTTGCCTAATGATCTTCTCCTTATATAACCTTAGGCACTTCCCGTGGACCTTAAGTTCTCAAACTTCCCGTGTTTACCTTTATCCTTATTTGGGCATCCCATTTTAGAACCAGGTCTTGGCATTTGAAGTCATCCTCTTTGGTTTTTCTGTCAAAAACCTTTTTGATTTGATCTTGTATTTCCTGAGATTTTTCATACACCCTTTCTTTAGTTTCCTGCACTTCAATTAGTTGATTTATCCTTCTTTGTAGCTGATTTGGTTCTTCTCCCAACTCTTGCAAATATTTCATAACAAGAATTCCAATTGAAATAGGAAATAATGCATCAACACCATACACCAATTGGAAATGAGAATTATTGATTGACCTTTTAGTGCTCACTTTGTCCGCCCATAACGAAAAGTTAAGCTTTGTTTTTTTTATCTTCTAACAACTTTTTAATAATTCTGAATAAACTCTTATTGGAAGATTTTGCAAGTCCATTACCTTGAGGGTAATAGGTTGTGGAATGGCTGAGTATGATATGGTAATCTTCACAAAATTTTACTAACTTCTTAGACTTGAAACATTGTGCATTATCAGTAATTATCCTCTTTGGGCAACCAAACCTAGAAATAATATTTTCTAAGAATTGAATAACCACAAGATCAGTAGCTTGCTTGCTTGGAAGTGCCTCAATCCATTTTGTAAAGTAATTTGTCCCTGTCAAGATCCATCGATGTTGTGTTGATGATGTCGGATGAATTTCACCTATAAATTCAAGGCCCCATTGCTGGAAAGGTGCCTCTACAGAGATAGGTTTCAAAGGTAAAGACATTAGTTTTGACTTACCCTCAAACAACTGACACTTGTTACAAGCTACTACTTCTTTTCTAACATTAGAAAATAAATTAGGCCAGTAAAAACCAACTCTCAAGATTTTATCTGTTGTGGCCTTCTAGTAATGATGCCCCCCAAATGCTCCTTCATGAAACTCTTTACTCATCTTCTAGCAAACAGTTCAATAAAATACCCTAAGGATCTTTCCAATATAGATAACCATTCAAAAGACAATACTTAATAGATTTCAATCTCAAAAATCTAGTCCGTGTCTTATCTATTCCTGGTGGTACTTGTAAATTTTGCAAAATGTAAGCAACATCAACATACCATGGACGTTGTTTAAAACAATCTTCAGCTTCAACCATTGATTCTTCATTTGGAAGATTTGATAATTTCAAAACATAATTTATACCAACAACATCAAGATTTTACTCAGTCATTAGTTTGGATAGACCTTGTCCTTTAATCAACTTGGTAGGTTTGATTTCCATGTTGTACTCCAAAATTTTAGCAATCCATGTCCCTCTTCTATCGTCACTATCTAGATGTACTAAAATACTCTTTACTGCAACATCTAGTACATATAAATCACACGAGAAACAAAATAAACACTCTAAAATATTTTAATTCTTTGATAAATGCATATGCCTATTTGTCTAGAATATTATACTTTATTTTAGCATCCCTCAATGCCTACTGAAAAAGGAGATGGGATGTTCTTGTCCTGCATCATTATTCTAAAGAAACACACCAGAAATAGTGTGTTCAGAAGAAAAAGAAAAAATTATGAAATATTTTGAAAAATATGGACTAATGAGTAGAGGTGCTTGGCCTAAGGCCCTCTTGATATCACTAAATAATCCTTTGTTAGTTCAGTCCACTTAATTTTGCTCCCTTTCTTAAGCATTCTTGTTTTTACTTTTAAGATTTCTTCAAAATTCAAAATAAAATGCCGCATAAAGTTTACTTTACCTAAGAAAGATTGCACTTCCTTTTTACTTATTAGGCTGAGTGAAGAAGGAAGTTGAAGACAGAGCATGAGGACAATCTTTTGACCTGATTCATCTTGAAATATAGGGTCAGAGCCCTTGGGGTTGGTGCCTTAGAGTTGGAAGGATTAGTGTCCTTGGAGTTGGTGCTCCTAAATACAAGGTTGGTGCCTTGAAAAGATAGGGTCAAAGCCCTAGAGGTCGGAGCCTCATCAAAACCAAGTTGGAGCTTGGAACACATTTATATTTTATTTATTATTTTACTCAATAAAATTATACTTATACATTTCTCTATTTAAATTGTGAAGAATTAAACTGGTAATAATAACAATTGAAAGAAAATACTGATTCACCCCCCCCGTATTTCCAACAATTGGTATCAGAGCCAGCTTCTTCATATCAGCCTAACAGCTAGAAGAAGGATTCTTAGTCACAATGAGAAATCAAGAAGTGTCAGGAAGACCTCCTCTATTCGATGGCACAAATTTTGGTTTTTGGAAAAAAAGAATGTCCTACTACTTAATGTCCCTTGGACCTAAAGTTTGGCATTCGGTTTTAAATGGGTACACAACTCCTTCCACTCTTCCAATAGATCAAGATGAAAGGAAAGCTTACATTGCAAATGAAAAAGCCTTAAATTCCATCACTAGTGGAATCACTGATTCTAAATTTACAAAAGTCATGAATTGTGACTCGGCCAAAGAAGTATGGGATAAGCTAATTAGCTTATATGATGGGGACTCCAAAGTTAAGAAGGCAAAGCTTCAAACTCATAGAAGACAATTTGAAAGTCTGAAAATGGATGGTGAAGAAGATATTGCATCATACTTTCTCCGAGTAGCTGAAGTGGTCAACTCTCTTGAAGGATTGGGAGAAAACATTGAAGAAAGCACTATTGTTCAAAAGGTCTTAAGATCTCTCCCAGATTGATTTGACTCCAAAGTAAGTTCTATAGAAGAAATGAAGGACCTAGATACTCTCAAGATGGATGAACTTCATGGAATCCTCATTGCCTATGAGATGAGAAAAGGAAGCCCAAGTTCCAAAGATGCGACATTCAAGGCCTCAAAATCAAAAAAGGGGAAAGAATGGAATACCAGTAGTGATGACTCCGATGTTGAATCCGTATTGGTGCAATTTGTACGAAGACTAAAGAAAGGACCTAAGCGAAAAGGTAAGTACCCTCTTATTTGTTTCAAATGTGGAAGAACAGGTCATTATGTTGCAAAATGTCCTCTTAAGCATGATAGTGATGGTGAGGAAAATTCTAAAAGGATGGTATACAAAAAAAAGGGTTCAATAAGAAGAATTTATTCTCTAAGCAAGATGAGAAAGATGAAGATGAATTTGTACTCATAAAAAAATAAATCAACTAATCATTTCCCTCATTGCAAAGGAGGTAATGATGAATCAGATGAAGAAAATGACTATGTTGGAAGCCAAGAAGTATTATTCATGGCATTCACAAATGATGATGATTCAGGTCTAGAAGGAAATGTAGATGAATCGATAATGAGTTTCATTGAAGAAAATGAGAAATTACGAAATAAAATCATTTCTCTCGAGGTAGAAAAGGATAACCAAAAAGAAGGAAAGACCTCTTGAAAAATATGGTAAAAGAAAAAGAAGAAATTTGTGAAGAACGTGAAGCCGAAATAGTATCTCTGAGGAAGGCATTGGAGCAAGTCAAAAAGGGTTGGGAAAGCTCTCAAATACTTGACATTATCCTAAATGATCAAAAACCTCAGCATGACAAATATGGGATAGGTTTTAAAGGAGAATCATCAAGTACTAAGAATAATGAGAAACGCTATGCCGACATACTTTCCAGAAACCAAAAAGAAGAAAGATTATTTCATTAAAAGCCCATATCAAATCCAAAGAATGAAGAGAGAGTAACTCCAAGGAAGAATGTTGATTCAAATCATGGCTATTACAACAGGTACAAAACTATTTTTTTTGGGCATTGTTTTTATTGTAAAAATTTTGGTCATCAAGCTAAACATTGCATGGCTCATAAGAATGAAACACCAAAATTGAAGGATCAAACAAACAAACCATATGGTCTCGAAGGGCAAGGACAAATCAAGACCTACAACTCTTTTGATCCCTTGACCAAATTTGATCCAATTTGCTCATTATGTAATGATAATGGACATAATGAGCAAAATTTCCCCCTCAAAAGAAGAGAAGCAAAAAATGAGAATCCTAACATGGATAAATGTGGCCTAGCTTTATGTTCTCACAATGATAAAAATCATCGGTTTGTGGATAGTGGATGCTCCAAACATATGAGAGGTGACAAAAGGAAATTTGTCTCATTGAACAAAAAGGAAGGAAATGTATCCTTTAGAAGTGGATCTGCCAAAATTGCTAGAAAAGGAACTGTTACCCTTATTAATGGAAAAGGAAAGACTCAAAATGATTTGCTAGTAGATGGGCTCAAACACAATCTCTTGAGTGTTAGACAAATCTGTGATCAAGGACATAATGTTTTCTTTAGCACTAAAGATTGTAAAATAAGGAACACTTCCTCAGGGAACTTGTGGTGAAAGGAGTTAGAACATCAGATAACATCTACATTCTGAACAAAATTCATAAAGATAAATGTTACTTAAGTCAAACAGATGAAATTTGGTTGTGGCACAAGTGACTTGGACATACAAGTTTCGATAACTTGATCAATATCAGCAACATTAATGCAGTGCGAGACATCCCAAAGTTATTCAAGCCAAATCAAGGAGTATGTGGTCCATGTCAACATGGAAAGCAAACTAGAACCAGCCATAAGACCAAGGAGTTTTCTACATCAAAACCTTTGGAGATCATTCGTGCTGATTTATGTGGACCAACTCGAACTCTGGCACTCCAAGGAGAAAGGCACTTTGCTTTATTTGTTGATGACTATACTAGAATGATGTGGGTATATTTAATAAAATATAAATCTGAAGCATTTGAGTGTTTTAAGAATCTTAAAGCTCTTGTAGAAAATGAAAAGGATTCTAAGATTAAATGTCTTAGAATGGATAGAGGGGGAGAATTCACATCAAAAGAATTTGATGAATTCTATAAAGTACATGGAATCAAAAGAGAACTCTCTACTGCTAGAACACCCAATAAAAATGGGGTAGTTGAAAGAAGAAACCGAACAGATCAAGAAATGACAAGAACAATGTTAATAGCAGCTGAGTTGCAACTAAAATTCTGGAGAGAAGTAGTCGGGATAGCTGTTTATACCTTGAATCAAACTCAAATAAGACCAAATAATGAGAAGACTCCTTATGAATTATGGAAGGAAGACCTGCTTCAGTAAAATACTTCAAGATTTTTGGAAGCAAGTACTTCATAAAAAATAATGATGACTCACTAGGAAAATTTGATTCTCAGGTTGACGAAGGAATATTCCTTGGATATTCTACAAGGAGCAAAGCTTACAAGTGCTAAAATAATCGACTATGGAAAATAGTGGAAAGCATTGATGTGAATATTGATGAATACCTTCCAGAAAAAGAAATTGAAGATCATGAAGTTGACCTTCTCATTGAAGAAAATGAAGAAGAACCTGAAAAAGAGGAAAAAGATCAAGAAAAACACAAGGAAAAAGAACCATCTCAAACCCCTTCAAAGGTGAAGTTTCTCCAAAAACATCACCCAGAAGAGTAGATTATTGGAAATATAGATGAAGGGATGCAAACCCGAAGAAGGATGACAAGTACACCAAAGAAAAATGATGTTGCTCTCCTATCTATGATAGAACCAGAAACATTTACTCAAGCAAGGATCCTCATTGGGTAAAAGCCATGGAAGAAGAAATGTCTCAAATCAAGAAGAATGAGACATGGGAGCTGGTACCTCGTCCAAAGGATAAAAATATAATTGGAACCAAGTGGGTGTTCAAAAACAAAATGAATGAAAATGGACAAATCATCAAAAATAAGACAAGGCTTGTTTGTAAAGGTTATTCACAATTGAAGGAATCGACTTTGAAGAAACCTTTGCACCAGTAGCTTGTGTGGAAGCTATAAGGATGTTCTTGGCATTTTCTTGCTCAAAAGGATTCAAAATCTATCAAATGGACGTAAAATCAACATTTCTGAATGGGGAACTCAAGGAAGAAGTCTACATGGAGCAACCAGAAGGGTTTAATCTAGTAGAATGAAAAGACTTTGTTTGTAAGTTGAAAAAGGCATTATATGGGTTGGAACAAGCTCCTAGAGCTTGGTACGCAAGATTAGATCACTATCTACAACAACAAGGCTTCAAGAAGGGGGTGGCAGGAAGTAATCTCTACATAAAGATGGATGAGGATAAGTTACTAGTCACTCTTATCTATGTTGATGATCTGATTTTTTCTAGTAATAATGATGAGATGAGCCACGAGTTTGCTCAAAATATGTCAAAAGAGTTCAAAATGTCAATGATAGGAGAGTTATCTTACTTCCTTGGACTACAAGTATCTCAAGCCACAGCAAGCATGTTCATATCTCAAGAAAAATGTCTTAAAGACATGCTTAAAAGATATGGAATGGAAGACTATGACCTCATGAGCACACCTATGACCACAGATTGCAAATTAAGAAAAGATGATGACCCTCCTCCGGTAGATGCAGCTCATTACAGGTCAATAATTATATCCCTCCTATACTTAACTGTTACGAGACCTGACATTATGCAAGCAGTAGGAATGGTGGGAAGATTTCAATCAGCTCCTAAACAATCCCATTTGTTGGCTGTAAAAAGAATTCTCAGATACTTGAAAGGAAGATTTTGGTCTTTGGTTCCCTAAGATCTCAACTCTTACTGTGACTGCATACACCGATGTTGATTTAGCCAGAAGTGTTGATGATCCAAAAAATACTAGTGGAAAAGCATTCTTCCTGGGAGATTGTCTAGTATCTTGGCTCAACAAAAAACAAACATCCATATCACTATCTACAGCTGAAGCCGAGTATATAGCTGCTGCATATTGTTGTACTCAAATATTATGGATGAAGGAAGCTCTGAAAGATGTCAACATAGGTACCAATAAACCAATCACCATCTATTGTGATAACACAAGTGCTATCAGTCTCAGCAAAAATCCAGCGATGCACTCAAGGACCAATAAAGTATCATTTTCTTCCTGAACAAGTAGCTGAACAAAACATCAACTTGGAATATATCAATACTAAGGAGCATATAGTTGATATTTTCACAAAACCTCTTCCTCGAGAAGCATTTGAACATCTTCGCCAAAAGATGGGGGTTATTTCTCTAGCATCACATTAAGTTGATTCATAAAGATGTTGCATGACAGGGGAGCAATTCGACAAGGGGAGTTCTTGTGCACCTTTTTTCCATTGATGTCAAAGGGGGAGATTGTTAATCAAGGTTGTCATTAATGTCAATATGGCAGTGTTTGTGATGGAAAATTCTTGTGATCATAATGTTGCCCATGAAGGACCCAAGGACTGAATACAACATATGGAATGATATATATATATATATATATATATATATATATATATATATATATATATATATATATATAGACATAATAGAAGCAATAGACCCAAGGAGGAAATCCATCAGGGAAGCCATTGGAAGACAAGAACAAGATCCATCAAACAATAGCCATCGAAAATCATATAGAAGCCACAGGAAAGCCAAGTCAAGAGTAAGAGACATATCAGGGATATCGTATGAAATATTGAAGGAGCTAACATAACAGAGGAGTTAATAGCGATATCAAAGGAGTAAAGAAGAAAAAATCAGAGGAGCCATATCAGAAGTATCGCATGTAATATATGCCCAAGAAGAACTGATAGGAAGAAAACAATGGAGGAGCATAAACAGAGTTATCGGAGGTCACAAGAAGATAATCCATAGGAGCAGTAGCTATCAAAAGAGTGGAAGAGTGAAGAGAAGTCACAGGAGATCAAACCCAAGTGCTTGCGGAAGAAGAATGGCGGAGGAATAGATCTGGATCGTCAGATCGATAGATTAGTTAGATCGACGGTGATTAGCAGCTGCGGGGGTAGGAAAGCACGGATTTCCTTGATCATGGCTGAAGTCCCGCAATCAATCCTAGCTGTCGATCTCATATTCAACTCTTAGATCACATTCAACTGCGGGGGTTAAGGCCCTTTTAATCTGTGTGCTGGTCAAAGTCCCATAAACCATAGATTGCGATATAATACCCGGACCTGATGCTCCAATAGAACACGCCTTAATGTAATATCGCGTCCGCCTCATCGGAAGTCAATGTCATACTAAAATTGTGATTGTGATAATACATGCAGACCCAAACACGTTATAGTAACAACCCTAATATAACATCACATCCACCATATCGCAAGTCTTATAGGGTTGTCATGGTAAAACCTCTGATTGTGATATAATATTGCGGACCCGCTGCACCATTATAGCATGACTTTATACAATATCGCATCCGCAGTATCGCTAGTTTCTAAGGGATGTCAAACCATCGATTGCGATAAGGCTGTGGACCCGACAGATTTATTAACAACTGTTTAATATCATATCGCATCCACTCCGTCGGCAGTAGGGGAATCAGCTATGTTATGTGCAAACCTCTGAAAGTTGTGATTGCGGGATTAAAGGAATAACTCTGATTTTCATGAAGGTTGTGATTGTGGGGGTAAGGTGATGACGTGGTCGGCCCCTTCACCTTTGAACAAGTTGTTTCAATTCATTGGAAAAAATCATACATATACATACATATATATATATATATATATATATATATAAGTTGAAACACTTCACTTCTGGGAGGCGTATTAGGAATCTATCACAGAGAACAAGGAAAGTTCACAACTCGTGAACTGGAAGAAACAGAGGAAGCCGAAGTTCTGGTAGACGTAGAAGGTGTAGTAGAAGCCGAAGGTCTGGTAGACATAGAAGGTGCAATAGAAGCTGAAGGCCAAGTGAAGAAGGAAGCTGAATATAGAGCGGGAGGACAATATTTTGACCTGATTCATCTTGAAAGATAGGGTCAGAGCCCTTGGGGTTTGTGCCTCATAATTGGAAGGATTGGTGTCCTTGGAGTTGGTGCTCCTAAATCCAAGGTTGGTGCCTTAACAAGATAGGGTCAAAGCCCTAGAGGTCGAAGCCTCATCAAAACCAAGTTGGAGCTTGGAACACATTTATATTGTATTTATTATTTTACTCAATAAAATTATACGTATATGTTTCTCTATTTAAATTGTGAAGAATCAAAATAGTAATAATAACAATTGAAAGCAAATACTGATTCACCCCCCCCCCCCCTCTCAATATTTCCAACAGAAACATGATGTCCTCAAACAATCCCTTCTGTAAACATCTTAAAACATTTTTCATGGCTTAGTGAAAGGTTTGATTCCTTACATCTTTTAAGAACTTTTTCCAAGTTTTCTAATGCTTCCTCAAATGTATTGCCATAAACTGTAAATTCATCCATATATACCTCTAGACAATCATGTATTAGACCAGAAAAAATTCCTAGTGCTGCTGTTTGGAATATTGCGGGTGAATTGCACAATCCAAAAGGGAGTACTTTGTAGGCACAAGTTCCACATGGGCAGGTGAATGTGGTTTTGTCTTGATCTTTAGGTGCTACCTGAATCTGATTGTAACCACTAAAACCATCCAAAAATGAGAAGTACTTCTTACTTGCTAATGTATCTAACACTTGATCTATAAAGGGCAAAGGAAAATGATCTTTCAAGGTAGCTTTATTCAATTCTCGATAATCAATACATACCCTCCATTTACCATTTTTTAAGGCACAATCACTAGAGGAGAAACCCACTGGTTATCTAAAATTGCGTAAATAAAATTTACATTCATCAACTTTTGCAACTCTTCTTTCACAATGTCCCTAATATTTGGATTCATCCTTCTTTGAGGTTGTCTGATAGGTTTACAATTTTCCTCAATGTAGATGTGATGTATACAAGTCTTAGGACTAATTCCTTTCATGTCAATGTATTCCCATGCATATGCAGTAGAATGTTGTTGTAAAGTTTTGATTAGCTTTTCCTGTTGTAATTTTTCCAAGTTATTGTTTATGTTCAATGTTTTGCCTGGAAAGATTTGAATTGTAGAGCTACCAAATTCTTCCATAGAATACAGAGACATCTGCCTAGATGACAAATATTCAATATTATATTTTTCTTGAAACTGGTCATGTTCATATTCTGGAGATGATTCAAAATTTTCCATTGTATTTAAGATTTGGCTATCTTCACTAATGGTTGAAATAGTAAAGAGAGGATGCATAACATTTTCATCATCATTCCATTCTTTGTCATCTATTTGTGTGATTGTTCTTGCTGGAGGATATAGAGTGAATTTCTTATTGAATTACCATCAGAGATATACATATCACCAGATCTATAGCTAATGAAAGCATCAATTGTAGCTAGCCAAGGTCTTCCTAATATAAGTGGATGTCCTCCTAGATTTCTCTTTGGGGTTAGGATCATATAATCAACAGGGTACTCCCAAGAGTCTAAGGACACTGAAATATCTTCTAACACACCATCTGGTTTGATCACAGATCTATCTTCCAATTGCAGTAATGTAGGTGTATAAAGAAGATTGGGAAGTTTGATTTGTTCCATGGTTTGTTTTCTCATGATGTTTATTGCTGCTCTTAAGTCAATCAGTGTATTTGGGATTTCAACTCCATTGATATGTGTTTTTACAACTAGACTTACTGGATCTACATATTTTTGTATGGAAAATTTTCCCATCATTATGTTTGTTATTTTTCCTACTACCTGAATTCTTTTTACTTCTTTTGTTTTTCTTCCTGGTTTCTTCATGCTCAACTCCTTTATTGCTTTAGCTAGAATTGGGATCTCCTTAACGACTTGTAACAAAGGGATTTTGATACAAACATTTTTCACTTCATCTAGAAAATCATAATTAGGCAACATAATATGATTTTCTACCCATCTATCAACTTGTAACCTTTCTGGAAAAGGAGGTTTAGAAGTGGATACTATTTGTTGCTCTATGATAGGAGTTGAGTTTATTGGTTCTTTCTGTTTTTCATTTTCAGTATTCTAGTTTTGAGGAGATGTTCCTTCAAAACTTTTATTTTGATGTAGAGAATATTCCTTAGAATTGTCTTGTTCTTGAATAACTACAAAAGGTTTTTTCTTTTCTAATATCCTACCATATCTCAATTGGACATCATTGAGATCTAATGGAGTGATCATGTAAGCTAGAAATTGTTTTCCTTCCACCATATAGGTATTTTGAGGATTTTTATTGTTGGGGTTAGGTAATGGTTGGGCAGGTAACTGATTTGGTCTCTGTGGAAATGGCAGTGAAAGTTGAGGGTTTTGGTTTTGAAGTTGGGGTTGTTGATTTTGTTGAGGAATTTGTTGGGGAGGATAGTTTGGATATGATGGAGGATATTGATAGTATTGAGAGAATCTTCCATAAGGATTCTGCATTCCTTGAGCCCAAGGTTGAGTTTGAGATTGAGATTGAGGCCAAGGTTGTTGCCAAGAATTCCAGTTTGGAGGGGGATGCACATACATTTGGTTGTTAAAACCCTAATTTTGTTGCCCTTGCCAAGGTCTTCTAGAGACAAAGCAAAGAGACTTTGTTGGATTTGAAATTGTTTCCTCTTGAAAAACAGACTTAAGACCAGGGATTGAAGAACAAATTTTTGTCTCATGGTTTTCTGAACAAATCACACAAGTCTCTATGACTTTTGCATCTAAAGGGCAATCTCTTAAAGCGCGCTTCTTTCTGCATTTGGGACAGAAAATAGCCAGAGCGTCAGTCTCGGTTTTCTGATTTTTTTGTAACTTAAGGGTGTCCATCTATTCACTAAGGCTCCCTAGAATATCTGTTTTAAATTCATCAAGCATGTTTCCAATATCTGCCCTACGCACTGATCTAGATGCAGATTTATTCACCCTAATAAGAGAAGGATCTCTTGGACCTTTCCCAGTTTTGGATTTTTCTCTTGAGAGATGAACACATAATTCTCCAATGTCACTTAATGGGAGTTGAGAGATATCTCCCTTCCCCATCATGTTAAGGATATCTATCCATTCATCTCTAATGGATTTTAATAAAATAGATTTTAAAGTATCTTGATCTAAGTTATCCATTTTTGCTCTTTTTAATTTATAGTTGATTCTCTCAATTAAATCCTCTAAATTTTCATCCTCTCTTTGCATCATTTTTAACACTTCATCCTTGTGATTGATAGGCATGCAATAATCCAAATA
This sequence comes from Pinus tabuliformis, assembly GCA_031772625.1. NCBI lineage: Eukaryota > Viridiplantae > Streptophyta > Pinopsida > Pinales > Pinaceae > Pinus > Pinus tabuliformis. The sequence continues at coordinate 407,814,068 of CM062820.1, read as the reverse complement.
CCTATCCAAAAACACTTTCTTCATGTCATTCCATGTTCTAATGGACTGAGTGACCAACCCCATGAGCCATTTTAAAGCAACTCCTTTCAATGTTGAAGGGAACAATTTGAGTTTTTGAGAGTCTTGTAAATAATCATAAGTTTTGCACAAGACTTCAAATTAAGAAGGTTTTAGGTTCTTCACTTTTTAATCCATGAAAATTTGGGAGGACAGAAGGTGAGATATTTTTCATTGTGGCATTTGTTTCTTCATCAACTATAGGGAATCCAAAAGAATTATCAACTTCCATATTCCCTGTACCTCTTCCATTATTTCCTATTCCTTCTCCATTATTTCCTCTACCTCTTCCTCTACCTCCTCCTCCTCCAAACAGTGAGAATTCTCCATCCTCTCCTTATTCTTCCATTATAGTTTCTTTAGAGTTAATATAAGATTCAACCTACAAGGTTAATTACTCTTCCTCTGGTTCCTCTATTAATGGTATGTGGAAGAGAGGTTCTACTTCTTATTCTCCACTAGGTATTATTAATTCTTCAACTAAAATATGTTCCCCTGTAGAGGTGAAAAAGGCTACTCCTTCTATTGTAGATCCAAGATTTTCCTCCTCTAGGACTGCCTCAGTAGATGAAGTAGGAGATCCTCTTGATTGAATTTTTGAGCTTAGAATTTCAGGACGTCTATGGCTAGGAATATGAGCTTGAGATGGAGGTGCATCTCTTCTTAGTCTTGGTGGAGTAGGTGGTGTTGTAGGAATTGAACTCTTGCCTCTAGCTATGAATCTACCCCTAGAGTCTCTTTCTCTACACATATCAATTTATTTATTTTTTTGAATGTAAGAGATAAGGTTACCTAATTACACTTCCCTGGCAACGATGCCAAAATGTTTAGTCAATTTAGTGTCCTAAATTGCTTGCATGAATTATCAACCGAGGTTTGTAGACTGATGAAGTGTGATGCACTATATGTGCTTAGTTAACTTTTCTCTTACTTCATTGTTTTGTATTTTTATGTTTGTTTTGGGGGTTTCTATTCTTTGATGTCTAAGAATATACAATCTATGAGAGATTTACATGGATCTAATGAGTTTTAAAGGAAAGGATAGGTTCCTAAGTTAGTCTAATCTCCTAAAAATGGACCAAGAATCATTTTAACTAGTTAGGACCTAATAAGAGAAACATAGCATCTACCTTATCCTACCATTTAGTCCTAATCCATGGATCTAATTCTTAAAACCAAAAGTAATACTGATGCAGAAGGTAATTCAATAATTGCATTCATTTAACCATTCAACCATTCAATTTTGGAATATGATAGAATCAATCTCCTTGAAATGATTTTTTGGAATGTCAAGTGATGCAACTAAGTAATGACCTAAAAATAGAAAAGAAAATATGACAGTTTGTAAAACTAACAATGTGTTGAGTAAGCTCAATCACTGCATGAATTAGATATTCAACCATTTAAGTTAGAATTATCATAATTTTGAACTGGTTTTGAGAACATCTATTAATACAACTAATTGACAATTCTATGCTAAGAAAATGAGTAATCAAAATAGTAAGAAGCTAAGCAATTGTGTATTCTCATTACTTCATTCAGTCATTTCTCATACAATATCTCAGAAGAATAAGACTTGCACATTTGTGATTTTTATCCTTACACTATTGGTTACAAACTGAAATGAAACAAAATTAGAGAAAACAAACTTGTAGAAAACATAGTAATAGAAATTAAACTGGAAACAACAAGTTGGAAACCTCCTTCAGTGCAGGGGCCCTCTGCAACTGATGTGGCTGGATGATAGCTAATTAAAGATGCACTTTTAAACCACCATTGACAAAACAGAGTTTGTATTATCAACAAAATGAAGTCTGAACAAAGTATTTAACAAAAGCCTGTAATTCCTTCTTACTTCTAACTACTTCTCGGTTTCATTCAACAGATATTTATAGAAAAATAACATAACTGTCTAAGAGAAAATCTTGTTACTGGTGGCTTGATCTGAATCTATCATGACTGTTTATAAGAAAACATGCTACAAGTGGCTTAATTCGAATTGTAATGAGACTGTTAAACTTCTAATCAACTATAGGTGGCTTGATCCGCATTAACTCCTTAACTTCTGATCAGCTACAAGTGGCTTAATCCACTTTAACTATTCAACAGAACTGTTAGACTCTTGATTAGCTACAAAAGAGCAAATCAAGAGTCCTATTGCTACTAGATAACATATTTGACTCCATATTTGACCATGACTTTAGGCATGCTTTTCTGCTGATCTGGACCAAGTGAGTAGGATAGAATCCATGTGGAGATGATTCTGGAGATGCCCATGTGACCTAGTTCTTCATTTGACACCTGTAACCTGCCAAACCATGAGAGTAGCTACAGAACCCACAATTAGCTGCAGAATAGGATGTGTTTTGTAGCTAATTTTCAAAAATCTATTAAAATAACAAGAACATGAAAATATAATATGGTGATCATTTTAATGCTTTCCTAAGACAAAATCTAGCATTTATCATTGATTGGATCTATAGTCTTGTGAGAAATCAAGAGAAAAAGGTGAGAACAAATGTCAAGGGGAAGGTAATTCTGAGGTTCAACAGCTAGATGGGTGGAAATCCTGGAAACCTTAACCACCTAAGTGTGACCCTTTGTCAATAAGGATGCAAAGGTGACTTGCAGGTAGTATGCATACTAGGGCACATACTCAGCCAAGTTCATGGTTTTAAGGAGTACCCTCTCACCCAGGAGCATATTTTGAGTGTTCCCTCTCAAGGAAGGATACATTATTCTGTACTCCAAGTTGTTGTCTAAATAATATTAAATTCGCTCTCACTAAAGACTTGGTGAGAATGTTTGTAATATTCTCATTTGGTGAAGCCTCACTGCTTCAATTATACAACAAGTCACTTTCGGAGCTTCATTGCTCCCTCTTTTCTAGAGCCTCATTTATCCCTCTATGTTAGAGTATCATCTCTCCATCAGTCGCACCATGAAAATCCTATGGATATATTTTGAAGCCACACTACTCACAATATGATTGGCCACTATAAGATAGGGTGCAATTGAAGTCTGCTGGTTGCTCATCCAGGAGATCAAAGCAATACCCATGTTGAAGCAACACCTAAATATGTTCTTCCTAATCACAACATTTTTAGTTCATTTTGCATAGGAATATATATCCGATCACAACATTGTCTCAATCCATGTTTTATTGTATCATGAAGGTATCTCAATACTAGCCTTGCATCATTTGAATATACATGATTAGGATTTATCTAGCTAAGGGTGCACACTGTAAAGTAATATCTGGTTATTGGCTCATCGAGGGATCCACCAAATCTGAATCTAAAGAGGTGTCTCTCAACTAATTTATTGTAATCCATCATGCCAAGTCTTTGACAACATTTTTCCATTGATAATGAAGTCCTCATCATCTCTTTTACACTTCTAATCTCAAGAAGTGGATCACCTAAGCTCATAGGTAAACTCCCTATGGTATTGAACAATGGGATGATCTGATCCCATCAGAAATAAATTATTAGCATATAAAACCAAATATCAAAGGAATACCTTCAACCATGAAGAGAGGTTTGTATCTACATCAGATGTCCATCAATCCAAGCGTGCCAAGCCCAAGGAATTTGCTTGATTCCATATGGGACTTTCTTTAGTCTGTAATCATGAGTCTCCTTCTCATGTGCCTCAAAAGCTTGAGGTAGATCCAAATATTCTTTTACCTTAAGTACATCATGGAGGAATCCAACTTCACATACATATGATAATAATGCATCTAGAAACGATTGCTAGGATCTCATTATAATCCTCTTTTTCTAAGAGCATATTCCTTGTCACTATTGAACTTTCTATCGCGGAAGCATTTGACACTGCAACATCTTGTCATCTAGTATGGTCCTTTTATGAAGGACATGTTACTTTCAAAGATTCATTATCTCATAGAATCTCATTTGATTGTTACATGTCAATCTACTCCCTCTAAATACGAAGCCTCTTTTAGTCATAGTCATCAACCTAGAAGACTGTGATCCTTCCTCCAAGGTTTGGGCCCTTGTCTATTTCCACTCTATTCATGGGGTGGCTCTACATCCTCCTCAATATCTATATTGAGGACTTGGTCCTCGCATCCATCATATGTACACAAAACAAGAGCAAGAGTAATGAATTAAATAAGCATAATGAAAGTGTACCTAATGATGAGGCATGATTGTCTCTCTTTTCTAGATATGAGAGTGGCTCCTTCATTTTCCTGCACCAACTCCCTCTTGGAGTTTTTGGCATTCATATTGTGATTTTTTGTTTGGTTGGCATTGATGTCAAACTAGTAGCATGGTTTTGGAGGCTACATTGATTGTGATGAGTGATAGTTGATCAATGTTGCAATGAGTTTTGCAGTGAGTGAGGTTGACATTGATGTCAACATAGAAGAGTGTGAAGCTTGATGATGGAGATGTATGCATATGTTTGATTATTTGATGGCATTGGATTGTGCATTGTTGTTGTGACATATGCTTATTTACATATTATATTGTAGGTACTTTGATGGATGCTGCAGGTGCTTTGATAGCCTTGTTTGATGGTTGGTTAACTAGGACTCCATTCATGAGATGTTTGTGGTGTTGTCCTTGAGATTCCTTTGGTGATCCTAAGTTATGGTTTAGATGATGTATACATGTGTTGTAGAGGCTGACATGATCCCATGTACAGTTGAGCTTCATGCTTGATGTTGAGCTTCATGGTTGATTCCACTTGAGTTAGTTTATGCTCTCATGAATTGGTCCTTGCACTTATGATGACTACGTCATGTATAGACTCTTCAGGAGATTGTAGAGATTTTTTTGAGGTTTTTCATGGCTTGGAAAAGTCTTACAGATGTCAAAGATGGTGAGAAACAAGTCGGAGGCAATTCTAATTGAAGGCACATTGTTTTTCCTTCATCCCCTGCCCAGTCGCATGCAAAGAGGCCTGTGGGAGTAGCTGGAAGCTCCAGTCACATGAATAGCAGCCTATGGGAGTGTCCAAGGGTCCTAGTTGCACGGACAATGTGTTATGGGAGCGACTGGGCCTATAGATGATTTTTCTCTAGATTTCTCGTGCTCCTCGGATGTTTTATTTTGTTTTTATGATACATCTTGTTCGTGAATTTTCATTAAAGGTTTAGATTGACTTAATCAACATGTATGAATGTGTTTTGAAGTTTGAATGCCTTTAATGGACCAAGTAGTGAAGTAGTGGCGAAGTTTGTATAAACGAAGGAGCAGATTGACCATTTGAAGTGAGGAAATAGAGCATATCTTTGTGTAGAGAGAAAAGGGCGACCTCCTATAGCATGTTGTGTTGTATAGGTTGATTTTAGTGATGATGGAACATAGAGATATCATCTTCTTAGATCATGGAGTGAGGGGATTCATTGTGAGGGAAACTATTGTTATGGTGAGGCGTAATTTTTTATGCTGAATGTAACAGAGCTTTGGAGGTTTTGAAACTAAAGGATGCCAGAGGCAAATGCTAGAGCTTCAAGCATGTTTCTACTGCAGCTTTTGAGAGTTTGATGGAGGAGATGATGAGGAGAGAATTGCTCCTTGATTATCACTATTTTATTTGTGTATGTAGGGGCTGAGTGTTGATTTACATAGTGCTAGCAGTTCATAGTTATGTTTCTTATTTCATATTATGCAACTAATGTGTTGTGGTCATGTGTTGAGTTTGGTGTGTGCATGTGAGAGAGATCTTTAGTAGTTTGATTGATTGCGTGATTGAGAGTGGTACATTGATGCTTGTGAGTGTATGGATGAAATGAGGTTGTGAGTGGAAGTTGCAGTGATCTGTAGTCATTGTATTTGCAAAATTGATATTGTTTGATTAAGATTATTTTCATGAGAGAAAGTTGTTTCTTCTTTGTGTATGGGTCCTAGTTTGAAATATTTTGAAATGTGACCCTAGATTGATCAACAGATTGAATTAGCTTGGTGAAAAATGGATAGGTGTTCCTTGCCTATGGGTGTATGTAGATAGTTAAAGGAAGAAACATTCTCATAGTCCAATGGTGGTTGGGCAAGGATTTTAGGGGATAGTGGATATGAGTTCACTTAGTCAATGTTATATGAGAAAATTACTTGTTGGGCATAGCCAACTATGATGTAAATTTATTTATTTGATTAATAAAATTAGCAACAGAGTAGCAAAAACAACAAAGGGTGGTTTTTGCCTCGGAGGGAGGTTTTCCACCAAAATTCCTTGTGTCGCTTGTGAATGTGATTGTTATGGTTTTCATATGATGATCATGATCGTTGTTGTTTGATTCTCTAGTTAATATACTAATGACAGAATGTGTGAGTGTGTTTTAGTAAATTGAAAAGAAATACAAAAGTTAAGAAAACATAGTCACTACAGATTCACCCCCCCCACCCCTCTCATTAGTGAGCACATTTCAAACAATTGGTATCAAAGCATTGTGCCTTTTTTGTAGCTTCACTACTAAAAGTTAGATCATGGGATATTAAGGAGCTTTTGGAGCAGATGGACTACTCATTCTTCATGGATCAAATTATGCACTATGGAAGGTAATATTGGAAGCTTATTTTATTGATATTGTTGTGGATATATTGCTCTAATTAGAATATAACAATACATATGATGAATCAAATGAGAAAGCAAAAAACATCACCTTAAGGACACTATTAGATCATGATGTTGCAATAGTAAACAATGAAAGACTGAAAAAGAGATTATGGATAAGCTACATTGTATGTATGGAAGAGATGGATATCATATTTTAGAAATCAATGAAGAACCCCATTCCATTGTTGAGGAAAAGGAACACATTATAGAAGATTCTACATTCATAGTAGTAGCAGATCCAATCTCCTTTCAAGGAGATATTGAGAGCAGCCATGAAAGCATTGACATGAAATCTATTGATCAACAAATACCACATGAATATGTTATCAAAGAAAATGATATGTTGAAGAATCAATTGCAAGAACGGGAAGCGTATTGTACAAGACTAGAAGAGGAATTGGCCTCTTTGAGATGTGAGCTTAAAAATGAAAATAATCAGCTATTACAATATCAAAAGTTGGTGTAAAGTAGTAGAATTTTGGATGAGATTCTTATCAAGTAGAGATATCCTCGTATCAAAACCGGATTGGGCTTTGAAGAAGGATCAAGTCTTGTAAAAGGAAAGGAGGAATTGAAGGAAAACCATGCAACATAAAATCACAAGCCCACCATCACATGCACTCCATCCCAAGTCAATCAAATTTCTATAAAGCATCATCATCAAAGGAACCTAAAGAATAATTATTTTTTTTAGCAAAAGAAAAGGAGAGAAGACCACATACACAACGTGAAAAAATTCAAGAGAACAAAGAAGTAGCCAAGTGCACATAATCCGGAAAATTGAAACACAAGGCATCCAAGTTTATTTTATGGTTATTGTTTTTCTTGCAATCACTTTGGTCATCATGCTAGAGATTGTAAATATTATGCAAGAAAAAATAGATTGTTGGATAACCGTTGTTTCAAGTGTGGAAATATGGCCACAAGGCTCTAGATTGTAGACATGACAGGATTAATCCATCAAAAGGAGCAAGTCCACCATTGAAGACAAAGAAATCATGGATGAGAAAAGATGAGTTAAAAATAACTTTAAAGGATTGCAAGGAAATATGGTTTGGTTTGAATAAGGATATTCTACTCAGGGGGAGTAGATCTTCATCTTGTGCGCAATAGGAGATGGATTCAAGGGGATCCAAACTTGATAGGTGCATGCGATTAAAATAAGGAATTTTCAGCTTCATGCATCTATTCATGGAAGGAGAGCGCATGAGTTCTATGGGAGGCTACAAATTTTGATATATTGCGTGTTATTTTTTGTCTCGTGATTATTGGTGGTTGCAACCATGTTGTGTGAAGATCATTTATATCTATGCACACTAATGAATGTCTTATGTAGCAAGCAATAGTTGATGGAGAAATGGCATATGCTTAGATGGATTTTGATATGATTTTATGTTATGCATGTATAACATTTATGGAATGCAGGATACTATGACCTTCATGGGAAGTTTGGTTATAGCTTGAGAGAGTGATGTTACTCTCATTTGAAACACTCACTCGTAGTACTTCATTATATTTTCATCTTTCGCATGAGGAAGATTAATTATTGATGCATGCATGTGCGTAAAGAGTTCCTCGTTGGTTTTGTGAATTTTTGAGGAGTATTATTGCATATATCTTGCACATTATGTTGGTATTGATGGTTGAAGTTTTCTACGTTGCATGTGGTGCTTGAATTGGTGCACATATTGTATCATGGGAGCATGGATGAAATTTACATTACAAATTTCTCTTTTTGTTGGTTATCTCATGCCTAGAGGATGTGCTAGAACAACATGGTGTTACAAATACAAATTATATAAAATAAAGTGAATATAAAGAAATGTAAATAATAAATAATCAAAATAATGATTATCTTAAATAGTCACTAGTTAAGTGAAAATGCATGTCTAAAATAAATGCTCAATCATGAAAGGACACATGCCTAAGTATATAAGCACGGACTCATTGTAACATTCAATATAACTTGTACATTTCATATATTAATAAAATATTATTTACAGTACCTTTGTATATTTTACATTTTAAAGCATGAACAATTATAAGTTTTGTTTCTTTAGTTGTATTAGAGCCATGCAAGTCTTTGAATGTTATTCGCCGCATAATATGTTGTTAAGTTTTTTCCCTTAATTCATTGAGCAGTTTAGTAAAATTCAAGAAGCATTTCAGCGATTAGAAAAATCATGTGAAAAATTTACAACATGTCTAAAGAAAAGTTATGCAGAAATCCATAATAAGGAAGATGATAGTGATGGTGAAGAAATGAAACAAGGTGAAGCAGGAGAAGAAGATTTTGATCAGAATGATGATAATGAAAATCAAGATGTAATAGATAATGATGAATATGAAAATGATATCGATCAAGATGAGGATCCATATAAAGTTGATCTTTAAAATGTGGATGAGGATGATATAGATCAAGATGATGATCCAGATGAAGTTGATCTTGATGTGGATGAGAATGATACAAATCAAGATAATGATCCAAATGAAGATGATGTGGATGAGGACTATCTTGAGAAACAAGAAGAGGAACAATATCATAATAATGAGGGAGATGCTAAAAAAGACAAAGATGATGGAAAAGGTGGGGAAGAAGAAGACCACAAAGAAGTTCAAGTGAAATATATTGTTCAAAGATTATGTTTGGATGAATGCAAATTGATTCTAAACTAGCTGCTATGGGCCATCAAGCACTTGCACTCTGCAAACATCAAAACTCTGGTACATTGACAATGAGTGTTGAAAGCATATGATAGGTGATAGAGATAAGTTTGTTTCTTTTAATGAAATTAAAAAAGAAAAGAATGTGACATTTGGTAATAACTCGCCTGCTACTATTAAATGAAAAGGATCTGTGTTTTTAAAAGAAAAGATCAAGGCTGAGAATGTATTATTTTTTGATGGGCTAAAACATAACTTGTTAAGTTTTAGTAAAATGTGTGATCAAGGGCATGAAGTTATTTTAGATCAAAGAATTGTGTGGTAAGAAATTTAAATACAAGTAAGACCATAATCAAAGGAACTAGAACTCCAGGAAATGTCTATATCCTAGAAGGCCGAAAAGAGGACTATTTTTGAGCAAATATGAAGAAAGCTAGATTTGGCACAAAATATTGGGAGACCTCATATTTTCTCAACTATATAAATTAAGCAACATGGGAGCAGTTCACGGCTTTCCCAACATTTCTCCACTTGAAAATAGTATTTGTAAGTCATCTCAATTCGGTAAGATATCCATAGTTGAGTTTAAAGCTAAAGAATGCACTTAAGGTAAACCCATTGAACTTATTCGCACTGATTTATGTGGACCTATGAAAAAGAAGTCTCCTCGTGGTGAAAATTACTTCATGCTATTGATTAATGACTTTACAAGAATGTGTTGGGTTGTTTTACTAATGCATAAAGATGAGGCATTTAAAAAGTTTAAAATTTTCAAAGCTATGGTAGAAAATGAATTGGAACTAAAAACAAAATGTCTTAGATCTGATAGAGGAGGAGAGTTAATATCAGATGAATTTTTTGACTTTTGTGAACATCATGGCATGAAAAGATAGTTTTCCATAGCTAAAACTCCACAACAAAATGGAATGGTAGAAAGAATGAACACACTAGTTTAACAAATGGTGTGTGCCATGTTTGATGAGTTAGGAACACCTCACACCTTGTGGAGAGAAGAAGTTTATACAATTGTAGACATACTTAACAAAGCCCATGTTCAAGTAAATAATGATAAAACTACATATGAACTCTGGTATGGTAAGCCTTGATGAGGTTCATCATTGGGTAAAATATATGGACCTTAATACACCTCCAAGCTTACTAAAATCAACTATTCTCATAATTCTCTACATGTTTTAATTATATTTTGCTTAATGAAATGAGTAAAAGTAAGATGTCATATCTAGTGGTCTAATGTGCATTGAATGCAAGTTTTGGGAGAAAAATGTAGCTAATTAGGGTGCAAGAACTCGAATGAGACAAGAAGGAGAAATTATAGGAGATAGGATCTCCCTCATTAACTCCTCACTCACTTGAATATCCCTCAATCAAATCACACCAACTCATAGTTGCAGGCAACCGATTCATGAGGATCATTGGAAACCAAGCCAACGATAGTTAAGAACTAGTTAATCTCAAGATTGGGATCCAAGCCTCCCTAGATTTATGGAAGTTGTTGGAAACTTCAGTTGTATAAATAGAGAGGCCTAGAGCCTCATTAAGTGTAGAAATTTTGAATAATTTAACACATATTCAACAGAGATTATCCTGATCATGTACTATTGCAGAATACATACACAATACATAAGCTCCTCTACGTTGATCATCAATATAGCAGCATCAATAACAATAAAACATCAAGAGCATTCACACATTAACACAGTGTGTAACTCGAGGAAAGCATCTCGCTAAAAACCCCAACTATTTGTATATTAATGATTGATACCATGTAAAATTACAAAGTAAAATGCTTATCACAAGCAATCCAGTACCAGCTCCACCTGTTACACACAATACAGCTAAGATCTGATCTCCAAATCTATTCCATTGCTTGCCTGCCTCCACTGCTCAATACCTGCTCAAGAATGAATGAGAATAGTTTACCAAACTTGTATTTCACCTCCAAAGAATCACTCACATTGCGTTAGACGTGAGCAGAGGCTATAATACTGGGAAAATACATGAGAAAACTCATTGGCATACTCAATCCCTTGATTGTGCAAATCCTCATGCACAACTATAGTCACAACTGATAGCAATCTGATCCTCTAACACCTGTCCTTGTTGAACTGAACATGCACTGACATGCAACTGAGTTAATTGATGTATTACATAGTTGTATTATGAGTTAATAATTAGTTTAACAACTCATCATTAGTCTATTTGCAGTTAGACTAACTACAACTAGTTTAACCAAGTCAAACTGAACACAACTCCATCAACTCCACAATCAACTCCACCAAACTCAACTGACTCATAAGAAAAGTGTACTTCCTTCTGACAGCTGCATGGGCCACATCTGTAGCTCAAACTGAAGTGCTCCAAGAGAATAAGATCAAGTTTATAGTCCAAATATTATTATGAGACAATAATATTTGACTTTTCTATTTTGGAAAGCCAGTCTAAAAATAGACTTTGATCACTCCTGTTGTGATCACTCCTGCTGTGGTCACTCATACTGTGATCACTTCTGCTGTGGTGTATCATACCTGCTGTGGTCACTCCTACTGTGATCATCCCTGCTGGGATCCAAAAATAGAACTTGCGCCGTAATTTCCCTGCGGGCCCACTTAGTGAAGGTGACTCTTTTCACTAAGCTCCATCATCTTGTTGCAATCTCAACACTCCCTCTCGACAAGATATGGATTATCAGCAACCCCTATCCTGCCTCGGTGGTACTCGAATTTGCTCCGGGTGAGAGCCTTCATCAGAATATTAGCATCCTGATCCTCCGTTGGAATGTATGAAAGCAACATGATCCTCCGCTGCACACAATCTCTGATATGATAGTACCTGATGTCGTCCGTTGAGATCCCTGCCCAATCTGCATCCTCCTGTCTATACCAATATCCATATCCCGATGTGCCTCTCAAGTAGCGAAATACATGCTTGCCCGCCTTCCAGAAGAGCTTGGTAGGCTTAACCATAGCTCGTGAAAGTTGGTTAACTGCATAGCATATATCAGGTCGTGTGTTGACCAAATACATCAGCGACCCCACCAATTTTCGATAAACAGTGGCATCCACTTCTTCTCCCGAAGTGGCATCCTCCTTCCTCCAACCTCCAGGAAGAGGAGTATCAACAGGCTTGCAGCAATGCATGTTGAACTTCTCCAGTATCTCCCGAGCATACTTGCCCTGAGAAACAAATAGTCCACCACTGCACTGCCATATTTCCAATCCTAGGAAGTAGTGAAGGAGGCCCAAGTCCTTCATCTCAAACTCTATAGCAAGATCCTTCTTGCATGACAGTATCAACAGCTCATCAGCCATTAGAATCAAATCATCAACATACAGTACAATGATAAGCAACTTACCCTCCACCACAATCTAGTATAGGTTAAGATCCGCCTCGCTCTTGGAGAATCCAAGTCCTGTGAAATAGCTGTCTATCCATGTGTACCAAGCACGTGGTGCTTGCTTCAACCCATACAGCGCTCTCTTGAGCCTGCACACATGCGACTCGCTGCTAAAGACCTCAAAGCCTTCGAGCTGCTCAATGTACACCTCCTCCTCAATGAATCCGTTGAGGAACATAGTCTTCACATCCATCTGATGAATGTGCCATCCCATATGCGCTGAGAGAGCAAGAATCGTCCGTATGGAAGAATACCTTGCGACAGTTGCAAAGGTCTCCTCATAATCAATCCCCTCTATCTGTGAAAAGCCTCAGGCAACAAATCTTTCCTTGTACTTCTCCACACTCCCGTCAGCTGCCTGCTTAACTTTGTAGATCCATCTCGAACCCACCACTGATTTCCCTTCCGATCTAGGAACAATCTCCCATGCACTGTTTCTGACAATAGAATCATACTCTTCCACCATGGCGTCTACCCATGCAGGATCCTCCACAGCTTCCGCGAAAGAGGATGGCTCAATCACAACACACTTGCTCATAAGAGCCATGTATCCAGTGTACCGATTAGGTGACTGTCTCTGCCTGTGTTGGGCTGTAGGTGGTCCTACAACTTTCTCTGCATCTTGAGCCAGTCGCTCAACTTCTGTCAAGCACTTTCGCCATCTGATGGTTGGCGCTGCATGAGTGGTCTCTTCCACTCCATGAACCTCGTCCTGTGGCTAATCCACATCCTAAAGCTCATCCTTAGGAACTAATAGCTCCTCATCTGCATGTAATTGTAGCTCCCTCTCAAGCGAACACTTCATGGCTTTCTCCTCCTGAAATTTTATATCCCGTCGCACAACAGTTTTACCACTGTATGGAAAATACACACGATAGTTGTGGGGCGTATCAGTGTACCCCACAAATATCCCAACCTCTGCGGTCAGCTCCAACTTCTTCCTGGCATCCTTCATCACATGCATCTAAACGTTAGCACCAAAAATCCTCAAATGAGAAAGATCAGGCTTCTTACTAGAATAAGCCTCCTCGGGTGTACTCATGCCAAGTATCCTATGAGGACAACGGTTCTGCACATAAACTGCTGAATTGCATGCTTCCGCCCACAAGTGAAGGGGTAGGCCCTGATCATGCAACATTGCCCGTGCAACACCCACAATCGTTCTGTTCTTCCGCTCAGCTACCCCATTCTGCTGTGGGTTATGGGGAGCTATGAGCTCTCTACGAATCCCTTCTGCCTTGCAGAAATCCTTGAACTCGTCTGAGATGTATTCACCACCATTATCGCTCCTAAGAGCCTTCACCTTCTTCCCTGACTCCTTCTCGACCAGTGCTTTGAATTCACATAACTTTGAATATGTCTCGCTCTTCTTCTGCATGAAGAAAATCCAGCACTTACGAGAGAAATCATCAACAAAAATCACATAATACATGTGTTTTGCTGTCAAAGCAACTGAGAAAGGTCCACACACGTCTGTGTGAATTCTCTCAAGGATCATCGTGGCACGACTATCCTTCTTGTGAAAGGTGGCTTTCACAAACTTCCCCAAAGTACACCCCTTGCACTGATCTGACTGCGCAAGTGTGCCTTTAGGAAGCGCTGTAGTGATCTGCTGCAGTATCTTCAAGGCTCCATGGTGAAGGTGACCCAATCTCCTGTGCCACAACTCGCCATCATCCCGGCTCACCAATCCTTCTGCCTTGCCCGCCATTGCTGCGCATCCATCTACTTGCAACTGATAAAGGTTCCTCACTCGAACCCCTATCTTCCGGGTCTCACCAGTTGTCTTGCTGCGCAGGAAATCCTTTCCCTCGCTGAAAACAACATCATACCCCTTGTCTTCTAACATCACCACTGAGATAAGATTCTTCTTCAATCCTGGAACATGCATGACTTCATTCAATACGAAGGGTTTACCAGACTCCCTCTCAAAGGAAATGGTACCGATACTGGTCGCACTGTATCTACCATCATCACCCATCTCAATGTGCACTCCAAGATCTTTGTCCTCCAGATCAGAGAACAAATCTCTATCTCCCGTTATGTGAAAATATGCACCACTGTCCAAGAACCACACTGATCCCATCACACTTGAAACCAAACATGAAATCAATGAAAAATCAAGCTCAAACTGCGAGGCTAGAGCCTCTCCTGCTGAAGATCCAGCAGCCTGCTTGTTCTTCTTCTTCTGCGGACAATTAGTGGCATAGTGTCCATGCTGGTGACAGTGAAAACACTTCACCTTGGACATATCCTGCTTCTTGCCTTTCGCACCAGAATGAGAAGCTTTCTTTCTCTTCCCTTTCTTTGCTTTGGTAACCAAAGCGCAATTCTCTTCATCAACTCCCTTTGACGAAGATCCGTCCCTGGTACTCCGCCTGATCTCCTCCTGCACAAGATCTGACCATAGTCTTTCCCATCCTGGCAATTTCTCCCGACCATTGACAGAGTCCTGATAGGAATGCCAACTCTTCGGAAGACCAAGGAGAGCCAAGCTCACCAATTCCTCATCATCGACAGTAACCCCCACACTTCCCAGCTCATCTCGACACTGAGTGAACTTCGTGAGATACTTGGGCATACTGTCACCCTTCTCGCATTTGATGTTTCTGAGTTTATCTTTGAGCGCCAGCTTCCTCTGATCGCTCTTGCTTTGGAATAGATCTGTTAAAGCCTTCCACATCAGATATGGAGAAGTCTTTCCATGTAGGCTGGACACAATGTGATCCTTCACGCCCTCCAACAGAATCCTTCAACATTTTGCGGTCTTCTTTTGCCAAACTTCCGCTTCAACAGCATCAGTGGGCTTTTTGACATCCGTTTCTATGAACTCCTTCAGCCCGTTATCATCCAATACTGCCTCCATCCTGTCCTTCCATGCAATGTAGTTTGAGCTGCCCTCAAGAGCATACTCCAATCGCAATTCGTTGAAAGACATTGCTGCGTTACCACCAAGAAAACACCGCTGCAAATTCGAATTTCCACCAGCTCCAACCCAACTGCCTCGGATCTAAGATTTGTGAGAACAAAATATTTCTCGTACAGAGATTGATTATCTGGGCATTCACCGGATATCTCACCTTCGAAAGGAAGGATGAATACAGAGGCTACCTGGCCCGATTACAAACTCTGCCTGAAGAAATAGAATGTAAACACTTCCTGAATAGTAGATCTGATGATCAACAGCTCCGATAACATGTAGAAATTTTGAATAATTTAACACATATTCAACAGAGATTATCCTGATCATGTACTATTGTGGAATACATACACAATACATAAGCTCCTCTACGTTGATCATCAATATAGCAGCATCAATAACAATAAAACAGCAAGAGCATTCACACATTAACACAGTATGTAACCCGGGGAAAGCAGCTCGCTAAAAACCCTAATTATCTGTATATTAATGATTGAGACCATGTAACATTACAAATTAAAATGCTTATCACAAGAAATCCAGTACCATCTCCACATGTTACACACAATACAGCTAAGATCTGATCTCCAAATCTATTCCACTGCTTGCCTGCGTCCATTGCTCAACACCTGCTCAAGAATGAATGAGAATGGTTTACCAAACTCGTATTTCACCTCCAAAGAATCACTCACACTGTGTTAGACGTGAGTAGAGGCTATAATACCCGGAAAATACGTGAGCAAACTCATTGGCATACTCAATCCCTTGATTGTGCAAATGCTCATGCACAACTATAGTCACAATTGATAGCAATCTGATCCTCTAACACTTGTCCCTGTTGAACTGAACATGCACTGACATGCAACTGAGTTAACTGATGTATTCTATAGCTGTATTATGAGTTAATAATTATTTTAACAACTCATCATTAGTCTATTTGCAGTTAGACTAACTACAACTAGTTTAACCAAGTCAAACTGAACACAACTCCATCAACTCCACAATCAACTCCACCAAACTCAACTGATTGAGTTCTAACTGAAGTCATGCATGCAACAACTCAACTGACTCATAAGAAAAGCGTACTTCCTTCTGACAGCTGCATGGGCCACATCTGTAGCTCAA
The DNA here is from genome assembly GCA_031772625.1 of Pinus tabuliformis. Taxonomy (NCBI): domain Eukaryota; kingdom Viridiplantae; phylum Streptophyta; class Pinopsida; order Pinales; family Pinaceae; genus Pinus; species Pinus tabuliformis. The sequence continues at coordinate 407,797,299 of CM062820.1, read as the reverse complement.
ACTGAAGTGCTCCAAGAGAATAAGATCAAGTTTATAGTCCAAATATTATTATGAGACAATAATATTTGACTTTTCTATTTTGGACAGCCAGTCTAAAAATAGACTTTGATCACTCCTGCTGTGATCACTCCTACTGTGGTCACTCATACTGTGATCACTCCTGCTGTGGTCACTCCTGCTGTGATCATCTCTGCTGTGGTCACTCCTACTGTGATCATCCCTGCTGGGATCCAAAAATAGAACTTGCGCCATAATTTGCCTGCAGGCCCACTTAGTGAAGGCGACTCTTTTCACTAAGCTCCATCATCTTGTTGCAATCTCAACATTAGGATTCAGATTTTTTATGCAAAATAGCTAAGCAGTTTTCGAGTTGAAGGATTGTGACCAAATATTGTTATGTATTTTTTTATATGTTAATGAGAATGAGCAACATTCCCTTGATCCAGTACTGAGTTGGCTCAGAGGGTTGAATGTCTTGGGTTAGGGCCCAACCCGAGTAGCATAGGTTTCTCTTACTGTACTTGTATGCTTAGGTTATCTCATAGTTAGTTGTTAAATTGATTTTGGTGTTTTTACATTGCAAGTATTGGTAGATTTGATTATTTTGCTTCCATTTGTGCATAGCTTTAACAATATCATTATAAAGATAAGAAAATATTCAGAAAATACTGATAACAGGTGGATCTTACCTCATTCCTCCCTTCAGGGACCATGGCTTGAGGAACAACTCCCATTCAGCCCAAAAAGACAGAATTCTGGTTTCTTATGAAATGTAAGGTTTTTCTGTTAATTAGGTCATCATCTTTTAGTTTTAGAAGATAGGTTGCAGTTGTCATTTCTGATATCTTAAGTTTTGCATTAGATTTCATGTTTCTTTTATAATAGGTTTCAAGCATTCTCGTGCATGAACTTGGCAAACAAATGAAGAAAATTCCGTTTTCTTATATTTTTATAAACCCTTCTTGTTTTGAAATGATTTATGGATAAATGCCAACAATGATGTATATGTTGCAGGAGTTTCTACATTTTAGGAAGACCTTATGTCATCAGCCTTAGCCAAACCATATCCACCCATGATTTCCAAAGGCCACTAAGTTCTCAATTCGAGTTATCGTTTTATAAGGACAACTTGCCATGCTTATTGAGCAAATCCAACCATCATAAACCTTTGGTTTGAGTTTTGAGTGAGTGCCTACCACTCCCTTTCCTTATTCCCTCCATTCCTCACCATCCCTAAGCTCCATACCAACTTCCAACCCACTCCCTATGCTTTCGGCATGTTCCTGTAGGAAAATAGGGGATCCTATAGATGAACTAGGACATCTCGTAGACATCATGTAGGAACACCTATAGTAGCCTGTTTTGAGCCCGAATTTTGAAAAAAGCATCACCAAATCTAGGAGTAGACCCCTACTTGCCTCCCAAGCCATTTGAACCATTTCACTCACCTCCCTACACACCTATCTCACCTGCCATGCAACCAAGAACGATTGGCATTTATATTTTACAAAAAGATAAAAAGAAAAAGGTTGTTATATTTATTCATGCACTCAGCAGTTAAGTGCTTGTTTAGATCAGACTTCATGCTTAGGTTAGTTAAGGTTTCACATGTGTTAAATTAGAATTCTTTTGGCAAGCAAGGTATCTTAACAAATAGCTAAATGAGTTACATGTTTTGTAGGCATCTATTTCAGTCTTTCATTACTGCAGTAAGTAGCATTTCATTTCTCTCAATTAGGGTAAAATTATCCTCTCTAAATTGATAATCAAACTTCTTCTAAATAAATAGAAGGCTAGTTTGAGAAGCCCTAGTGGTCTATCACCCCAGCTCTGCAGTGACAAAGACTGGACCCATTGCATCTATTTGTGTATATAGCACTGTCACCTCCAAGTTTGTATGAACCCCGGGTTGATGAAGTAAAGTTGGTAGCCCTAAGAGTTGCAGCATCCTTGTTGAAACACTGGTGCTCATCACTTTTTGGTGCCATTGTCAGGGAGGTGTCTGAGTAGATGTGATTTCTGATTTCTTTCTTCCATTTCTTATCTCTTTCATTCTGCTATTAGTTCCATTTTTCAAAGTAGTTGTAAGTTGGTTTTCTTTCCTTTCCATTCTGCAATTGATTCCATTCAGCAGTTAGTTTCAATTCAGTTTGTCTTTTCAATTTTGAAATCAGTCTTAAATCTTGAAAAACAAAACAAAAACACTCCTTTCATGCCTCATAGGAATAGGGATAACTTAGGAAAATTTCTACCAAATACCCCCACCACTTCGAACAACCAACCTTCCCTCTTCTTCAATGGCTGTGAATTAGAGGACCCCTTAGGCGAGCAACCAAATATTTTTTAAGAGCCTATAGGGGAAGGAGAAGAAGAAACCATTCTAACTAACATAATTGCTGAAAATGGAAATGAAAGGGAAGATAGAGAAAGAATTGAGGGTTATTTTTCCATTGGAGAAACTAATGGGGATGTTAAGATGAAAAACATAAGCACCTCTACTCTTCCTCACTTCCATGGCCTGACCTTAGAAGATCTAGATACTTTTCTATTCGAATTTGCTATCATATGTAGAACTTATGATTACAACTATTATGATTAGAAGTTGAAATTATTCCCATCCACTCTGAAGGATGCAGCCCTATGCTGGTTCATGGGTTTACCTGCAGATAGTATCACCACCTGGGCTTAGGTGCAACAAGCTTTCAACAACAAGTATAGGGACTACTTCGGGTCCAAAGATACCAAAGAGGAATTAGAATGACCTTGGGACATGATGAGTCCTTAGAGGATTATGAGGAAAGATTTCAGCTCAGCTATAAAAGGGCTAGGTGTACAGTTGATCTTGAGTCACTTAAGCTAGTCCTTCTCAGAGGGATCATGGAAGATCTCCTAGAAACTCCAAACCTGCTATCAGGAGGGGACGTCTACCAACTACCCTATGAGGATATCAGGATTGTTTTCAAGAATCATTCTAGGGCAGCTAGAAAAATGGGTAGGGTTAGTCAAACAATGGCCATCTCATCCTCTTCCAACACATCTATAAAAAGTGAAATTGGGAACATGTTGGAAGATTTTAAGAGTGAAATGTTGCAAACCCTTGCCCTGCATATGGACACTATGCAAATCAAGAGGAAGCAGGAGGAAGCAGAGAGAGAATTAGCCATCTTATTCCCTAGATGCACAAGGAGGCACCTTAGGAATGAATGTCCATTAAACCTTATAGAAATCTACTTGTTCTTTGAAGAAAACCACTCCACAGACAAGTTCCCTTCTCTTCCTGGACTAAAAATTGTGTATCAGGGGACTGAAGGGGTGAGTGAATAACTCTACTACATAAATCAAAGGAGGCCTCATGGGCCTCGACCATACCTGCAGGGCATGCAAGGGTCATCCTATGCATATTAAAACCCTAATCAAAACACATCCATTCCCTCTTGGCCTGCCCCCCGCTCATCCCTCTTGGTCTACACCTTCTCCTTGGTCTTTTTCACCTCAATACCATTCCCAGCCAACCAACCAGCCATTTCAGCCATATACTCCTTCACAACCTCAGTGGAATGCACCACCCTAGGGTGGAGGCCCCCATAGAACAATGCTCCAACTTTTTTTCCTTCACCTCCATCTCAACCACAAATTTTACACCTAAACAACCTCAGATGCCTACCCAACCTAAACAACCTCAAATTCCTACTCCAACTAAACAACCTTAGTTGCATGCCCAACCAAGCTCGAACCTGAACAATAGACATGCACAACCAGTCTATAGTGGAGAGACATCCTACCTTGCTTATGCTATGGAAATTCATGAAATCAACCTTAGGTCTAGGAGAGTGCTCCCAGATAACCAACCTCCATCTCCACCTAGGGAGAGTGAGGAGGAAAGAGAGGAAAGTATGCCTAGAGTAAATCCACCACCCTTTTTCTAAAAGATTAACCCATCTAGTCCAGCATACCCCAGAAGAGAATGAACTTCTGGGCGAATTGAAAAATCTATGTGTCAAAATCCCACTTCTCCAAGCTATTAAAGATGTACCCATTTACAACAAGTTGATTAAAGAGAAGTGTTTCAAACATCCAGGGAGGCGAAAAAGAGACACCCCTACAACTAATGCCATTGGATAGCTATACGAATTAATGTTGGGTGTTATAGTACCATTTACCACTCTTGGTAGATCTGATGCTGTGTTTATGGCCTAGGGCAACCCTTCCTTCCAGACTTGTTCCAAAATCTTAAAATATAGTGTTTTATTCCCTATACGCTACTTTTACCTATGATAAAAGCATGTACATGCGGGTCAGCATATACCCAACCCACGTACATATGTTAAAACACTAAAAAAAATTAAATTTCTTTAATTTTGGGCGGAGTTCATGGGATTTACCTATTACTCACCTCCTCTTGCCCGTGGCCCAACTGTTTCCCAACTTAAAAAACTAATTTGGACAGGTATAAATAAACCTTCATGGGAAGGCCTTAGGGGAGAAAATGTATGATATATTGATACTATAATGAGATTATCCCTGATCAAGTCTGAAGAATCCCTATGCCTCCTACACTCCCCAAAGCTTCAGGAAACCCTTGTTTCCTTAATTATAGATATCCCCATCTTGCTTGAGATATCCTTGTGTTGGTGATGGAGGAAGACTACTGAAGGTTGGGAAAGGATGGATCCGGTGGACAGTTCCGCTTGGAGCCGGAGAAAGACTCAAGTCGTATTTCTCCACCTTATCTATAGCTTACTTCAATGAAAAGGAATGTTGTTGTCATTAGAAAAAACCAAAAAGTTTAGGTTCATTAGGGCCTTGGATTAGGTGAGAAGAGAGTTAACTCTCCAAGGTCGCTCAAATTACAAAACGTAGAAGTTGAATAAAGAGCGAAACCCAATATCGTCAGAAAGACTGGGAAAGCTCCGTGACTGGGAGTTAAGCACGAGGGAGAGGGAAGACAAGGAAGAGAGATACGCCCTATCCTACTTGTTGGATCTCACCTCACAACTATTCCGCCTGGGTTTTGATACGAGTTGGTATCCATAGTTGCCTATCCTAGGAATCGCATAGGTGGTTGCAGAGGGGAATCCCATGGCACCTGAGGCTGACGTTGTATCACGTTCAATAGTACTTCTAGAGGGTACCCTTGCGAAGCTTGGGTGCTTTCACTGGAAAAGGTTGTTGTCTAGAGGTCAGCGTAACTACTTCTGATAACTTCGCTAGTAGACCTGGGGCATAATTACATCAGTCTATTTTCGAGAGGCCCTCGATTTTGGCTTTCTTGTATTTTGGTGTCTGGTCCTAATCACCCAGAGTGGAAATACTTGAGAGTTTTATGATTGCTTGTATCTTTAGGGACTTTTATAGAGTGCTCTTTACTCCTAGTTGGTCTAGATTTATAACTTTTTTGAGTCTTTAAGTAGATTTCTTAAAAATAATTCAAAGTGACTGATCGACCAGCTCATCGGTCTAGGAGACTTCATGGGCTATCACCTACGAGTCCTGAGCCTTCTCCTGGAAGGCGTAGGAGAAATACTATCAGTGGTTTTCAACTAGTGGCAGTAGGCATATTGGAGATTGATCCTCCCACATTGATTCACAAGATAGACCTGGCACAAGTAGAGAGTTAGAGAGGAACACTCCAGTTTTTTCTCGAGTCCTCTTCTAGTCGGAAGATAATATTGAGGTTTAAGAGCTTTCTGAGTCGATTGTGGCTCCTAATTATCCTCTTCCTCCTGATCATCCAGACGTTCTATTGTACGTCGGAACTCTGACCAACAGGCCTTCGTGCCCAGGTTTACATCACTTTATTCCTTTGATGACCACTGCTGGAAGCACGACATCCACGATAAGTGTTACGAGTATGCAAACTCCCATATATGTACAAGGAAGAGGAACAATTGCTATACCTTCTGTTACTCCTAACACTGCTATGTTTGGTTCTACTTCCATTCCATCATCAAGTGGAAGTTCTCAAGTTGTTGCCTCTGGCATGGGCTTTTTCCCTTTTGGAATACTGACTAGCGTGATTCCTTTGGTTCCTTTGAGTATTCCGTCAGCTGCTTCCACATCCATGGCGAGTGGATCGACTTCTTTTTAGGGTTTCCCATTTAGGGGTGGTCATATACCACATTCCAACCCAACAGTAGGATCAATGCCTTTTTCCTTTATAGGTCAAGGTAATAATCCATTTCAAAGTTGGACAAACCCTGCAGTTAGTGGTTTAGGAGTTGGGAATCAATATTATTTCAGTCAATAGGGGAATATGCTGTATTCTTATGTCAATTCTTTTCAAAACTTTTCTCCCTATGCTAACGCATGGAATCCTTATCAGGGTCTTTCTGCTCCTTTTAACACTTCGTTAGGGGGTAACTTTACTATTTATGGAGGATTTGCGGCAGGAGTTGGTCAAAATATGAATTTTACTGGATCACAAGGATCTCCGTATGGTTTAGTTGGGTCTATGAATTACTTGAGGTAACCTAGTGCCTTCACAAATCCAGGTCATTCTTTTCAGAACGTTGGGAATTCCGCCCACACCAGGTAGAATCCTCAGGGTCAGCCATGACTCCATTTTCTATAAACATTAAACTTTCCAGATCTCACTAAATTGACTAATGATCTGATCAGGTATAACCTATTTTGGCCTCTAGTCCTAACCAAACTTCCTCTGATATCCCAAAATTCGAGGGGAAGATAAGGGAATATTCGGGTGACCACGTAACCACTTTCCACTTATGGTGTTCGTCCAACTCCCTGATAGACGTGTTGGGTTGTGTTATATTCTTTCCACGTAGTTAACAGGGGGTTTGAAGGGCACCCGTAACCCCACTTTATGGGGTCCGAGGTAGTGCCCTGGAAAATTTTGGTTTTGGACCCTATGTTAGGTTGGGCAGACCCACCTATGGTTTTGTGCATGATTTTTGCACATGTTTTTTGGACGTGATGGTTTTCGATCCATGGTATTGGATGCGATGGTTTTCAGTCCATGGTATTGGACGTGATGGTTTTTGGTCCATGGTATTGGATGCTTCGGCATGTATAAATATGTATTGTAACATTGAAAGGAAAATAATGAAAAATCAAGCTGGTAGTCTTGGTTTTGGGATCTAGGGGAAAATCTCTGTGTATTAGTGTTTTATGTGTTATGCTCTTGCATTGTTTATTTTCTGTGTTTTAGAATTCATATGCAGGTAATTTCTTTATGGGGTTAAAACCTACATTTGGTATCAGAGTAGTTTTGGCTTCAAGGGGATGCCTTTGTTGTTGAGGGGTTTTGCTCGGGCCTGTGGTAGACCCTGTTCAGTGGGAGATCTATGAGATCGATTCTGGTGGTGAAAGAAGACGGTGAGCAATGGAAAGATAGAGATCAAGAAATTTAATGGTCAGAGTTTTGAGTTGTTGAAACTCAAGATGGAGGATCTGTTGGTGGATAAAGACCAGTGGATTGTTCTAGATCCGGGTACTAAACCAACGGGAGTGCCCGATGAAGAATGGAAGAAGTTGGATCAGAAGGAAAAGAGCACAATACGATTGTGTGTCTCAGATTCAGTATTGTTGAATGTATCAGGGGAAGTTATGGCGAAGGCTTTGTGGGACAAGTTAGGGACTTTGTACCAATCTAAGTCTCTAGTGAATAAATTGTTCATGTGGAAAAAGTCGTATAACCTAAGGATGAAATATGGAGACTCAGTGACAGAGCATCTGAATGCATTTAATGCTGTGGTAAGTCAGTTAGCATCTATTGATATTAAAATTTCAGATGAATACAAGTGCATCAATTTGTTGTGTTCTCTACCAGATTCGTGGAATAGTCTAGTTATTGCGATAGGTAGCAATGCAACTACCTTGCATTTTGATGAAATAGTCTCATCCTTTCTAATGGAGGAGATGAGACGAAAAAATATGGAGAGCCAAAATGGTGATGCCTTGTCTGTACGAGGGCGGACCTAGAACAAAAACAAAAATAAGTCATCGAGTGGGAGATCTAAATCTAAAGGGATATCTAAATCTCCAGGAAAACCTGTAAAGGTGGTGTGCTGGAAATGTGGAAAGGAAGGGCACTACAAAAGGGACTGTAAATTTAAACCTCCTAACAAAGGAAAGGGACCCGATGAGGCTCCTTCTACAGAGGCAAAAACCACCTCAGATGAAGGTGGGGATGTGTACTTGGCTTCTTCAATTACACATGTAGATCATGAGGCATGGTTGATTGACTCAGGTGCATCCTTTCACTTCACTCCCCATAGAGAGTGGTTCTGCGAGTATGAGAAATATGATGGTGGTGATGTATTCTTGGGGGATGACAGGAATGCTAGAATCGTTGGTCACGAAAAAGTAAAGTTGAAGTTGCAAGGTGGAAGGGTTAGAACGCTTCCAGCTGTTCTACATATTCCTGCATTAGCCGGAAATCTGATTTCTGTTAGCAAGCTGGATGATGCAGGTGAAAAAACAGTGTTCGAGAAGGATACCTGCAAGATGGTTCAGGGAGCACTGGTATTGATGCGGGGAATTCGGATTGGAACTCTGTACAAGCTGCAAGGTAGCAATGTTATTGATGGGTGTAATAGTTCTGTGGTTCCTGAAAGTGGAGCATAAAATATAGTGGTCTCTAGAGAGAAGACCATGCTATGGCATCAAAGGCTTGGACATATTGGAGAAAAGGGCCTTTGAATACTTCATGGTAAAGGTGTGGTAGAAGGTGTTAGCACTTGAAATTTCACCTCAGGCTGAGAAAGGCAAACCTCAAAGCTACATCAAACCATTTAGCCTTGTAGCTAGCCCTACGGGGCAGGAGAAGGCTCTCTCCGGTCAATCTCGGTAGATATTTCAAAAGGATGAGATGATCAACAAGGTAACACTGATATTAGGCTAATAAACTGATTATAAAGGTTGATTTGGGGATTTTTGGGGTTTTTGGTGGCAAATTGAGGAGCTGCAATTTAGGGTGCGGGGATTTGACACAGTTTCTGCAGGGGGGTCTTTGGGGCGAGGTAGGAGACTGTATTGATGCCTTTAACTGAAATGAATAGTGAGGAATGAAAGATGAGGAGCTAAAGAGAGCAAACAATCACTTTGAATTCTCTTTAGGCAGAAGAAAACATTGAAATTAAACAAATTTAAAAGCAGAGCATGGCTAGCATGAATTCATACTTTAACACTTCATTTGTTTAATGTGCAGCAGTAAAGAAAGGAAATGAATCACATAACAAAGCTTACAAGAACATGAAGAAACACACCATCAACACATGAGTCCACAAGAATCCCAAAGATGACTGCAAAACCCTGGTCTTCCTTAGCCAAAAATTGCAGAGATACAAGTGATAATACAATGATAGCTTCTCCCTCAAGAGTCCAACCATGAAAATGAGCAAGAAAGTACATAATATAGATGATCTAACCTCTTTCCCTACCTCCATGGGTCGAGCTCACTATCCTAGGAGCTGTTTGAACCACTTCTAAACTAAGCACTACAAAATAGGCAGTCAAAACAACTTGCCTCTATAAACTTGGAAACCAGTTCATACATTCAATTTTTACCCTTTACATGCAAGAATCTTCTAGAAGAGTTAAACAAGAGTAAAAGTATCCAAAAAGTGTCACAATTACATCCAAGAGGACCACCATCAACCTCAAAAAGTCAAACTAGAGCCAAACTGCGTTTTCTGGGTTGAACTGGTCAAATCTGGCACAATTTCCTCAACGGGTCGCGCACTTTGGAGCTCTATTTGGAGGCCTTCCCGGTGTTAGAATGAGGTGTAGTATAGCTTGTTGGAAAGGTCTCTGAGTCTACGTTCCAACCCAACTAGAATTTTTGGATTTGTAGGTCATTTGCCCAGTCAAAAGTCAATTCTCCCAAGACTGCTTCTGCAACTCAAAAAAGGGGCAGAAAGTCAAATTTTGCATGTATTTTGACCTTCTAGAGGCCCAAAACCCCATAAAAACTCAACTCCATCCATAGGCATATGTAACTTTGCATGAAAAATCTAGAAATGCTGAGTTTTTGCAAAACAGAGCTACGATGACAAAGGGTCTCACCGGGGGTGAGACCCGTTGAGAAGCCAAAACCTGTAAACTTCCAAAAAATTCCAAAATTACCCAAAATTCTCAAAAAAATTTGGGATTTGTGCTGTATCTGATGCTAGTGAGTGCCATGATCTCTGAGAGATGCCTCAGCCAAGATACGGAGTGGATTGGTCTTCTTCCTCCGCTTAAGAGCCTCGGACAACCTCCTTTGGAACATTTTCATTTTGGCTTTGCAAACATGCATCCTTGCCCAATAATGATTCTTCATGTTTCTCAGTAGCCTTTTCTCTTGGTTGGCCTTAGCCAACAGCCTCTCCAAGTGAGCATTCTCCTGAATGAGCATTGTCTCTCTGTCAGCAGGCAATGGATCACCGGGCCTCCTACGATTCAAGACTCAGTCGCTACGAATCCTCCATAGCTCATCAAGTGCCTTCTCCTCCTCTAACTATGTGTTCCTCTGCTCCAGGTAGGTGATGGTCCATTGGGCACCCTCAATTCTCCTCTGTAAAACATCATTTTCAGCCCTGAGATGCTGAATGACCTCCTTCGCCTCTTGGCTAGGAGAACTGGCCTCAAGATCAATCACCGGATCCTCATGAACCATGGGCTCTTTGCCCCTCTGCAGTACCTGTGCTGGTGAAGAAAGCGAGGCCCCTTCCACCTGATGTGGAGATAACACTCGTTGAGCTGAAGATGAAGGCGAGACCCCTTCCACCTGCTGTGGAGATAGTACTCGCCTAGCTACTGCAAATAAGGCCCTTGGGCCTTTCTGATAAGTGACCAAAGGAGTGGAGCTAACATGTCGGATGACGGGGGCATCGGGCTGCTGAGATGGTCCTCCCTCCTCATGAATGACCTCCTGATGTGGCTGATGTGGCACTGTGAAAAACTCAAGGAGATGAACTCCTCCCATGAGATGCCCTGCTGAGTCAACTGATGTGAGACTATGAGCTGAATCAAACCATAATGACACAAGCTCCTGTACTGCTGGGTCGAGGTCTTCTTTTGCAACATGGGCACCATCCTCTGAATGTTATGAAACAAGAAGACCGGGATGTTCATCATCCTCACTCGGGTGAAATGCATCAAAAGGTGAATGTGATATGAGTACACCTATGAAAATCTACCCTCACAGGTAAAATAATGCATAATAAGCCTCATGATGGGAGCATACTCGCTCCGGAGAAATCTGAATGGAAAAACACCTGTCAAAAGTCTCACGAATGGTGGCCGAACATAGGGCTCAAAGTGAACAAAATCTAGCAATCTGCGCTTAGGCCACACCTCACCCACATTTGGTATCCCTGTAGCCTGTGAGATCACCTCAGGTGTCAATGTGAAGTTCACCCCTGCTAGAGTGACATGTCCATCATGGAGGTGTAAGACAAACAAGCGGGCCAACTCTCTATGATGCTGAATCCGAGAGATCCTCTCACAAAACTGATAGCAAGACATGTACTGAAAGCAAGTCACTGCCAAAGGACAAGCCTGTAATTCTGCCAAAGAAGTAGGCTCCTCCCGCTTATGATGTCCTCCCTTACCCCCTCTACGATGCCTCCTCTCTTCCTCAACCTCTGTAGATGATGAATGGTCATCACTTTGCTCATAAGTTTCGGTTTCTGACATGGTTTTCGAGCAAAGTGGACAAACTGAACTGTTGTCTCTGCCTGCAAAAAGTGTTGAACTCTATGTTGTTTCAAGGGGAAAAAGACATGAGGGGAATGTTAGGGGAGGGAACTTTTTAACCAGGAATGGGAATATATAAAAATAACAGGGAATTTTTAAGGGAAATTTTGCAAATCATATTCATATAGGAACACATATTTGTAATAGGGAAATCATTTGCAAAGATTATTGCATATGGGAAAAACAACATGCATAAAAGTGAACATGGGAATATATGTATACATGTTTAATAGGGAAACACAAAAGGGAAACCATGCACAAAACATGTTGACATTTTACCAACAGTTTTTGTTATTTTGCATATGCATATGGTAGAAGGGAATTAGGGTTTTCATCTTGTTTTGTTTTTTGATGATTTGGGAGAGGGGTAGGGTTTTCAGTTTTAGTGATTTAGGGATGGGAAGGGGATTTGTATTTCATTTATAAAATAATCATGGGGAAAAGAAATGTACATATGAGTGTGGGCAAAAGGGAAGGGAAGGAAAGCAACCAAAGGGAAAAAACAGCTTGAAACACCATAAACCCTAACACAGTTTGCACATGAATATTGCAGCCATATAAGTCTTTTCATTTGCATGATTTGAGTTTAAAATCATAGCATAAAACCTTATATTCATCACCATTCTCCAAAGCAATGTGTAAAGAGCCTACCTCGACCAATTGAGATGAGTTGAAGGGAGATTGAGGAATTCTGTTGAAGTTTGGAGGCAAACGGTTCAACGGGTCGCGCAGGCCTCCCAACGGGTCGCGCCCGTAGTAATTATGCACTGCGGAGGGGTTCTGGACGGGTTGCGCACCGCCCAACAGGTCGCGCACCTCCTTCAACGGGTCGCGCACCACTCTGCTACCCGAAATCACTGCGATTTTGCTCCTTTCGCCAATCACTCTCTCAAACCACTCTTTCAATCGTTGGGATGCATAATAAGAGTAAAAGGTGGGAAGTTGAACCTTTATAAACTTCATTTGAAAAAATTCCATCCATAAACCCACTTTATAAAGTTTATTTTTGACACTTTTTAAAACACTGATTTTTTGGTTTCCTTTATTCTGAATTTGACTTTTTGAGTGCTTTGACTTGATTCTTTTTGCAGGTAGATCATCTGAGGGACTGTGGCAAGGGGAGAAGGGTTATTGCTGCCTTTTTGAAGACTTTTTGGAATTTCATTATTTTTACAAAAATTTAACATGACCTTGGCTTTAAAAACAGAGTTTTTAAATCCAAGGTTAAAAATGAACTGTACATGATGAAAATATCAAAGAAACATGTTTACAATCCTCCCTCTGGCTTGCTGGGCACTCAAGGATTTTCAAAGACATGACCTTGCGAAGATAAATGACCAAAACCATAGACCTAGGACTTTGACCTCAAGACCTAACAGGACAAATTTTGAAATGCTTAATGACTGATATGACCAGATCCAGCAAAGCCAAGAGGGGCATAATAGACCAGCTCCTCCATCAGGGTTATGGCATGCCTAACGGGATGCAAACTTTGACACTGATGGGACACCTACTAATGCAAATGCAAAGAGCTTTGATCACTGATGGAGGGATTTCAAGACCGACACTAACATTGGCTCCAATGGGGATGGTAGCTCCTTGGAGGTACCAAGAACCTCAGACCTCTGGGAGAGCAGACCAATGCTTTTTTCATTGGGCAATGGAGTCAACTTATTCACATGTGACCAACTTGAAAACAAATTTGTTTTTTGACTTGGACAATTGACTGAAATTCAAGACTAACTTGGACACTAACTCACTTACTCTATACAGAAAATGAACTGACATGAAACAACTTGTAAAACTCACACCAACTAATCACCATTTTCAGAGTTATAGCCTTCACCGCGGGCCCCAAACTGAAGATGGAAAATCAGCTTCACACTTGCTGCAGAAAGAAAATGAAATGGTATTTACAATGAGAGTGATTAGAGCAGAAAATGCTCAAGCATGATACCTTTTGAGCACCCGGCCATTCACCGACCCACCAAGACATTCATCACCGTTCATTTCTTTGAGAAGGAAAGCATTTGGACCATGGTATGCTGCAATTTTGTAAGGACCCTTCCATAAGTTGTCGAATTTTCCATGCTTCCCTTTATCTTCATTGCGGGCATCCCACCGTAACACAACATCATCAATCTGAAACTCATCTGTTTTGGCCTTTTTGTCATAGATTTTCTTTATGCGCTCCTGCAACTTAAGGGAATTCTGGTGAACCTCTTCTCGTGTCTGCTGTAAATGAATCATTTGACTGATCCGTCGTTGCATAGGATCGTCCTCACCACTAGCTTCTGGAAACAACTTGGCTACTGGAACACTTAGTGAAGTAGGAAACACTGCATCTACTCCGTAAACAATTTCAAAAGGTGACATACCAATTGACTTCTTTTGACTTACACGATCAGCCCATAGTGCATTTGTTAACTTCTTATGCCAGCTCTTCTTATTTATTTCCAGCAATTTCTTTATAATGTTCACTAGAGATTTGTTCGAAGATTCGGCCAGCCCATTACCTTGCGGATGATAAGCGGTTGAATGCCCCAAGCTGATGTTATATTTATAGCAAAAATCAACCAACTTCTTCGATTTGAATGCAGCTGCATTGTCTGTAATCAACTTTTGTGGACAGCCGAAACGTGACAAGATATTATTTTCAAGAAAAGAAATAATTACCAAATCTGTGGCCTGCCGGGTGGGAATGGCTTCAATCCATTTTGTGAAGTAATCTGTGGCGGTCAAGATCCATCGATGCTGCCCGGAAGATGCTGGGTGGATTTCGCCAATAAAATCCAAGCCCCACTGCTGAAATGGTGCGCTGATCTCCACCGGCTTGAGAGGCAATGGTTGTAATTTCTGTTTTCCTTGAAAAATGTGACATTCATGACAGCTCTTTATCGCTTTATACACATCAGAAAATAAAGAAGGCCAATAGAAACCAGCTCTCAAGATCTTATTAGCCGTAGTCTTCCAAAATAAGTAACCCCCACAGTCACCTTTATGGAAATCATCTACTGTTGTTTTTGCTTCCTCTTCGACCAAACAGTTCAGCAAGATGCCACCGGGATCTTTCCAATAAAGTGCAGATTTGATAATGCAAAATTTGGCAGCCTTTAGCTTCAATGTTCTAGCTTTTTTTCTAGGCATTCCAGGAGGTGAAGATAAGTTTTGAAGCACATAAACTATATCATCATACCAAGGGGAAGACACAAAGATATCGGACACCTGTAGGATGGAATTTTCTTCATCTTCATCGGACAAGGCAGCAATCAAATTGATATCAAGGACGTGAAGGTTTGCTTCAGCCATCAACTTAGCTAGACCTTGACCTTTAATCAACTTGGTAGGTTTAATTTCTACATCATATTCTAAGAGTGCAGCGATCCACTTACCCCTTCTTCCTTCCGGTTCCGTTTGCACTAAAACATCCTTCACAGCTGCATTAGGAACATATGCTAAAACATGAGAATTCAATATGTAAACTCGGAAATCTTTCAATGCTTTGATCAGGGCCAATGCTTGCTTCTCAATGATATTATAATTCAGCGCTCCGTCCCTTATGATGTGGCTGAAAAAGGCTATGGGCCTCTCAACTCCATCTCTCTTTTGCATTAACACGGCTGCCAATGTATGCTCAGAGGCAAATGAAAACAAAATGAAATCCTGTGTATAATCCGGGCTAATCAAAGTTGGGGCTGAAGATAAGATTACCTTTATCAAATTAAAATATTTCACCGCCTCTTCGGTCCATTTGAGCTCGCTGTCCTTCTTTAGCATATTTTTTATCTCTCTAATATGTTCAGCAAGATTGGGAATGAAACGACGCAGAAAATTCAATTTACCATTGAAAGACTGAATTTCTTTCTTGCTACGGGGCTGCTCCACTTGCTGAATTGCTTTTACTCGTGCAGGATCTATACGAATGCCATCTTTAGAAATGATATGGCCCAGCAGCTTGCCTTCGCTCATAGCAAAAAGACTCTTTTTCGGATTCAATGAGATGCCATATTTTTTGCACTTTTCAAACACCTTAGTCAAATGAAACAAATGCTCTTCATCTGATTTAGAAAACACGGTCAGATCATCAAGATAAACAACTAAAAAGACATCCTTCTCATTTGCAAAGGCCATGTCCATTGCCCGCTGAAATGTGGCACCCGCGTTCTTCAATCCAAACGGCATTTTGGCATAATGGAATGCACCCCATGGAGTAGTAAATGTTGTCTTGTCACGGTCATCTTCGTGCACCAAAATCTGATTATATCCGGAGTAACCATCAAGCAATGACATCCTAGATGCCCCCACCACCCGCTGCAATATGTGGTCCATCTTGGGCAGCGGATAATTGTCCTTTAATGACACCTTGTTCAGGTTTCTAAAGTCTATACACAAGCGAATCTCACCAGTTTTCTTCCTCACGGGCACCAAGTTTGAGATCCAATCGGAAAACCGGATTGGCACTATAATTCCAGACTTATACAACCTGTTGACTTCCTTCTCAATCAGTGGCAACAATTTAGGATTAATTCTTCTCAACTTTTGCCAGAAAGGCTTTTGATTTGGCTTTATAGGAATGGTATGCTGAATAATGCTCGTGTCATAAGTTTTCAAATCTAAATAGTCCCATGCAAAAACATTAGAATACAAAGACAGTAATCTGATATACTCTTGCTTTACCTTAGGCGGCAATGCTTTTGAAAGCTTCACCAACTTTGGATTTGCAGCTGTCCCAAGGTTCACATCTTCAACTCCTTCATCTGTAGGCCTCAGAGTTGGCTTGCGGGCCACATCATCTTGATCAAACAATTCTTCCAAAGGAATCAATCCTTTAGGAATGTAATTGTCCTTGAGCTGCAACACATCCATCTGATTCACTCCTTCAGCTTCCGTATCTATTGAAATGTCTTCGAATTTACCTTCAACTTGGAGAAAATCTTTGATTTCTTCATCATCTTGGAACACTTGCCAACACCTTTGGTTATCTAGAACTGTAGGACAATGCTTCACATATATCTCAAACTTATTGCTGGAATTCATGGGTATTTTCAGATTACTTGCTGCCTTAGCCAATGCATCCGCAACACCATTTTGAATCTGGGGCACACATGTCAAAGTATATTCAGAAAATCTTTTCAAGATATCTAAAACAACATTCCGATATGCTCTCATACGAGGGTGTTTGGCCTGAAATTCACCTTTCACTTGCTTGATAACTAATTCGGAGTCGCCATATACCGCTATCTTCTTTGCCTTCAACTTCCGAAGGATTTTCAGACCAGCAATAAGAGCTTCATATTCCACCTCATTATTTGAACAATCAAATGCCAATTTATAAGAACATACCCGTACCTTTCTTGGAACTTGATCTTGGGCTGAGAATGGGCTTCGGATCCACACACCTATACCAGCACCATCGCTGCCCACTGCACCATCAAAATCCATGGTCCAAAGACCATCCTCATCATCTTCTAAGTGCTGAAAGTCTGATTTTGATTCATGTTCTGCTTGCTGCCCATTTATTTCTGCAATTGGCCTTATGACAACAGACTTTCTTCACTTTCCTTTCTCAAGACTTCTCTGAAATTTTCTGAAATGTCTGGTATATCTTCTACTTGAACTAACTGACTATCTACCTCATTGAAATTTTCCGCAAACAAAACAAAAGATTCTAAATCTGTTTGTACATAATTTACGGGATGATTGACGGGCTTTTCCTTACTAGTGATCATGTATTTCATCTTTTGTTCCCGATATAACTTCCTCATTTGACCGAAAACTGGAATTGTAGCATATGAAAAATCAAGCTGAATTGTACCTTTGAGTTTGGCTCCCCATGATCTCGACAACAACATGCCAAACCGTGGAGGAATATCCGCCACCACCACATCCATCAAAACATTCTTCGCTGGAATTTGATCTAGACTCACCACTAAGTCTTTGATCAAGCCAATGCATCTTACCCGGCTGGAATCAAACGAATACAAATCATGATACTTCCTTGTGATGTCAAGTCCCAGCTTCTCCATGATTGTTTTTGGCATCAAATTATGTGACACTCCCGAGTCAAACTTGGCATTGTGCAACACAAACTCATGCAAACGCAAACTGATATAAAATGGAGGAATATCACTTTCGGGAGACTCACCATTCAAAGTTGGCCCAAAGATTAACTCCGGCTGATCATCTTGTACATTCACCATGTCTAGCATTGGATCAACATTCAACAACTTAGAAATTTGACCTCGATAAGTGGTGTTTTTCATGACCTCCGTTAAAGGAATAGATATCTTCAACTTTGCAATCTCATTCTCCAAACTGAAAACTGGAAACTTCTCACCTTCTTTTGCCGGATTATCTCTTTTTTCAACTTTATCCTTCGGTGCATTTGATGGCTGGTCAATCTTTGTTGTTGGTGATGTTTGAGTTGTTGATGGACCGACTATATCTTTGCCTTTTGAGGAAACTAAATCATTCTTTGCTGCAATGTCTTTCCTCTTCTGCACGGGATTTATAGGAATAGCTCGGCTTCTCAATTGCCTTTGTTGTCCTTGCTAAGCTGATAAATCATTTAAGTACCCTCTTTGATACTCTTCAGATTCTTCTTCAAGTATTGTATCATTTGACAAAATATAATGCTCATCTTGAGGAAAGACAGAATTACTCACCAACTCATCTTCTTCCGTAATATATGTGGGCATATCATCAGGAGTGAAGAAATGATTTTCCTCGCCAACATTATCACCTTCATCTTTAGATTCTTGGCTAACAAAATTCTGCTGAAAAGGAGGTTTCATTTGCTGCTGAACTGCTGTGTCTTGTGCCTTTGTTTCGCGCTGCTTGATCCTATATTTTTGTTGCTGTTGACCTCTGAAATTAGGATTACGAATCTGAGGCTCCGTCTTGTCAAGGGTGATCTTTTCAAGTGCCCTCTTTATCTGTTCAACATCACGATGTAATTGATTTGAAGTGGATGCTTCCTCCTTAATTGTGACTCGCTTTTCTGCCTTCATCCTTGCTCTTTTATCATTCAAATTTGCCTCAACGCTGACAGAAATTTTCTGCATTTCTTCCAATGTAGGTGGATCTCTGTCTCTCAATGAATAAGCCATCTCCGGATCAAAACCATCCGGGAACTTAAGAAGTGCTGATTTTCTAGATGGCCTCAAATCATCGGGAATAGCATTATAAACTGTATTGAATCTAATTATGTAATCTTGAACTGACTCACCCAGATTACGCTTGAGGTTGTTGTATTCGACATTAATTTGAAGTGGATCCTTTCTGATTTCCCACCGATCTAAAAATTGATTCTGAAGTGCTTCCAAAGTAGTGATGCCATTGGCTGTCAACCCTCTGAACCATTTTCTAACTTCTCCCGCAAATGTTTGCACGAATAACCGCATGGTAACATCTTCTTCATCTAACTCATATAGATCAAAAAATGTGGTCATCTTGTCGATATGTTGCTGAGCTGTAATACTTTGTGGAGTGCCATCAAACATGGGGATTTTACTTTGGTAATCAGCTGGCATATCATGAAGATTTGCAGGTAAAACCAATGGGGCAAACCGGGCAGCCATTGCTCTCGGAGGGGGAGTAGGATGAGTATGAAGTGGAGGAGCTGTGATAGCAGGGATTATTATAAGAGGAGGTGTAGTTTGTGGAGTTGGGGGAGTCGGAGGTGTGGGAGACGAAGGAGGAGAACCGACTGCTGATTCAGGATAGGTGATTATAGGTGAAACTGAAACATAAGGAGGGTAAGATTCTTCGTGAGCCGTGATAGTAGATCCAATGTGATCAGAGATACTCTCAACAAAATCAGCAAGGGTAGTAGCTTGAACACTTGACTGAAGATGTCTTAAGATGAAATTTTCAACCAACTTATTATGTCTCTCAAACTCAATAACAGCTGCAAAATCAGGGTCAAGAACGAGAGAATCGAGCGCACTTTCAGACTTAACATTAAACAGAGACAACTCAAAGCTTTCGTCAAAATCTAAATCTTCAAGATAATCAAAAATAGCTGGGCATGAATGAGATTTGAAAATGGTTTTAGGATCTGTAGCCAGCTTGTTTTCTCAAAATGACTAGGAAAGAAAAAGCATTCAGCCTGTGAAAACTCTCAACCTATCATCCACGGCTCAGAGTTAACAAATACACGGGGATAAGATGTCAAAGAAGTGCTATGTTCACAAGCTCACGGAGATTGACTGAAGCAGCGTTTATCTACTTATGCTGATGTAAAACAAGAGCGTTTTCAAAGGCTACCTGGCGTAACTTCAGGCTCCATCTAAGACTTATGAAAAACACATCAATGAGCAAACGATCAGTTGTTCTTCCCCAGTATGGTCGCCAGTATGTTAGCACTTGAAATTTCACCTCAGGCTGAGAAAGGCAAACCTCAAAGCTACATCAAACCATTCCGCCTTGTAGCTAGCCCTACGGGGCAGGAGAAGGCTCTCTCCGGTCAATCTCGATAGATATTTCAAAAGGATGAGATGACCAACAAGGTAACACTGATATTAGGCTAGTAAACTGATTATAAAGGTTGATTTGGGGATTTTTGGGGTTTTTGGTGGCAAATTGAGGAGCTGCAATTTAGGGTGCGGGGATTTGACACAGTTTCTGCAGGGGGGTCTTTGGGGCGAGGTAGGAGCCTGTATTGATGCCTTTAACTGAAATGAATGGTAGGAATGAAAGATGAGGAGCTAAAGAGAGCAAACAATCACTTTGAATTCTCTTTAGACAGAAGAAAACATTGAAATTAAACAAATTTAAAAGCAGAGCATGGCTAGCATGAATTCATACTTTAACACTTCATTTGTTTAATGTGCAGCAGTAAAGAAAGGAAATGAATCACATAACAAAGCTTACAAGAACATGAAGAAACACACCATCAACACATGAGTCCACAAGAATCCCAAAGATGACTGCAAAACCCTGGTCTTCCTTAGCCAAAAATTGCAGAGATACAAGTGATAATACAATGATAGCTTCTCCCTCAAGAGTCCAACCATGAAAATGAGCAAGAAAGTACATAATATAGATGATCTAACCTCTTTCCCTGCCTCCATGGGTCGAGCTCACTATCCTAGGAGCTGTTTGAACCACTTCTAAACTAAGCACTACAAAATAGGCAGTCAAAACAACTTGCCTCTATAAACTTGGAAACCAGTTCATACATTCAATTTTTACCCTTTACATGCAAGAATCTTCTAGAAGAGTTAAACAAGAGTAAAAGTATCCAAAAAGTGTCACAATTACATCCAAGAGGACCACCATCAACCTCAAAAAGCCAAACTGGAGCCAAACTGCGTTTTCTGGGTTGAACTGGTCAAATCTGGCACAATTTCCTCAACGGGTCGCGCACTTTGGAGCTCTGTTTGGAGGCCTTCCCGGTGTCTGAATGAGGTGCAGGATAGCTCGTTGGAAAGGTCTCTGAGTCTAATTTCCAACCCAACTGGAATGTTTGGATTTGGAGGTCATTTGCCCAGTCAAAAGTCAATTCTCCCAAGACTGCTTCTGCAACTCAAAAAAGGGGCAGAAAGTCAAATTTTGCATTTATTTTGACCTTCTGGAGGCCCAAAACCCCATAAAAACTAAACTCCATCCATAGGCATATGTAACTTTGCATGAAAAATCTAGAAATGCTGAGTTTTTGCAAAACGGAGCTACGATGACAAAGGGTCTCACCGGGGGTGAGACCCGTTGAGAAGCCAAAACCTGTAAATTTCCAAAAAATTCCAAAATTACCCAAAATTCTCAAAAAATTTTGGGATTTGTGCTGTATCTGATGCTAGTGAGTGCCATGATCTCTGAGGGATGCCTCAGCCAAGATACGGAGTGGATTGGTCTTCTTCCTCCTCGTAAGAGCCTCGGACAACCTCCTTTGGAACATTTTCATTTTGGCTTTGCAAACATGCATCCTTGCCCAATAATGATTCCTCATGTTTCTTAGCAGCCTTTTCTCTTGGTTGGCCTTAGCCAACAGCCTCTCCAAGTGAGCATTCTCCTGAATGAGCATTGTCTCTCTGTCAGCAGACAATGGATCACCGGGCCTCCTACGGTTCAAGACTTGGTCGCTACGAATCCTCCATAGCTCATCAAGTGCCTTCTCCTCCTCTAACTGTGTGTTCCGCTGCTCCAGGTAGGTGATGGTCCATTGGGCACCCTCAAGTCTCCTCTGTAAAACGTCATTTTCAGCCCTGAGATGCTGAATGACCTCCTTTGCCTCTTGGCTAGGAGAACTGGCCTCAAGATCAATCATCGGATCCTCATGAACCATTGGCTCTTTCCCCTCTGCAGTACCTGTGCTGGTGAAGAAAGCGAGGCACCTTCCACCTGATGTGGAGATAACACTCGCTGAGCTGAAGATGAAGGCGAGACCCCTTCCACCTGCTGTGGAGATAGTACTCGCCTAGCTACTGCAAATAAGGCCCTTGGGCCTTTCTGATAAGTGACCAAAGGAGTGGAGCTAACATGTCGGATGACGGGGGCATCGGGCTACTGAGATGGTCCTCCTTCCTCATGAATGACCTCCTGATGTGGCTGATGAGGAACTGTGAAAAACTGACGGGAGATGAACTCCTCCCATGAGATGCCCTGCTGAGTCAACTGATGTGAGAATATGAGCTGAATCAAACCATAATGACACAAGCTCCTGTACTGCTGGGCCGGGGTCTTCTTCTACAACATGGGCACCATCCTCTGAATGTTATGAAACAAGAAGACCGGGATGTTCATCATCCTCACTCGGGTGAAATGCATCAAAAGGCGAATGTGATATGAGTACACCTGTGAAAATCTGCCCTCACAGGTAAAATAATACATAATAAGCCTCATGATGGGAGCATACTCGCTCCGGAGAAATCTGAATGGAAAAACACCTGTCAAAAGTCTCACGAATTGTGGCCGAACATAGGGCTCAAAGTGAACAAAATCTAGCAATCTGCGCTTAGGCCACACCTCACCCACATTTGGTATCCCTGTAGCCTGTGAGATCACCTCAGGTGTCAATGTGAAGTTCACCCCTGCCAGAGTGACATGTCCATCATGGAGGTGTAAGACAAACAAGCGGGCCAACTCTCTATGATGCTGAATCCGAGAGATCCTCTCACAAAACTGATAGCAAGACATGTACTGAAAGCAAGTCACTGCCAAAGGACAAGCCTGTAATTCTGCCAAAGAAGTAGGCTCCTCCCGCTTATGATGTCCTCCCTTACCCCCTCTACGATGCCTCCTCTATTCCTCAACCTCTGTAGATGATGAATGGTCATCACTTTGCTCATAAGTTTCGGTTTCTGACATGGTTTTCGAGCAAAGTGGACAAACTGAACTGTTGTCTCTGCCTGCAAAAAGTGTTGAACTCTATGTTGTTTCAAGGGGAAAAAGACATGAGGGGAATGTTAGGGGAGGGAACTTTTTAACCAGGAATGGGAATATATAAAAATAACAGGGAATTTTTAAGGGAAATTTTGCAAATCATATTCATATAGGAACACATATTTGTAATAGGGAAATCATTTGCAAAGATTATTGCATATGGGAAAAACAACATGCATAAAAGTGAACATGGGAATATATGTATACATGTTTAATAGGGAAACACAAAAGGGAAACCATGCACAAAACATGTTGACATTTTACCAACAGTTTTTGTTATTTTGCATATGCATATGGTAGAAGGGAATTAGGGTTTTCATCTTGTTTTGTTTTTTGATGATTTGGGAGAGGGGTAGGGTTTTCAGTTTTAGTGATTTAGGGATGGGAAGGGGATTTGTATTTCATTTATAAAATAATCATGGGGAAAAGAAATGTACATATGAGTGTGGGCAAAAGGGAAGGGAAGGAAAGCAACCAAAGGGAAAAAACAGCTTGAAACACCATAAACCCTAACACAGTTTGCACATGAATATTGCAGCCATATAAGTATTTTCATTTGCATGATTTGAGTTTAAAATCATAGCATAAAACCTTATATTCTTCACCATTCTCCAAAGCAATGTGTAAAGAGCCTACCTCAACCAATTGAGATGAGTTGAAGGGAGATTGAGGAATTCTGTTGAAGTTTGGAGGCAAACAGTTCAACGGGTCGCGCAGGCCTCCCAACGGGTCGCGCACCTCGCAACGGGTCGCGCTCGTGTAATTCTGCACTGCGGAGGTGTTCTGGACGGGTCGCGCACCACCCAACAGGTCGCGCACCTCCTTCAACGGGTCGTGCACCACTCTGCTACCCGAAATCACTGCAATTTTGCTCCTTTCGCCAATCACTCTCTCAAACCACTCTTTCAATCGTTGGGATGCACAATAAGAGTAAAAGGTGGGAAGTTGAACCTTTATAAACTTCATTTGAAAAAATTTCATCCATAAACCCACTTTATAAAGTTTATTTTTGACACTTTTTAAAACACTGATTTTTTGGTTTCCTTTATTCTGAATTTGACTTTTTGAGTGCTTTGACTTGATTCTTTTTGCAGGTAGATCATCTGAGGGACTGTGGCAAGGGGAGCAGGGTTATTGCTGCCTTTTTGAAGACTTTTTGGAATTTCATTATTTTTACAAAAATTTAACATGACCTTGGCTTTAAAAACAGAGTTTTTAAATCCAAGGTTAAAAATGAACTGTACATGATGAAAATATCAAAGAAACATGTTTACAATCCTCCCTCTGGCTTGCTGGGCACTCAAGGATTTTCAAAGACATGACCTTGTGAAGATAAATGACCAAAACCCTAGACCTAGGACTTTGACCTCAAGACCTAACAAGACAAATTTTGAAATGCTTAATGACTGATATGACCAGATCCAGCAAAGCCAAGAGGGGCATAATAGACCAGCTCCTCCATAAGGGTTATGGCATGCCTAACGGGATGCAAACTTTGACACTGATGGGACACCTACTAATGCAAATGCAAAGATATTTGATCACTGATGGAGGGCTTTCAAGACCGACACTAACATAAGGTATGAGTGATAGCTCACTGGATTTTGATTTCTGTGAAAATTGTGTATATGGGAAGCAGAATCAGGTGTGTTTCCCCTCTAGTAGTAAGAGGGCGAAACAAATATTAGAACTTGTGCACAATGATGTGTTTGGACCTGTGAAAGTTCCATCACTGGGTAAGTTTGTGTACTATGTGTCATTTATAAATGACTTCTCAAGGAATACATGGATATATTTCCTTAATAAGAAATCTGAAGTCTTTGACAAGTTTAAAGAATTTAAGGCTCTGGTGGAAAACCATATAGAGAAGAAGATAAAGGTGCCGAGGACAGATAACGGTGGAGAGTTTTGCAGTAAAGAATTTGAATAATTCTGTAAGAACTGTGGTATAGCACGGCAGAAGACTACTCCATATACACCTCAGCAAAATGGAGTTGCAGAAAGAATGAATAATAAGTTGATGGAAAGGGCAAGAAGCATGCTCAGTGGTGCCGGGTTAGGACAGGAATTCTGGGCAGAGGTGGTGGATACTGCATGTTACATGGTCAACAGGTCACCTTCATCAATGTTGGAGGATAAGACTCCTCAAGAGGTGTGGACTGGTAAGAAACCCTCTCTTTCACATCTGAGGGTATTTGGATGTGATGCATATGTACATGTTCCAAAGGAGAAACAAACCAAGTTGGATAGTAAATCTGAAAAGTGCATCTTTATTAGGTATAAGGATGGTTTAAAGGGTTATAAGCTTTGGAACTCAGTAACAAGGAAGGTTTTTTACAGCCGAGATGTGGTGTTTAGAGAGGTGAAAGATGTTATTAAACATGAAGTCCAACCAAAGGAACCTGAGAAGATAGAGTTTGAGCTAAAGGAGGAAGAATCAGACTCTACAATAGCGGAGGAATCAGAAGATGAAGAGCCACAAACTCCCGCTGTGAGAAGATCAGTTCGAGAAAGAAGGAAGCCAGAAAGGTATAGTCCATCTACTTTCCGTTCAAATTTTGCTTTGTCTATTACTGATGATGATCCCAGAATTGTGAAGGAAGTAGTGGATTCAGAGGATGAAAAACTCTGGAAAGAGGCCATGGTTGATGAAATGGCATCTTTGCACAAAAATGAGGCTTGGGATCTAGTGGAGTTGCCGGCTGGAAGGAAACCCATTGGTAGCCAATGGGTGTTCAAAAAGAATACAAATGTAGAAGGAAAAGTGGAGAAATAAAAAGCTCGTTTGGTAGCAAAAGGTTATTCCCAGGTGCCAGGAATTGATTTTGGTGATATTTTTTCTCCTATTGCCAAGGTAACTTCTATTAGATTACTTTTATCTGTTGCTGTTGCTTTTGATTTTGAGGTAGAACAGATGGATGTGAAGACAACATTTCTTCATAGGAATCTAGAAGAGGAAATCTACATGAAGCAACCTGAAGGCTTTGCGGTGAAGGGTAAGAAAGAACTGGTATGCAAGTTAAAGAAGTCTTTGTATGGGTTAAAATAGTCACCAAGGATGTGGTATCAGAAATTTGATACATTTATATGGGGACTTGGCTTCACTAGAAGCAAATCAGATCACTGTGTGTATTTTAAATTAATTGGTGACCGTGTTATTTATCTGGTCTTGTATGTGGATGATATGTTGCTGGTTGGAAATGACAAAGAAATTATCCAGGATTTGAAGACCCAATTGTCCTCCAAATTCGACATGAAAGATCTTGGTGCTGCAAACTATATTTTGGGAATGGAAATTAAAAGAGATCGGGCAAAGAGGAAGGTTTGGTTAAATCAGAGGAAGCATGTCGAGACAATACTGCAGAGGTTTAATATGCAGGATAGTAAACCGGTGAAGGTTCTTATTCTTGTAGGTGTGAGGTTATTTGCTGAACAGTGTCCCAAGACACAAGAAGAGGAAGAGGACATGTCCCGTGTTCCATATGCAAGTGCAGTTAGTAGCCTGATGTATGCAATGGTTTGTACTAGACCAGACATTGCACATGTAGTGGGAATATTGAGTAGTTTTATGTCAAAACCAGGAAAGGAGCATTGGATAGCAGTGAAGTGGGTTTTCAGGTATTTGCGTGGCACTAGTGATTATGGTCTGTGCTACCAAGGAAGACCAGGATTGGATAGAGTGTTAGATATTCATGGCTTTGTTGATGCAGACTGGGCTGGAGATCTAGATCAGAGAAGATCTACAAGTGGGTATGTGTTTAACCTATTTGGAGGAGCAGTCAGTAGGATGAGTAAGAAACAATCTGTAGTGGCACTATCAACTACAGAGGCAAAATACATGGCAGCCACTCATGCAAGCAAGGAAGCAATTTGGTTGCGGAGCTTGTGTTCAAGTATGGGGTTAGTACAAGAAGCTATAAGGATAGACTGTGACAGCCAAAGTGCAATTTTCTTGGCAAATAACCCTGCATATCATTCAAAGACAAAGCACAATGATGTTCAGTATCACTTTGTGAGGGATATGATAGAAGACAAAAAGATGTTGTTGGTAAAGCTGGACACTTTGAAGAATACTGCAGATGCATTGACAAAATTTGTGAGCTTTGAGAAGTTCTCTTGGTGTAGAGAGACAATGGGCATTTCAAGGCTGGGAAAATGACTAAGCTCTCTTGTGGCCTCCTATGGAAAGAAAACAACAAGTGGGAGAATGTTGGGTTGCGTTATATTCTTTGCACGAAGTTAACAGGGGGTTTTAAGGGCACCCGTAACCCCACTTTATGGGGTCTGGGGCAGCGCCCCGGAAAATTTTGGTTTTGGACCCTATGTTAGGTTGGGCGGACCCACCTATGGTTTTGTGCATGATTTTTGCACATGTTTTTTGGACGTGATGGTTTTTGGTCCATGGTATTGGATGCGATGGTTTTCGGTCCATGGTATTGGACGCGATGGTTTTCGGTCCATGGTATTGGATGCTTCGGCATGTATAAATATGTATTGTAATATTGAAAGGAAAATGATGAAAAATCAAGTTGGTAGTCCTGGTTTTGGGATCCAGGGGAAAATCTCTGTGTATATGTGTTTTATGTGTTATGCTCTCGCATTGTTTATTTTCTGTGTTTTAGAATTCGTATGCAGGTAATTTCTGTATGGGGTTAAAACCTACAAGACGATTCAATCAGGTTGAGATTATTTCAACGTACCCTAATTGGAAACATGGCTAAGTGGTACATAGAGCTACCAAGGGGCACCTTTACTTCTTTCGGTGATTTGGCTACTATCTTTTTGAACCATTTTCAATTGCTTGTCTGATATGACGCCGAAAATGAGCTTCTAGCTAATTTCCAGCAAGATTAGGCAACTCACATTTCTAAGCATATTCAGGAATGGAGGAGAAGGAAGAGGCTCATTAAAGAAGATATCCCACAAAAATTCCTTCTCGAATGGTTTCTTAAATCATTACAACCTAAGATCTCTAAGGACGTGTCCCTCTCCAGTGTTTTCATTGAAGAGCAGACTATTTTCAGGGACCAACAGTTAGAACTAATCTATTCTCAGTCTGGGGTTCTTCAAAAAATTCTACCTGACACTCCTAAATCCAAGGTGGATATAGCCAAACTGAAACCAGGTCCCCATGCCGACAGTGTAGTCGGATCAATAGATGTTAACATGGTGAACCCACTAAATCAATTGCAGCGGTTGTCTCTACAAACTGCTTCCTCTATGCAGGCATCACCATCTGTATCTACACATTCCCAACCTACGTCTATAAACGCCATCCAAACTTCTAACCCCAAAGGAAATCAACAATCTGATGGGAATAGGAAAGGATGAGGTAAGAAGAAGAACCGAGAAGGGAAGGGAAATGCAAACAAACCTAGAAATGATATCGGAGAGGGCAGGAAAGAGTCCAAGAAAAAAGATAAAATTCCCATGTAAGTTATGCAATGGGGATCATTTGACTCATCTCTGCCCTAAGATCCAAGACGCTCAGCACTTATTAGCCCAGCAGGGGTCTTCTAGCTCCCAGGCTGTTCTCACTAACCCTTTTCCCCAGGGGCGACAATTACTTGCTGGCGCAAATTCTAATGTTGGTACCCCCACAGGAGGAAACCAGGAAGGCGAATGTTTATATGATGAGTTCACATATCGATGTCGCTATGCGATCACGTGATTACAGTGAAATGGAATCATCTAAGGCTAAGTCTGCTTCTGATGCCTCAGAGCCACTCCATATTGAGAGGCCCTTTGTTGAGTCTATACCTCAGATGCCAAAAGGTTCCGTGGAGCACTCGACCATTAACCCTAATCCTAGGGCAGCCCAGAACTACTCGATTGTAGAAGATCTGGCACATAGTCCTTGTGTTATGTCAGCATTAGAGGTACTCCAGTCATGCCCCACTCAGAGAAGTGCTTTGCTCTCGGTAATCGGAGTAGTAGATCCAAAAAATTCTATTGTGCTCACTTTTGATATGTCAAATGTCAAAAAGAGACTTCCACATCATATGGCTTTCCAGATAAAGTCTACATATCGAAATACCAACATATTTCGAACCGTTATAGATGAGGGAGCTTCCACGTGCGTGATGTCCATGTCATGTTGGAAAGCCATTTGTTAAAATTGGCAACTAGGGCCAAACTCCATGTGGGTCAGCTTATTTATGGCAGCTAATATTTTTATTGGATCGCTCTCATTGAGAGGTGTAGGATTGATCTAAAGATCATCTGATTCCGATAAGTATTTATGGAGATATGAATTTATTTTGATTATGGAATTATTATCAAGCCGACCAGCAACTTGAGTAGGCTTAGAAGCCCAATAGACATGCCTATTCATCATCTATGTTTTTAGTATAAATATAGAGGACTTGAAATCATTTGAGACATATATCCTCTTCATGTGTTCTCCTCCTCTCCATGTCTTGGGTTTTTGGAGAAGGAGGGACACCAAGAATATACGCTGGATGATGCCCTAAACGCAATAATGAAGGCCTTATACGCAGCCCTAGCTTATATGTTGTAATGGAGACATCAAGCCACATTAAGGGAAGGAATTTATATGACATCAGGCCACAGTAAGGGAAGGAATTTAATATGCCATCAAGCCATAGTAAGGGAAGGAACAAATGCAATCTCCGCAGGCAATGGAGACACATACGTAGGTCATGAAGATCCACAAGAAAATGAAGACATAGACATCTTCACACAGTCATAGTAGACATATCATCGTAGTCATAAAGGGTAGAAGGAAGCCGCAGTCATGAGAGACCTGTAGCTGCCAAACACAGTGCCCAAACTACAATGCCCTTAAGATTGTAAAGAAGAAGCTATAGTAAGAAGTATCCGCGATAAGATGGAGCCACAGGTATAGAAGAGGAAACACCATAAATGATAGCCGCAGTGATAATAGAAGAGCTACTATCAAGCATAAAAGAACCACAGTCAAGCACAAAAGAGCCACAGTCTTAGTTACAGTCATGTAAGATAGCTGCAGTCACTGTCAAGAGATCAAAGGTCTCTTTGCACCTCAGATGTTGAAAGGCAGACAAACTAGATATCGAATTTTGGGCTAAATGATACAAATATCTCTCACGTATAGATTCGGATGAACTAAGGAGGCTATGTATCTATTGCAGTCTCGATAAGTATACTAATATATATGTTTCCTTGTTGTCCATGTCAAAGAAAATATGTATGTGGTTGTAAGAATTTCCAGCTAAGGCTCAAGAATGATTCAAATATGGTATAACAAAATTCAGATTGTTGTAGGTGACAACATGATGATAGAAAGAGTGTTTAATTTAGGACTGCTGGAAGGAATCTGGAACTATAGCCTAGCTGCTTTGCTAGGCTGCAAGCCATAGCAAGCAGCTAAGGCTGAAGCATGAAGGTATTGCAAACTTGATGTAGCAACATAGTATTGCAGCTGGATGATGAATGATGGGCATATTAGTAAGGAGTAGCATGATGATGAATGAGATCATGAGCATCGGTAGCTTGATGATGAATAAGACCATGGAAGATGCAGCATGATGAGCAGCATGAAGCTGAGAGCAGCTCTGTCATCAAGGTTCAACACATGTGATAGTACAGCAAGGTGTCACATGGTAATGTGTGTTAGAGTCGGTCTAGTAGCCCTCCATCAGCGATCAAAACTCTTTGCATTTGCATAAGTAGGTGTCTCATCAGTGTCAATTTTTGCATTCCATTAGGCATGACATAACCCTGATGGAGGAGCTGGTTTTTTTGTCCCCCTCTTGGCATTGCTGGATCAAAGTTGTTTCAGTCCTTAAACTCTTTTAAAGCTTACTTGTCTTGTCTTGAAGTCAAAATTCTAGGTCTAGGGTTTTGGTCAAGTTTGTCTTCAAGGTCATGTCTCTGAAGGTCAATAAGTGCTCAGCAAGCCAGAGGGATGATTTTCAAGGTGTTTCTTCGAAAATTTCTATCTTGTACATTTAATTTTCACCTTGGATTTAAAAACCCTGTTTTTAAAGCCAAGGTCATTTTTCAAAATTTTGTAAAAAATGGTAAAATTTCAAAAGGCTTCAAAGGACAGCATGTAACCCTGGCTCCCTTGCCAAGATCCCTCAGATGTTATCCCTGCAAAAAGTATCGAGCAAAAGCATCAAATTAGTCAATTTCAGGATAAAAGGAAACCAAAAACATCAAGTTTATAAAGTGTCAAAGAAAAACATTATAAATTGGGTTTGGGCATGAAATTAATTCAAATCAAGGTTATAAAAGCCCAATCTCCCTCCATCGAGCCTCATTATGCATCTAAGTCACTTGCAAGAGAGATTGGGTGAGAAATTGGCCGAAGTTGAGAGCTGGACAGGCGCGTGACCCGTCAGACCAGGCGCGCGACCCGTCAGAGGCGCGCGACCCGTCAGTGGCGCGCGACCCGTTGGGTGAGGCACGCGACCCGTCAATGCCCTCCTTATCAAACTGCCTGCAAATTCATCCAAGGAACCACCAAAATCGCCGAATTGCCTAAGGTAGGCCCTCCAACTTAAAAATTGTTGCTTGTTATGGTCAAAGGAAATCGTGATTGCATTTTTAAAGATCTATATTTGCAAGAGAAAAGCTCCATGTGGCTGTGGTTTAAAATTGTAAAAAATGGCTAGGGTTTTATGCTGTTTTAAGGTATTCCCTTGTAATCATTTTTTCCCCATTTCCCATTTCATTTTCCTTGTCTTCCTATGTAAATTTCCCTTTTAAATTTGTAAAGAAAACCTAAACCCTACCCCTCTTCCCTAAAAAATAATAAAAAAAAAAATCAAGCCCTAACCCTACCTCTCATAATACCCATGTAAACAAATTTATATAATGATGCATATGCAATGATTTTGCAATGATTTTTCCCAAAAATCCATGTTTTATATATTTATTCCCATTTTCCCTTTAAAATGTCCCTCCCCTAACATTCCCCTCATGCTCCTTGTCCCCTTGAAACAGCATTTTAATCAGCATTTTACCAAGCAGAAACAACAGTACATTTCAGCCACTTTGCTCCTTAAACAATGTCAAAAACCGAAACCAATTACGAGCAAAGTGATGACCAGGCATCAGCTTCAGAGTTTGAGGTACAGAGGAGGCCTCATAAGGGTGGAAAGGGTGGTCATCATAAGAGAGAGGAGCCCACTTCTTTGACAGATTTATAGGCTTGTCCTATGGCAGTCTCATGTTTCCGGTATATGTCTTGTTATGAGTTTTGCGAGAGGATCTCTCGGATTCAGCATCACAGAGAGTTGGCTTGCCTATTTGTTTTTCATTTGCATGATGGACATGTCAACCTTGCCGGGGTGGACTTTACATTGACACCCGAGATGATTGCACAGGCCACAGGGATACCTAATGTCGGAGAGGTATGGAATAAGCGCAAGGTGTTGGAGTGTTCAGTTTGAGCCTTTCGTTAGACCCGCACTCATGAGACACTTGACAGGTGTGTTTCCCTTCAGATTTCTCAGGAGTGAGTATGCTCCCATGATAAGGCTTATCATGCTCTATTTTACCTGTGAGGGCAGATTTTCACAGGTATATTCGTACCATATTCGCCTATTGATGCACTTCACACGGGTACGGATGATGAACATCCCTGTTTTCTTCTGCCAGAACATTGAGAGGATGGTGCCTGTGATGCAGCGGAAGAGCCCGGCATAGCAGTATAGGAGCCTTTACCATTATGGTTTGATTCAGCTTGTGGTCTTACATCAGTTGGCTCAATAGGGCATCTCATGGGAGGAGTTCATCTCTCGTGAGTTCTTTACAGCACCACCACCACATCCGGAGATTGTTCATGAGGAGGGAGGACCATCATAGCAGCATGATATCCCCGGGACTAGCCATGTCAGCTCTCCTCCGCTTGTCACTTATCGGAGAGGCCAAAGGGCCTTATTTGCAGCAGCTCGGCGAGTATTTTCTCCACATCAGGTGGAAGGGGTCTTGCCTTATTCATCAGCTCAGCGAGTGTTATCTCCACAACAGGTGGAAGGGGCCTCGCTTTCTTCAGCAGCACAGAGGGGCAAGCAGCCCAAGATTGATGAGGGGCCATCAAGTGTTCCAGATATAGAGCTTATTGATCTTGATGTCAGTTCTCCTAGCCTAGAGTCGAAGGAGATCATTCAGCACCTTAGAGCTGAAAATGATGCATTGCAGAGGAGATTAGAGGGGGCACAATGGAAAATCTCATATCTAGAGCAGCGCAACAAATAGTTGGAGGATGAGCAAGCTCTTGATGAGTTGTGGAGGATTCGTAGTGACCGCAACTTGAATAGAAGAAGACCTGGTGATCTATTTTCCGCTGAGCGAGAGTCCATGCTTATCCAGCTCAATGCTCACTTGGAGAGGCTGTTGGATAAGGCCAACCAAGATAAGAAATTGTTGAGAAACATGAAGAACCATTATTAGGCGCGGATGCACATGTGCAAGGCGAAGATGAAGATGTTCCAAAGGCGGTTGGCCAAGGCACAAAAAAGGAGAAAAAGGCCCGATCCCCTCCACATCTTGGCCGAGGCTTCCTTGAAGGAGCAAGGCACTAAATAGCTCAGTCACAGCACAAATCCCAAGAAATTTTGAACATTTTGGGTCAATTTTGGTTTTTTCAGGCAATTTACAAGTTTTGTCCTTTTAACGGGTCTCACCCCCCGCGCGACCCTTTCACTTGGCAACTCCATTTCACAAAAACTCAGCATTTCCAGATTTTTCATGAAAAGTTACACATGCTCATCCATTGCCAAGAGATTTTATGAAGTTTTGGGCCTCCAAAAGGTCAAAAAACAAGCAAAAAATGACTTTCTGCCACATTTTTGAGACACAGAAAGCAGTCTTGGGAGATTGCCATTTTGGAGGGGCAAATGACCACCAAATTCAGAAATTCCAGTTGGGTTGGAAATTAGACTCACAGACCTTTCCAACAAGCCTACTCTTGCCCCATTTGGACACCTGGAAGTTCCCCAAAAGTGCCCTCAAAGGTGCGCGACCCGTCAGGGAATGGCGCGCGACCCGTCAGGGAATGGCACGCGACCTATCAGGCAAGTTTTTGACCATGTTTGACTTTTTGGAGTGGATTGTTATCCTCCTTGATGTAAATAATGTAATTTTTTGACACTTTTACACTCATGTATCTCTTCTAGAAGATTCATTCATGAAATAGGTGAAAATTAAATGAATGAATTGGTTTCCTAGTTTATAGAGGCAAGTTGTTTTGACTGCCTAGTTTTCAGTGCTAAGTTTAGAAGTGGTTGAAACAACTCCTAGGATAGTGAGCTCGACCCCTAGAGGAAAGGAAAGATGTTAGATGATCTATATTATGTACTTTCTGGCTCATTTTCATGGTTGGACTCTTGAGGGAGAAGCTATCATTGTATTATTAACTGTATCTTTGCAATTTTTGGCTAAGGAAGACCAGGGTTTTGCAGTCCTTTTTGGGATTCTTGTGGTTACATGTACTGATGGTGTGTTTCTCTATGTACTTGTAAGTGTGTTATGTGAATCATTTCCTTTCTTTTCCTTCTGCACATTAAGCAAATGAAGTGTTAAAGTAGAACTCATGGCTGTCATGCTCTGCTTTTAAGTTTGTTTAATTTCAATGTTTTCTATTGTTTAAGGAGAATTCAAAGTTATTGTTTGCTCTCCTTAACTC
Source organism: Pinus tabuliformis (assembly GCA_031772625.1). Lineage (NCBI taxonomy): Eukaryota > Viridiplantae > Streptophyta > Pinopsida > Pinales > Pinaceae > Pinus > Pinus tabuliformis. Next base: position 407,762,579 of record CM062820.1, on the reverse strand, counting down.
CTCATCTGTCATTCTTAATCATCCACCTCAATCAAAGGCATCAATACTGTCTCCTACCTCGCCCCAAAGAACCCCCTGCAGAAACTATTTCCAATCCCCGCACCCAAAATTGCCACCAAAAACCCTAAAAATCTCAAATCAACCCTTTGATCAGTTTACTAGCCTAAAATCAGTGTTACCCTATTGGTTATCTCGCCCATTGAAGATCTTTATCGAGATAGACTGGAGAGAGCCCTCTCTTGCCCCGTAGGGCTAGCTACGAGGCTAAGTGGTTTGATGTTGCCTTGAGGTTTACCTTTCTCAGCCTGAGGTGAAATTTCAAGCACTAACAATGTGAAGCAAATGAATGAGAGGCAGCACTATGATAGGTGGAGCCGTCACCTTGGAGAATCAGTTGAAGCAGAATGTCTTCAATTGATCTCACCGTTATACGAAATGATCTATGCTAGATCTAGATAAGTCAAAGTGTTGACTTCTGTTGTAAATGTACTATCTCTCTCTCTCTCTCTCTCTCTCTCTCTCTCTCTCTCTCTCTACTGAAATTTGAAGAACATAAAAGAAGAATTGATCAAGGGTTTCCCCACATTGTGGGGTTTGTCCCTGGTTGGCGCCACATCTTGTTGTCCTCTTGTCTTGGCTTGTCTTCTGCGATTTATATTTATGTTCTATCTGCAGTATACTTTAATGATGATGTGATTTCTAATCTAGAAAAGAATTTGGAAAATTAAAATAAATTTCTCTAGCATAGAACATACCTAAATTTAACATGGTATTAGAGCTGAGGTGAAGACAATGCCCAAGCAAGAGTGAAAGAGAAATCACCAAAGACGGTTGGGACTAGATAAAAGTATCAATGGGTTTCTCATCCCTCTTCAAAGTCACACTGGATGAAGTTGAAGCAGAGAAGATTATTAGAATGGCGCAGCGGAAGGTTTTGAAGGCCTACCTAAAGATCACTTCATTGGGAATTTTGGATCTAAGGGTGGAAGGAAAGACAAATTCCTTGGTCACAATAAGTTTGGCCATTATGTGAAGGAGTGTCTGAATGGCAGAGACACTTCTCTTGATGAAGATAAACAAATTATTCCAGGGTCAAGGGAATGATTGATAATATAGTTCATCAAGGAGAAATGGTCGACTCTTCAAAGAAAGCAGGGAACCCCAGGCACTTCATCAGATAGATAATCGTGGGATTATACTTGGAGCTAATACCACCTATCCCGAAAAGAGTGCAAGGAATGTTACCCCTCAATTGAATGAGGATAACTCAATTCATTTACAGAATCTCTTTTATGTACCTGATCGCAAGAAGAACCTGGTGTCCATGTCAGCAATGGAAGTCAAAGGTTACAGGGTGGCACTCATCGATGGAAAGGTACGTGCTTGAAAATAGATTTTTCAAAGATGTTTTTGAGTACAGGGTTGTATCAAGTTGTAGGAAGTCCACTGGGAACCATGTCCATTAACACAACACCAGAGGTCTGTGTGTCAGATGGTAACAGGGATGCTTGAATTCAAAAAGAGCATGAAGGTACATGTCTGAGATGTATCGAAGGAAAATCTTATAATGGGACCATTCCCCTCATGCCATAGGTCCACAGGTTTGGAACAACCCGAGGAGTTTGAGATTCATGATTGGGAATCTCATGTATGCAGGTGGTAGAAATCCCTCTATGGCTTGAAGCAAAACACCTTAGGCATAGTATGAGAGGATCAACAACTGTCTGATGAAGCTGAGATTCACAAGGAGTGAAATCGATCCAAACCGTTGCTCAAAGGTTGTGGATGATAGACCTCTCATACCGACACCTATGTCTGATAGGTGCAGACCCTATCATTTGTAGGAGATAGAGGGAGTCAGGTTCTGAATGTGGAAAGATAAATTGCAAGCCTGTGACTACCTCGAGGATCTTGACTTTCAAGAAGTTATATGGTAGTGATGTCAGAACAGATTTGAGAAATGCCTCTGAGTTTCATAAACTCATTCTCGTTGATTTTCTTGAAGAACCTCCGTCCGGACATATGTGTTGCAGTTAGCATGGTGAGCTCATATTTGGTTGAGCTTCACTGGATTGGTGCCTAGAATCTTTTGAGATATCTTCAGGGCACAATCTCTCATGGATTGAGATACATTGCCTGGAATATTTCAAATGCTAAGTGGGTAGGCAGTGTGAAGGATCACTAGAGCACTTCCCAGTGCTAGTTCTCCTTGGGATATGCTTCGATATCCTGGATGAGCAGGAAGCAGAAATCGGTGGCTTTGAGCATCGCCGAGGCAAAGTATATTGCTACTAGCATGGCTACCTGAGAGGCAATCTGGTTACGAAATCTCTTCAGTGAGCTGTTTGGATACCACTATGTAGCAGGATGACTAGTTCTCCTATGAGGTCTGGATGATGTGTTCTCCATGACAACTATGTAGCAGGATGATTAGTTCTCCTGTGAGGTCTGAATGATGTGTTCTCCATGACGATTATGTAGCAGGATGATTAGCTCTCCTGTGAGGCCTAGATGATGTGTTCTCCATGGCGATTGTGTAGTAGGATGATAAGTTCTCCTGTGAGGACAGGATTGATTAGTTCTCCTATCGAGGAATCCTACCCATGCAGTCTGGGACTCATGGGAAGTACCTCTCATCTGATCAATGAGTGGGGAAATGAGGATAGGGACCATAGTAGTACCGATGAACGCATCATTGTATCTATTGTACTCCCTATGCTAGGATGACCTTCATTGATCTGGAGTCAATGATACTGGTTTGGGACCAGTCGTAGGAGTTGTACCTACTATGACGCTGACTTCGGGTCGGTTGAGACTAGTCTGGGACCAGTGGTACATACTCTGAGACTGACTTCGGGTCAGTGTAGGACTGGTCTGCGACCAGTGAGAGTGGTACATACTATGACGCTGACTTTGGGTTGGTTGAGACTGGTCTGGGACCAGTGGTACACACTCTGAGACTAATGATACTGGTCTAGGACTAGTGGTAGGAGTAGTACCCCCTATGATGCTGACTTTGGGTTAGCTGAGACTAGTCTAAGACCAGTGGTACACACTCTGAGACTGACTTCGGGTCAGTGTAGAATGGTATAAGACATTCTCGAACAATTCTTCCTCTTCATGGTTCAGCAGAGCCAAGCTGAGCAGAGCAGAGCCAACAGAGCTAAGCAGAGCCAGCAGAGCTAAGTAGAGCTAGCAGAGCTGAGAAAAACTGAGTAGAGCATAGCAAGAGCAGTGCAGGGCACTGATGGATGAGACAGTACAGTCGGACATATGGATCAGCGGATGGAGTTCTCCCTAGTTGAGAGGGAGTGTTAAAATTGGCAACTCTTTCATCAAGGAATTTATATGCCATTAAGAAGCAGTAAGGAAAGGGATAATTGCAGTCTCCACAGGCAATGGAGACACATATGCAGGTCATGAAGATCCGTAGGCAAATGAAGATAGAGACATCTTCACGCAGTCATAGTAGACATATCAACACAGTCATAAAGGGTAGAAGGAAGCCACAGTCATGAGAGACCTGTAGCTACCAAACACAGTGCGAAGATGTCATCACTATGCAGCCCTAAACTACAATGCCCTTAATGATGTAAAGAAGAAGCTGCAGTAAGAAGTATCCATGGTAAGATGGAGCTGCAGGCATAGAAGAGGAACCACCATAAATGATAGCCACAGTGATAACGGAAGAGCCGCTATCAAGCATAAAAGAACCACAGTCAAGCACGGAAGACCGCAGTCTTAGTTGCAGTCATGTAAGATAGCTGCAGTCACTGTCAAGAGATCAAAGGTCTCTCTACACCTCGGATGTTGAAAGGCAGATAGACTAGATATCGAATTCTGGGCTAAATGATACAACGATCTCTCACGTACAGATTTCGGATGAACTAAGGAGATTGTGTATCTATTGCAGTCTCGATCAGCATACTGATATATATGTTTCCTTGTTGTCCATGTCAAAGGAAATATGTATGTGGTTGTAAGAATTTCTAGCTAAGGCTCAGGAATGATTCAGATATGGTATAACAAAATTCGGACTGCTCTAGGTGATAGCATGATGATAGAAAGAGTGCTTAATTTAGGACTACTGGAAGGAATCTGGAACTATAGCCTAGCTTCTTTGCTAGGCTGCAAGCCATAGCAAGCAGCTAAGGCTAAAGCATGAAGGTATTGCAAACTTGAGGTAGCAACATAGTATTACAGTTGGATGATGAACTATGGGAATATTAGTAAGGAGCAGCATGATGATGAATGAGATCATGTGCATCAGTAGCTTGATGATGAATAAGACCATGGAAGATGTAGCATGATGAGCAGCATGAAGCTGAGAGCAGCTTTATCATCAAGGTTCAACACATGTGACAGTACAACAAGGTGTCACATGGTAATGTGCAGAAAATAAATGAGAGGCAGCACTATGATAGGTGGAGCCGTCACCTTGGAGAATCAGTTGAAGAAGAATGTCTTCAACTAATCTCATCATTATACAAAATGATCTATGCTAGATCTAGATAAGTCAAAGTGTTGACTTTTGTTGTAAATGTACTATCTCTCTCTTTCTTTCTCTAATGAACTTTGAAGAACATAAAAGAAGAATTGATCAAGGGTTTCCCCACATTGTGGGGTTTGTCCTTGGCTGGCGCCACATCTTGTTGTCCTATTGTCTTAGCTTGTCTTCTGCGATTTATATTTATGTTCTATCTGTAGTTTACTTTAATGTTGATGTGATTGCTAATCTGGAAAAGGATTTGGAAAATTAAAATAAATTTCTCTAGCATAGAACATACCTAAATTTAACACCATTGGATCACCTCAAGTTGTTCCTTCACCAACTCTATTGATTCCATTTGATGGACATTCTCATAGGCCACACGAGATTATTGTAGCCTTTCCCATATGTGTTGGTGAAAGGTGGTAAATATTGAGGTAGAAATCATAGATGCGAACCTGGATTACAACCTCCTCTTAGGCATGAATTGGATTTACAAGATGGATGCCATAGTTTCATCATTATTTCGCATCCTGTGTTTTCCTCACGAGGGAAGGATTGTAAGAGTTGATCAGATGGATTATTGCATCATTAAGAGTTGATCAGGTTCAGGAAGATGATGCTTTCTGTGAGCATGTAATCTACTACTTAAGTTGAGGCTTGGTAGGTCCTGAACCACACTATTCTCCCATTGAGAAATTGGTTTTGGAAGCTGTCCATGATGTCCAACGACTTTAGAATTACATTTTTCTTCGAAAAATGTTTGTATTAGCAGCTGTCAATCCATTTCAGTTTGTTCTTAGTAGGTGAGTGATTGGGGGAAAATACAATAGATGGATTGTTATTTTGCAAGAATTCGATCTAGAATTCATGTTGGCTAAATCTAAGAAATCTTTAGTATTTGCAGAGTTGATATCAGAGTTGCCTTGTGAAGAAGCAGTTATTTACAAAAAAAATTCTTAATGAACATTTATTCCTCATTTCTTCACAAGATCCTTGGTATGGAGATATCATTATATATCTCCAGACTTCAAAGTTTCCACTGTCTTTCTCCAAAGACAAGCGTATAAAGTTGCGTCACCTTGCTAAGAATTATGTTATTATAGGTGACACATTATATCGTCGCGGGATTGATTCAATCCTTAGGCATTGTTTAACTTTGGAGGAAGCTGAGTTAGTTCTTAATGATTGCCACAGTGGAGCTTGTGGCAGTCATCTATCAGGGCTTGCAACAACCCAAAAAATTTTGCGAGCAAGCTACTTTTGGCCTTTGATTTTCAAACACTGTATTGAAGCGGTAAAAAGATGCCATCCTTGTCAAGTATATACTTGGAAAATACGTGCACATCCAGCTCCGCTTTTCCCTGTTATCACCGTCGGTCCTTTTACAAAGTGGGGCATTGATTTTATTACTTGTAATTTTCCTTCAACAGGAAATAACAAGTACGTCATTGTAGCCGTAGACTACTTTACTAAGTGGGCTGAGGCCATGCCTACTTTCAAAAATGACAATGAAAAAATAGCCTTGTTTCTCTTCAATCAGGTTATTTCACAATTTGCTATCCCTAAAAAGATTGTCACTGACCGTGACAGTCACTTCCAAAATCAACTGATGTCTGAGTTGGCTCTCAAGTTGGGTTTCTGGTAGGAGCATTCATCTCCATATTATCCTCAGGCCAATGGGTAGGTTGAAGCTGTGAATAAATCCCTTAAAATCATCCTACAAAGGATGATTGATAAATCTCAATCCAATTGGCACGTCATGTTGTATCTGACACTTTGGTCATACCGAACATCAGTTAAGACTTCCACTAGTTTTACTCCTTTTCAACTAGTTTACAGGTTGGAATCTATCTTTCCTACAGAATGTGAAATTCCTTCTCTTAAGCTAGCTATAAAACTTCTTCCAGAGACTTCTAGTCTCGAGGAACACCTCGTTCATTTGGAGCATCTTGATGAGCAGCGTCGAGATGCTGCCATAATAAACGAAGCCCATAAGAAAAGGATAAAAACTTAGTACAATAAAGTTGTCCGTCCTCAGAATTTTTCTGAAGGCGACCTTGTCCTAGTCTATGATTAAGACAAAGATGCCCTGGGGGCAGGAAAGTTTAAATCCATGTGGTACGGTCCCTTTATAGTCAAGCGTGTTTTGAAAAAGGGGGCTTATGAATTAATTGAATTTGAAGGAAATAAGTTGGCGGAGCCCAAAAATGGGCTCTACCTTAAGAAGTATTTTTCTTAGGCTTCGACCGAGCACGCACTTGTTTTGTATATATTGTATGTTTGTACATATCTATTTAGCGGTTTTAGTGATATAGATATTTTTTTATCTGCTTTGGTAGGTATTGATGGATGATTCAGTATATCTAGGATTTGCCAATGGTGCGAGTAGGCATACCCAGAACCTTGCTTCTGCGGCTTGGGTGATTTATTATCCATATGGCTAGTTTATGGTTTCGAGAGGAGTATGTATCGGTCTTTCTTTGAATAATATTGCCGAATATACTACCATTATTAATTTTCTATCTGAAGCAATATCCCTTGGTATTGATTCGTTAGTGGTTTATTTGGACTCACAACTGGTGGTATCTCAGCTGAATAACACTTATCGGGTACACGATCCCTATTTGTATCGCTAATTTTTGAGAGTGAGATCGTTGCAATGATCATTTGTTTATATCACATATGTTCACATTCCACGATCAAAAAATTCATTAGCAGATTCTATTGCTAATCAAGCATTAGATTTCCATATCAATCATTCATCAAATTAAAAAATATCAAAAATAATCGAAAGTGTCATCTGTATATATCATAAAATCACTTGTATGTAGATAGAGTGTTTAAGTCCAAAAAATAATATACAAAATTGGGACAAAATTCCCTAAAAAATCTGGGCTTATGCCCATCATCATGTCCAATCATAAAAAGGTCTGATCATCTATCTAGCGGGCTTAGGATGAGCAGCTAGAAAATATACAACAGCGTTGTCTACACACTGGAATAACCGCACCCAATCTCGTGTTACTCCTACCATGCGAAGCTGCATCTCCTTGGGTAGATCCTCTATGGCTATCATGGGTACTTGGTGAGTCAGCCTCACCAAGTTCCTCTGAACTGCATGGAGAACTCTCTCTGTCTTGGTTGCAGCCTCTTCGGCACCTCTTCCACGATGCCTGTGTTTCGAAATCCGTCAGGTCTCATTGGTCCAACATCTGAAACATGATCAATATATTTTGTAAGTGTCTTGTCTCATAAAAAAATATTTTTAAGTTCATTTATATTAAAAATCCAAAATAATCTTAACAAAGCTTAAAAATTAAAAAAATTGTTACCTATGGCACCCCATGCCGCATTTGGTAACACTTAGTCTGTATCCCCCCGGAAATCCATGCTAGCATAGGGGTAGTCATTGACTGCGATGACTTGTTGATCCCACCAGGAGAAAAACTTGTCATCAAAGGTCGCTCTCAGCATGTCGCCACCCCAAAGGTGCTTCATTAGATCAGCCATCTACCCATTCATGGATCTCTAGAGCTAATAATAGTCGATAATACCTTGGGTCGAAGCCCAAGTACTTTCTCAAAGAAGAAAGAACATAATATTGTGCCATACCCAAAATTATTTGTCTGGCCCTTTTGAATGGAGGTCAATTGATTCTTCATATTGGTCGGTAGAGGCGTGCACCAATCAAACACTGTGGTGAGACATTCCACTGCTAGGCTCATCAATACTCGTGAGGCCTGATGTAAAGAAGCTGAGCCATTTACCTTGGAAATGGTAAATATTAAAATATTTAAGGACAAGATCTCTACATGTTTGATTGGAATCTGACTTCCAATCTTCTTTGGATGATCGGGACAATGTATGTAGACATAGTCTTCTATAGAAAGACTACCCCTCGTCCGAATAGTTGAGTACACCACCTCTTCTCTTTAGAAAAGACCGGTAATAAAGTAGATATCTTCGATCTCAATCCTTAGAGGCATCTGATCGATCATGAAGGTGTCATATTTTGTGCTCCAGTAATGAATTAAAAGCTCAAGCAATCACATTTTGGCTTTCATATTCAACATCTTAAAGAATTTTAGTAAGTCGCAGTCTCTTAAAGCATCCAAAGCATTTGGTTCCTCCATTACTTCATTATCTATAGAACTATGCTCTCTTTCCCTCCAGGTGATGGTCATCCTGTCCAAAAAGATGTTTCAAACTATTAGTTTTTGTTTTAAAATTTTAACTCACGCACACGTGGGTTCCCTTTACACACAGTCATGTGTAGGGCCGTCGTATACGCGGGTTACCCATATTCAACCCATGTGACGCAGAGTTGAATTTTTTGACATAGTTTCCCACAGTCAAAACTTGAAAAAAACATATGAAAAGTATGAAAAATCATTAAAAGCAGGATATAAGGGTTACCTGGAAACTTTGGAGTGATTTGAATGGTTCAATTGGTTAGAGAAGCTTTATTGAGTTTGCCTCCACAGCTCCCTGCTCAAAACTCAAATGAAAAAACTGTGAGTCCAAAAGTCCTTATATGAGTTGGAAAATACAAAATATTTTTTCAAAAATTGATTTTGTGTTATGGATTTTTTGACCTAATAGAGTTCAGGCTTCTGTGATCCATATCAAGTTAAGAAAGATCCTTCGGCGCTTGGAGTGTCGAGACTGGGTTGTCTTTACAGGATATTTTGGAGACTTCTTCGAGACATTATTCTGGTCCCATGACCGCAGACCCGTCATGGCAGTTATCATTTTCTTACTAGCATATAGGTTAGGGAATACCACTTTCCATTTCATTTTGCACACTAGCCTCCATACTGCGATACATTAGCGATAGGGTCGACCCCATCGTGTCTTGGTTTGCAAACCATTTTCACTCTCCGATTTTAAAAATCATGATATGATGGTAGAGCCAACCTTTTCATGGGCATCTTAGTTAGATCCTCATTGACATTGGCTGCCCATGCTGCTATATTAAGTAGGCTCGGGAGTCCTCTTTAGTCTCGCCATCACTTATGCGTTGAAGACTCATTCTCGTTCTTCTCTGCTGCTTTCTGGCCTTATGCCCTAGAGGCTCCTTTGTGTTGAGTTGTACTGCTACATTGCATATTGACTACTTGCACCTTTTGGCCTTGAGCTGACTTCACTTGGACTCGTGTTTAAGCCACTTTTTCGACCATGTCTTCTGCAAAATCAACCATGCAATCACTCAGCTTATGCAACTTGACACACCCTTTTACCCGTGGAAAGAACATCCCTTCGAGTGTCCTTGACCATTTTTGCCACCTTGCATTGAGCAGAGGAATGTTCCCCTCCCAGGGACTAGAGCATCTATTTTTTCCGACACTCGTTCTTTCCTTTGTACTATAGAATTCTTTTATTCTTTTTCAAGCTTCATATAAAATAAAAAGACAAAAAAATTATATATTCCAAAAAGAGTGGGAACGAGACATTATTTCCATATTTTGATGGCAGCTAGAGTCAGTCGTGTTGCCCTTGAACAAAGCACTCAAAAGAAAGTATTTCTTCCATTGGGGTGGGCTTTAGTTTGACTTAAGAAAGTGTTATGAAACCAACTCACAAAAATATAGAAAGGATAGATCAATGCCTTAGAATTCGGCCTCTTCGTGGGGGAAACCTCCTTTACATTACACAAGTGAACAATTCTTGGATGATTCAAATGACAAAACCTCTTTTCTATATATAAGAGTCTAAGGGGTCACGATATAACCAAGCCGACCTAACAATAATAATATAAAGGCACAAAAATAACAATAGAGGGATTATGTGGGGCACAATAGTAACAATATGGGGACAATAGGGGCACAACAATAATAATAAGGGATATAACGACAATATTAATAGGGGAATCACTAGTATTATAGGGACCTAACATGCCCCTCTCCTTCAAAAAAGTGTTGTCCTCAATGCTTGAGTAGTTATGGATGCTTCTGTATAAAATTCTCATCCTCCCATGTGGAATCTTCAATGGGTAAGTTCTTCCACTTGATGAGATACTCTGAAATTGATCGATTTTGTAGGTGTTGAGTTCTTGATTCTTTGACTGCTTCAAGTTCCAATATGATTTTTCCTTCCTCATCAAGTTCTGGAAATATTGTTTGAATTGGAATCTTGTCACATATAACCTTCTTTAAGCATGAAACATGGAAAACTGGGTGCACTCGGGTAGTTGCAAGAAGCTCCAATTTGTAAGCCATAGTACCTAGCTTTTGCAACACCTTGTACAGACCATAATACTTTGGTGATAATTGATTATCCTTCTTAGCTTGCTTGAGGGACATTTGTTTATATGGTTGTAGCCGTAGGAATACCCAATCACCTACATCAAAACTTATTTCACTGCGATGTTGATCTGTCTGTTGTTTCATTCTATTATGCGCCAAGGTAAGGTTATCCTTTAAGAGTTGGAGAACTTGTTGTTGATTCTCAATGTGATATTCCACTGCTTGAACCTTAGAATTTTATCTTAAATATGATGTGATGGATGGTGGATGATATCCATAAAGTGCCATAAATGGAGTCATTTTTGTTGCAGTATGGAAGGAAGTGTTATACCACCATTCAGCCAGAGGCAATCATTTGACCCATTGTGTCTGTTTTTCAGATACAAAGCAACAAAGATATCCTTCCAAAAATTTGTTTACTATCTTAGTTTTCCCATCAGATTGAGGATGCTAAGATGATCTATGAGCTAACTGAGTACCAAGACAAGAAAATAATTCTGTCCAAAAATTTCCAGTGAAAATGGGATCTCTATCACTTACAATAATCTTTGGGTTTCCATGTAGCTTTTGAATTGTTTCCATAAATGCAATAGAAAATGTACTCACTTTAAATGGATGAGATAATGCACAAAAGTGTGCATACTTGCTAATTCTGTCAACTACCACCATGATAACACTCTTTCCTTCAGACTTGGGGGTAAACCTGTGATAAAATCCATTAAAACCTCCTCCCAACGTTGGCTTGGAATGGATAAAGGTTGTAATAGTTCTGGGGTCTTAATTGTTTCAACTTTACTTTGTTGGAAAACCAAACATTCCGCCACAAACTTTTGAATACCTGATTTAAGTCCATACCAAAAAAATCCTTCTTAACCCCGTGGTAGGTTTTTAGAAATCCTGAGTTCCCTCCTAAGGGAAAGGTGTGCATTTCCCTAAGAATCTTTTGTTTGAGTTGGGAATTCTTACATAGGTATAACCGATCCTTGTACCATAACGAATCACTTTTCCAGCTAAATGTATCATATGTACAGGCATCTTGTTGTATCTTTTTGAATGAGTGCCCACACTTCGTCGTCATTCTTCCATTCATCCCTTGCTTCGTTTATCCAATCTGGTTGGATAATAGAAATGGCACAAAGAAATTCTTCCACATCCTCATCCTTTCTTGAGAGTGCATCTGCCACAACATTTTGCTTCCCTTTTTGTAGATGATTTCAAAGTCATAACTCAACATCTTTGTGACCCATTTTTGCTGCTCTTCTGAAGATAATCTTTGTTTTAAAAAGTATTTAAGACTATCATGATCTATTTTTACCTTGAAGTGTCTTCCCATTAGGTAGGGTCACCATTTTTTAAGTGCATGTAGTATTGACAACATTTCCTTCTCATAAATAGCTTTGTGTAAATACTTATTCTTTCCTTTGATTCAATGACTTTTGAAAGCAATGTGCCTTTCTTCTTGCTCTAAAACAACACCAATTCCATTTCCTGAGGCATCACATTCCACAATAAAGGTTTTTGTGAAGTCCGGTGTAGCTAAGACTGGTGCTTGGCACATTGCCTCTATAAGTTGTTCAAAGGCCTTTGTTGCTTCTTGAGTCCATGAAAATGCATCTTTCTTCAATAATGTTGTTAGAGGTGCTGCTATTCTCCCATAATTCTTAACAAACTTGCAATAATACCCTGTCAACTCGAGAAATCCTCGTAGATGCTTTATGGATGTGGGTATTTTCCATTCCTTAATGGTTTTAATTTTGCTAGGGTCTACCTTAACACCTTCATGAGATACAATATGACCCAGAGATTCGACCTCTTGTACTACAAAGAAACATTTGGATATTTTTTCATATAATTGTTTCTCCTCTAATATTTTGCACACCATGTCAACATGTTGGACATGATTCTTCCAAGACTTGTTGTAGATTAGTATATCATCAAAAAATACTAACACAAATTTTCTAAGGAAGGGTTTGAAAATGGAATTCATCAAACCTTGAAATGTAGAAGGTGCATTAGTAAGGCCAAAATGCATGACCAAAAATTCATAATGACCCTCATGAGTTCTAAATGTTGTTTTTGGAATGTCTTCAGTCTTCATTGTGATTTGATGATATCCTGAACGAAAATCCAACTTGGTGAAGTAAATTGATCCATGAAATTCATCCAATAATTCATCAATGATAGGAATGGGAAACTTGTCTTTAATAGTGAGCTTGTTAAGCTCCTTATAATATGGACACATGCACCATGATCCGTCCTTATTGTGAACCAATACTACTGGAGCAGAGAAAGAACTTTGACTAGGTTGAATTATACCAGCCTCTAGCATTTATGCAACCATACGTTCAATTTCACTCTTTTGGACATAGGGATATCTGTAAGGCCTGATTTTTGGAGGAACACTTCCTGGAATCAAATTAATAGCATGATCATGATCATGAATAGGTGGGAGGCCTTTGGGAGTCTAAAATACCTTGGAATGATTGTCCAAGAATTTTTGGAGATATGGAGAAATGGGTGATTTCGATGTGGGAACCTCTAGTGAACATAATTGTGCAATTATGCCTCATTGTTCTTTCTTTAGAAGCTTTGTCATTCCATAGCGCTGATCATCTTTCCCGGTTTCCCTGCGATACCCCTTAATTCAAATTCCTTTCCTTCTAAAGAGAATTTCATTAAAAGTTCTTGAAAATTAAAAGCTATTGTACCCAAGGATTATAGCCATTGGATTCCTAGTACAACATCAACACCACCCATTGGAATGGAAAGCATTGGGTTGTTCAATACATATTCTCCCATGGATAGCTTGATATTATCGCACTTTCCTGAGCAATTTGTGGTTGCTCCACTTTCAACCATCACTTGACACTCTAGTGCTAGATATAGGAAGCAATTCAATTCCTTGTATATCTTACAATGGATAAAATTATGGGTACTTCCCAAATCAATCAACACTATTACCTTTTTCTTCTTCATATGCCATTCTATCTTGATAGTTTAAGGAGTGGTAATTCTAGCCAATGCATTACAAGATATGGTCAGATTCATTTCTTCTTTTTCTAGGGTTTGTTCCTATTGTATATCCTATTATTTTGATGTTTCTTGTTCCTTTTCTTCCTCCTCTTCACAATCTATGTAAAATAATTTATTCTCGGCACACTTATGACCTTTAGTGTATTTGCTATCACAACTATAACAAAGCCCTTTTGCTCTTTTTTCTTCCAATTGTTGTGGTGTAAACCTTGTAGGTTGCGGATGGCTAGGGGCAGAAACACTTCCATCTTTATGATTGTGAGTGGTATGCTTCCTTGTTGCCATAATTTTGCTTTCCATTTTTCTTGCCAATCTGAATTCCTTCTCCAATGAATTTGGTTCCTAAAGGCGAACCTCATGTTGGATGTTATCTTTTAAAGTCCCTATGAACACATCAATCCTATGCTCCTCTATAATAACTTTTACCCTTATATTCAATTTTTGGAAGTCCTCAATGCGCTCCATCATTAAACCCTTTTGTTTGAGATTTATTAATTGGCTAAAAAAAGTGTTGCTTTTTGTATCCTCATAATGTGTTATCATTTCATCTGTAAAAATAGCCCAAGTGACAATTTTTTTACGAGAGCAAAGCCATCGACACCATACAAACTAATTTGGTTATAAATATAAAGTTGCATTGCCTACCTTTTGTGTGTTTTTCACATTATGGAGATCGAAAAATTGCTCCATCTATAGTATCCGTGTTCTGAGATCCTTGCCATCAAACTTCCTCATATCGATCTTTGGAACATGGTGGTTCTTTGATCCAACGTTAGAGTCTATGAAATCATGATTAACATTTATTTTATTCTCATCATGAGTTTCCTTTACTACCCTTTCACCATTAGTAAGCATTTCTTGTAGAAACTTTGTCAAATCTGTCTTCAAATCTTCCATGCCTTTCTTTAAATCATCCATCTTAGCTTCCACATCATCCATCTTAGCTTCCACGCCATCCATCTTAGCTTCCACGTCATTCACCTTAGCTTCTATGCTTTTCTTTAAACCTTCCACATTAGCTTCCACACCTTTCTTTAAACCATCCATCTTATCTTCTACATCTTTCTTTAGACCATCCATCTTATTTTCTGTTACTTTTTGTGCGAGTGAAATTTGTTGCACTTGGTCTTGTAATTTTGATATATCATGTTGCATTTCTTCCTCTTCTTCATGAGTCATGCTAGAGCTTTCAGGTTACTTACTAGGTTTTTCCATTTTATTTCTTTGAGGCATCAACTACTAATAATAATGTTTCACTATGCCCTTTGAATTCCTTCAAACTAATTTTTCAAACCAAGCTTATGCAAAAATTATAAAAAAGCTACACAATTTTTTTATTTTGTAGGATCTCGATATTGAATCTGATGTATCTCTGTAATTTTGGATCTCCCAGGTCTAAAATTTCTTCCTGTGGTAACCCTCTGAGTAATATTTCTAACACCACAAGTTTGATCAAGATTGGATTCTCCAGTGAAGAGTTATGTCAAATCTCCACGATGACCTGAGTATAGACTAGTTCAATAGAGTGAACATGTACGACGTGTCGTGGGTCACTGTTTCAACCTTAGGTTCTGAAAATGATACCCAAACAAACTAAAGTCTATCCTATTTCTGTAACTTCTTACGAAAATTCAATCTGATGCTCAGAGCGAAAGTTATGACGATTTTCCCAAGGTGACCTGTTTGAAATGTAATTAAGGGGTTTGCAAAAACCCTAACTTCCTCATATTATATCTTTGAAAATATAGTGAGGCAGGATCTGAAATTCAGAAGTAAGGTTCAAACCGATTTCTTCTCAAATAGGTTTTTCTTTAGCTTCTGAAACTTTGTAGCGAAAGTGCTATAGAGAAAATTCCATGGTGACTTGTTTTATATGAAATTTTGGAACTTGCAAAAACCATAACTTCCTCAGATCATATCTCTGAAAATATAGCGAGAAAAAATCTGAAATTCAGACCCGAGGTTCAGCGTGATTTATTCTCAAATGTTTTTCTTTTAGCTTTTGAAATGTTGCAGAACAAAATTTATAATGACAGTTCCACGATGACCTATTTGGAGTAGCGAAACCCTAGAATCCAAAGCTCTGATACCAAATGTTATGAAACCAACTCACAAAAAGATAGAAAGATATATCAATGCCTTAGAATTTAGCCTCTTTGAGGGGGCAACCTCCTTTACATTACACAAATGAACAATTCTTGGATGATTCAAATGACAAAACCTCCTTTCTATATATAGGAGTCTAAGGGGTCACAATATAACCAAGCCAACCTAACAATAATAATATAAAGGCACAAAAATAACAATAGAGGGATTCTATGGGGCACAATAATAACAATGTGGGGAAAATAGGGGCACAACAATAATAATAAGGGATACAATGACAATAGTAATGAGGGAATCACTAGTATTATAAGGACCTAACAGAAAGCCTTAACCTTGTTATTGACTCAGTTCTCCTCTAATTGGTTACCTCTTCCAATCATGTGGAGAGTTTGCTTATGCCTCCTGCATGACAAACTTATACAGAGTTATCATATGCTGCCATATCGTCACAGTTGAGTCATGCTTTTGTTCAAGGGAAGTGTTAGTGTCAGTATTTCCAGCCTTCCTACAGTGATCAAATGTGCTCTTACAAAGTGGTCTCAGAGTGTCAAGGTCAAATTTTGTCATTTCAGTGAGTCTTCAAGCAAAATTTGGTCACTAGGCATTAGGTCCAGGGTTTGCTTTCACTTCTTGCAAAGTTGCCCAAATGTCAGTCCATGTCATCATTCAGCTGATTCTATCATCATTCATAGGGTTTTCATTATCATCTCAGTGTCTAATGAGTCATTTTACACCTTGTTCATGCTTCAGTTGTGCCTAGGCAAGGTCATTTCCCTCTCCTAGGGTTTTGAAGGCAATTTCTCTTGGGCGGCTAAATAATCGGAAAAACTCATATCCTGATGTTCATACACCTTCCCCTATCCTTAAAATACCTTATCAAACACTTCCCATCCCTTAGATCCGCCAAATTCCTCATTTTTGCGCAAACCCTAGTTTCTAGCTACAACCTGGCAATTTTCTGGGTTGGGCTTGTGTTTTGCCCTTTTGGACCCCTTCCCCTCACTCAATCACTGAGATTTCACTTTCCCCTGCTTCCTAACATCCCTCCCCACTCCCACAAATTTCCCCAAGAATTTAGAAGCCCCCTATCCCCTTCATCTCGCTCCATTTCGACAAAATTCCTTGTTTCACACATCGGGACAAGTCGCACTCAAATGATGTTCCAGAGCAATAAAAGATGAATTTTGGAAAACTGAGAGAGGTTTTTGTCCAAAACATGCCAAAGAAGAAAAAAATCCTTCACTTTTTGCACAGGTGTCATCATTTTAGAGAAATGCCAAAATTACAATCGCCGGATCTAAGGAGTTTGGCCAAGGCACAAAAATGGAAAAAGAAGACCAATCCCCTCCGTATCTTGGCTGAGGCCTCTCTCACTCACCATTATACTCATTAGCACCCTCCTAGCAGCAAAACCAAGAAATTTTGAGAGTTTTGAAGCATTTTTGGCATTTTTGGGAATTTTACAGGTTTTGGCCATTTGACTGGTCTCACCCCGCGCGCGACCATACATGGGGGCAACTCAGAACGGGGAAAACTTTGCATTTTTGGAATTTTCATGCAAAAATACACTTGCCTATGGATGGGTTTCAGATTTTATGGAGATTTGGGCTTCCAAAAGCTCAAAATACATGCACATTTTGACTTTCTGCCCCTATTTTGAGTTGCAGAAATCTGTCTTGGGAGAAATGACTTTTGAGGGGTAAAATCAACTCCAAATTCAAAAATTCTGGTGGGGTTGGAAAGTAGACTTGCAGACCTTTCCAACGAGCTATCTTGCACCTGATTTGGACACCGGGAAGGCCCTCAAACAGAGATCCAAAGGGGCGCGACCAGTCAGGCAGGGGGGCGCGACCAGTCAGGCAGGGGGGCGCGACCAGTCAGACAGTTTTTTGCCAGATTGCACTGTACAGCCCAGAAAACGCAGATTTGACTCAGTTTGACTTTTTGGGGTGGAAGATGATTATCTTTGATGTAATTATTGTAACTCTAAGACACTTTTACTCTTGTTTAACACTTCTAGAAGATTCATTCATGTAAAGGGTAAATATTTAATGAATGGATTGGTTTCCTAGCTTATAGAGGCAAGTTGTTTTGACTGCCTAGATTTTAGTGCTCAGTTTAGAATTGGTTGAAACAACTCCTAGAAGGATGAGTTTGACCCCTAGAGGCAAGGGAAGAGGTTGGATTGCCTATATTATGTATTTTCTCAATCATTTTCAGGGGTTGGAAGGTTGGACTCTTGAGGGAGAAGCTCCTATTGTATATTTTACTTGTATCTCTGCAATTTGAGGAAAAGGAAGACCAGGGTTTTGCAGACATCATTGGGATTCTTGTGGACTCTTGTGTTAATTGTGTGTTCTCTTATTGTAATTTTAAGTGTGTTTATGTGTTCCATCTCTTTCTTTACTGCAGCTTATTAAACAAATGAAGTGATAAAGTTTGAATTCATGCTTGCCATGCTCAGCTTTCAAATTTGTTTAATGTTTATGTTTTCCACTGTCTAGAGAGGATTCAAAGTCATTGTTTGCCCTCTTTAGCCTTCTTATCATTCTTCCTTGATCATCCATCTCAGCTAAAGGCATCAGCACAAACTCCTACCTTGCCCCAAAGACCCACCTGCAGAAACTGTGTCAAATCCCCGCACCCTAAAATTGCAGATCCTCAATTTGCCACCAAAAAAAAAAAACCCCAAAAACCCCAAATCAACCTTTTAATCAATTTACTAGCCTAATATCAGTGTCACTGTATTGGTCATCTCTTTCCATTGAATATTTTACTGAGATTGACCGGAGAGAGCCTTCTCATACCCCGTAGGGCTAGCTACGAGGTGAAATGGTTTGATGTTGCCTTGAAGGTTTACCTTCCTCAGCCTAGGGTGAAATCTCAAGCGCTAACATACTGGCGACCATACTGGGGAGAACAACTGATCGTTTTCTCATTGACGTGTTATTTCATAAGTCTTAGACGGAGCCTGAAGTTACGCCAGGTAGCCTTCAAAAACGCTCTTGTTTTACATCAGCGTTAGTAGATAAACGCTGCTTCAGTCAATCTTCGTGAGCTTGTGAACGTAGCGCTTCATTGACACTTTACCCCAGTACATGTATCAAGTTCAGATCTGATTGTTGATGGTGAACAACGATCAGACACTTGACAGGCTGAAATCATTCACTTGGCGACTCTAAATCATTTTTGCGATCAAATCCCAAGACTCCACTGGAGGATGATCCCGACCAGCAGAAACATGAAAGGACAACATGGACATATCAGGTATTCAAGTTGGAATTTCATCCAAGACATTTTGTTCTTTGTCATAAATTATTTCTTCTCTTTTCCCAAGAATGTCAAGAAGGCTTTGCAAAGTATACTATGTTTGAGAAGAGATCCTCGGCCTGTCGTTGATTCTTTCCCTTTGAAGATTGTGAATACCAATGATTTGCATGCCTTTGAGCTTGATCAAGATCCTTTTTCCGAATTTTCCGATGATCATATTCAAATTGATGAATCTCAAGAGACCAAGACTGATTCTATACCTGCTGTACATACCCCTATACCTTGTAAAATTCCAGATCGGTATAAACCTCTTGTTTTACCTTCTGTTCTTCATGCTTTTCCCAAAAACTATGATCTATACTTGCCGATGTTTGATGGTGAATGTAAGAATGTCAACTCTGAGCAACATGTCCAGAATTTTGAGAATTTTCTAGATCTTTTTGAAGTTGATAGCGAAGATGTTAGTATAAGGCTTTTTGCTCTTTCTTTGCAAGCCAAAGTGAAGAGTTGGTTCAAAGCCCTGCCTGATGCGAGCATCTCAGATTTCCAGCATTTCGTCAAAGTTTTTCTCGATAGGTGGATGATTGGGCAGAATCTTTTCTTGATTATAGAAGAGTATAACCAGCTGAAAAGACTGCCAGGTGAGACAGTACAACAGTTTTCGGCCAGATTTAATCAAGTTTATTATTCGATGCCAGTTGATATAAGACCTTCTCCTAGATCTGCTCTCTTGCACTATCCGGGTGCCTTTGATCCGGAGATGGAGTTTCAGCTGAGAGAAAAGAATATTGCAACACTTCACGAGATGCAAAACAGTGCAGTAAGTGTAGAAGCTCATCTGCTGATCCGAAGGGCAAGAATGAAGGAAGAAGAGATGAAAACCATAGATCCGGCCGAATCAACATCTTTAGAGGTGAAGCTTGACATTTTGGTAAGTGCAGTAGAAAAGATGATGGACAAGATCAACGCAAGAAATGCTTATTATGTTCAAGCCCATGGCTCGCTGATTGAAGAAGAACAAGTTGCTGATTCAAATCATTTTCTTTCTGATGCCAATTGTTATAGATTTGATGATGATTGTCTTATTAATCATCTTGGAGAAGAAAGAACTATTGATATGACATGCATGCTCGATGATGTGTTTTATAGTGATGATTTGCCTCGTTTTGATGAGTATGATGATGATTATGTTCTCCAAACAGAAGCTAATATTGCAGATAAACCAGCAGTTAGTTTGTGGTCGGAGGAAGTTCATTTTCAGTAGCTTGAATACAATGTTCAACCATCACATATCAGTTATGACATTGACGAGGAAGGTGCAGCACAGTTTGAAGTAAGTGGCGGATCTTTTCCTTTTTGTTTTGATTCATGTCAGTTCATTAGAGACAACTTCCATGAAATTAGAAATCAGCTGTCAACAAGTCTTGATCTAGACCATCTTGAAGGCAATAAAAACCTTGTTCCAGACTTTACATATTCAGATTTGCAGTCCCCAAATGCCATTGGTTGTCAAGTTGCAGAGGAAAGCATGGAAGCTGACATATTTGATCAAATGATACAAGAAGGTTCCCTACCTTTCTGTTTTGAAACATTTCAGTATTTGAAGGGAAATTTGCATAGTCCATCTTCAGTGAAGAATGAGCAGCATGTGGGCAATCATTTAATCACAATGGAACCAATAGAAATGGGATTGCAGCAGTCTTTTCAAGTTTGTCATGATCCAATAGCTGATGTTTTGGATGAGGTTTGTAGTCAAAGTCTATTTCCATTGATTACAGGTGAGCTTGAAATGTGTATTGATACAAATTTGATCCGGTAGCCGGTTTCTTTGTCATTTTCAGCAGAGGTCTCGTCACAAGGCTCAAATCAAAGTTTGCATTCATGGTATGAGGCAAAGAGAAGTAATCCATTGGATGATCTAGGTTCCAGTGTGCTTGAATTTCAGGATCCTTATGCAGTGTTTTTGGAGGTGGATAGAGAATTCATATCATTCAACGGATCTGTTCCCAAATTGTCACAGGAGTTGCCTTTCAGTTGTTCATAAGTGAGCATTTGCGGAGAGTTCAACCAGCAGATGGAATACTTACTTGGTTGCATTGGTTGTTTCATTTCACTTGATCAGGTGATGTATGAAATTATTAGAGTAGGTTGTGATGAATAAGCTCCCCTTTGAACATCATTTTCAGTTTGTCGGTTGTGTTTAAGTGTTGAGTCAGTTTTTAGTTGAGTGAGAGTCAATTTGTGTTATCAAGTCATCATTTTTCAGTCATGCACTTCAGCTTGAGTTTTTGACCCCATCGCCCAATGGTTGCAAGCACTGGTCTGCTCTCCCAGATGTCTGAGGTTCTTGGCACCTCCAAGCAGCTACCATCCCCATTGGAGCCAATGTTAGTGTCAGTATTTCCAGCCTTCCTACAGTGATCAAATGTGCTCTTACAAAGTGGTCTCAGAGTGTCAAGGTCAAATTTTGTCATTTCAGTGAGTCTTCAAGCAAAATTTGGTCACTAAGCATTAGGTCTAGGGTTTGCTTTCACTTCTTGCAAAGTTGCCCAAATGTCAGTCCATGTCATCATTCAGCTGATTCTATCATCATTCATAGGGTTTTCATTATCATCTCAGTGTCTAATGAGTCATTTTACACCTTGTTCATGCTTCAGTTGTGCCTAGGCAAGGTCATTTCCCTCTCCTAGGGTTTTGAAGGCAATTTCTCTTGGGCGGCTAAATAATCGGCAAAACTCATATCCTGATGTTCATACACCTTCCCCTATCCTTAAAATACCTTATCAAACACTTCCCATCCCTTAGATCCGCCAAATTCCTCATTTTTGCGTAAACCCTAGTTTCTAGCTACAACCTGGCAATTTTCTGGGTTGGGCTTGTGCTTTTCCCTTTTGGACCCCTTCCCCTCACTCAATCACTGAGATTTCACTTTCCCCTGCTTCCTAACATCCCTCCCCACTCCCACAAATTTCCCCAAGAATTTAGAAGCCCCCTATCCCCTTCATCTCGCTCCATTTCGACAAAATTCCTTGTTTCACACATCGGGACAAGTCGCACTCAAATGATGTTCCAGAGCAATAAAAGATGAATTTTGGAAAACTGAGAGAGGTTTTTGTCCACAACATGCCAAAGAAGAAAAACCTCCTTCACTTTTTGCACAGGTGTCATGGTTTTATAGAAATGCCAAAATTACAATCGCTGGATCCAAGGAGTTTGGCCAAGGCACAAAAATGGAAAAAGAAGACCAATCCCCTCCGTATCTTGGCTGAGGCCTCTCTCACTCACCATGATACTCATTAGCACCCTCCTAGCAGCAAACCCAAGAAATTTTGAGAGTTTTGAAGCATTTTTGGCCTTTTTGGGAATTTTACAGGTTTTGGCCATTTGACTGGTCTCACCCCGCGCGCGACCATACATGGGGGCAACTCAGAACGGGGAAAACTTTGCATTTTTGGAATTTTCATGCAAAAATACACTTGCCTATGGATGGGTTTCAGATTTTATGGAGATTTGGGCTTCCAAAAGCTCAAAATACATGCAAATTTTGACTTTCTGCCCCTATTTTGAGTTGCAGAAATCTGTCTTGGGAGAAATGACTTTTGAGGGGTCAAATCAACTCCAAATTCAAAAATTCCGGTGGGGTTGGAAAGTAGACTCGTATACCTTTCCAACGAGCTATCTTGCACCTGATTTGGACACCGGGAAGGCCCTCAAACAGAGCTCCAAAGGGGCGCGACCAGTCAGGCAGGGGGGCGCGACCAGTCAGGCAGTTTTTTGCCAGATTGCACTGTACAACCCAGAAAACGCAGATTTGACTCAGTTTGACTTTTTGGGGTGGAAGATGATTATCTTTAATGTAATTATTGTAACTCTAAGACACTTTTACTCTTGTTTAACACTTCTAAAATATTCATTCATGTAAAGGGTAAATATTTAATGAATGGATTGGTTTCCTAGCTTATAGAGGCAAGTTGTTTTGACTGCCTAGATTTTAGTGCTCAGTTTAGAATTGGTTGAAACAACTCCTAGAAGGATGATTTCGACCCCTAGAGGCAAGGGAAGAGGTTGGATTGCCTATATTATGTATTTTCTCAATCATTTTCAGGGGTTGGAAGGTTGGACTCTTGAGGGAGAAGCTACTATGGTATATTTTACTTGTATCTCTGCAATTTGAGGAAAAGGAAGACCAGGGTTTTGCAGACATCATTGGGATTCTTGTGGACTCTTGTGTTGATGGTGTGTTCTCTTATTGTAATTGTAAGTGTGTTTATGTGTTCCATCTCTTTCTTTACTGCAGCTTATTAAACAAATGAAGTGATAAAGTTTGAATTCATGCTTGCCATGCTCAGCTTTCATATTTGTTTAATGTTTATGTTTTCCACTGTCTAGAGAGGATTCAAAGTCATTGTTTGCCCTCTTTAGCCTTCTTATCATTCTTCCTTGATCATCCATCTTAGCTAAAGGCATCAGCACAAACTCCTACCTTGCCCCAAAGACCCACCTGCAGAAACTGTGTCAAATCCCCGCACCCTAAAATTGCAGATCCTCAATTTGCCACCAAAAAAAAAAAAAACCCAAAAACCCCAAATCAACCTTTTAATAAGTTTACTAGCCTAATATCAGTGTCACTGTATTGGTCATCTCTGTCCATTGAATATTTTACTGAGATTGACTGGAGAGAGCCTTCTCATACCCCGTAGGGCTAGCTACGAGGTGAAATGGTTTGATGTTGCCTTGAAGATTTACCTTCCTCAGCCTAGGGTGAAATCTCAAGCGCTAACAGGAAGTAAGCCTAAGTTGGCCTCTCCGCGGTGTCCCTTGACCTATTTTTCAGTCGGCCATCCCTGATTGTCAGCGTCATGTTCGTTATCACATCAGATGTATTGGTCCTTTTCTCATGCCAGTTTGAGAAGGCATCCATTGACTTCTTGTTGGCGGGTCTTGTCCTTATCGACTACGACAAATTTCTCTGAGGGTAGATTTAGAGCTGCACCTTGGCCCTATTTTCATTATTGATAGGTCACCTTGTGCTCAGCATTGATCAGTATCATGGGTCTTTGACTAAGTGGTTTCCCTTGTGTTCGACATTAGCTTTCATTATCATACATTGGGATTTGTGTAGTGCCTTGGTTTCCATTTGACCCTATTGGTGGATTCCTTGCCGCTGTGTCAGCTTTCATTATTGGTTGGTTCAGAGGGTTTCTATCGTGCACTAACTACATCTTATGTACACTGGAAACGTGCTTTGGTTGGGTTACTACATTTTTGTTTGTCTGATTCCTTCCACATTATTGGCCTGCGGGTTACACTCGCACTAGATTGATAAAGGATGCCTTAATGCCTTCCTTATATCAGATCTTTTCCCATCGACTTTAGCTCATTACTCTAGGAAAGAGATCTAGAGTCCATTTGGCAGTACCTTAGGGTTTGCAGTCATCAGTCACAGATTCCTTTGCTATTGAAAGTGGGAAAACACCATTATCTCCTAATTGATAGATTCTTTCAAGTGTTCGACTATAGCTCATTTATTCTCACTTGTTAGATTGTACTGGGTACCTTGACTCTCATTATCATTATCGGTGAGTAGTCTCGCATTTGTTAATAGTATACATCAATGACCGGTAATCAAATGATTTCTCACATGGTCAACTTCAAATCATTCATTCCCATTGTGTAGAAATGTACCACAGCAGTCAGTGAAGACCTCAGGTTTGCATCAACATGTCTTGGTTCACTTGTCAGTTGCTCCTATTTCTACTAGTTGACGCCATCCACCTTATATGTTGTAGTTCCTTACAGCGACATCTTATATGCTAGCACCCGAGTTGTGATGTAGTATCATTTATTCCATCATGTTCACTTGGTACTATTGGGATCAGTTTCTTGACTTTAGTGATCAGCTTCATACTTCAACATCATTGATCAGTGCTTTATATGTGATATTCAGACATGTACTTTCTTGATTATGATCAGATGATCCATTATGTACTTTCAGCTCCTTTATACTTGTATACATATTGGTTCCGCTTTTGTACTTGATATGCAGACATACTTTACTATTTTTGAGCATGGGTATGCCCGCCTCAAACAACAGTTTCTTTCTGATCTCTTTTGATGGCTTGGTAGGCTAAATTCTGGAGAACTCCTCCTTGGTCTCGGCATGATTCTTTCCATACACTTAATACATTTTGGCTATCATGTACCCTTTCTGACCTCATATATTAGGGGGCATCTGTTAAAGCACCATTTACCACTCTTCGTAGATTTGATGCTCTGTTTATGGCCTAGGGCAACCCTTCCTTCAAGAGTTGGTCCAAAATCTGAAAAAACAGTATTTTATTCCTTATACGCTACTTTTCCCTGTGATAAAATCATGTACACATGGGTCAGCATATACCCAACTCGTGTACGTATGTTAAAACACTTAAAAATAAATAAATTTCCATAATTTCAGGCAGAGTTCATGGGTTTTACCTATTACTCACCTCTTATTGCCCGTGGCCAAACTGTTTCCCAACTGAAAAAACTATTTTGGAGAGGTATAAATAAATCTCCATGGGAAGGAATTAGGGGAGAAAAAGTATGAGATATTGATACTATAGTGAGATTATCCCTGATCAAATCTGAAGAATCCCTGTGCCTCCTGCACTCCCCAAAGCTTCAGGAAACCCTTATTTCCTTAATTATAGATATCCCCCATCTTTCTTGAGATATTCTTGTGTTGGTGATGGAGGAATATTGTTGAAGTCTGGGAAAGGACGTATCCAGAGGATGGTTCTGCTTGGAGCTGGAGAAAGACTCAAGTCATATTTCTCGACCTTATCTATAGCTTACTTCGATAAAAAGGAATGGTGTTCTGTTTCTGACATGAAATGTGTTTATGCATCAAAGTTGTGTTGTAATTCATTTACGAATCTTTATTGTTGTATAATTAGTCATTAATTATATGATTTAAAGTTAACATCATGTATATCCTTTATGTTTCTACCATCGTGTATCTTCTATTTGAATAATTTTCAAGTTTCAAGAACATTGGGAGAAGCTGAGGGTTTTCACCCTACGGGATCTCCCCAAACAAAGGACATCAGATAAGGACACTCCTACGCAATTTAGTAGATTAAGGGTGTTTAATGATTGTTTGAGCAATCCTTGTTTAGGTTTTCCCTCTACTCTATTGGGGTTCTCAACCCAAATCCCTAGGGTGGTTTCACCTATAACACTGGGCAGGTAATTTTCCTAAGTTATTTAGACCCTGGAAGCCCTGTAGTAGATGTACACATCAATGGCACCGAAGTCCCCCATACCTTGATTGATCTTGGGGCTACCATTAATGTAATTACTAAGGACACTATGCTCAAGCTGAATCTCCAGGGATCATTAAGAAAGACCACGACAGTCTTGCAGCTTGCAGACCAATCCATAGTAGCCCCTGAGGGGATTGTTGAGGATGTGATGGTCTCCATTGACTCCTGGGAATACCTTGCAGACTTCTTAGTTCTCCAGCCTAAGACCAAATTGAATGGCTACCCTCTCATCCTTGGGAGGCCTTGGTTAGCCACTGTCGATGCCTACATAAGCTGCAGGGATGGAAATATGACTATAAAAAATGGTCATCTATCCAAGCAATTAGTCTTGTACCCTCCTGCTCAGCCATCTCTATAACATGACTTACCTTTATGGCTAGAAGAGGAGGAAGAAGATGAAATCTACTCCTCCCAACTCTATACCCTAGAAACTACCATATGAGGAGGACAACCTAATGAAGATGATTTGATTGAACACATCCTCCAAAATCCAACTCCCAATACCATGTCCCTGGAGGTAGTAGTGAAGGAAACCAATGAAAGCCATCGCATTGATCTATGCTTAGCTGACACAAACCCTACTCGTGTCAAGAAAATAGAATTCAACCTTGAAAGAAACTTGAAAATCAAGCCCTCTCTCTTTGCACACCAAGAAGAAGAATTATGTAATATGCTAAGAGAGAATTTGGATGCCTTTGGTTGGAATTACAAAGAAATGAAGGGAGTGCACCCCTCAGTGTGTACTCACCACATTTACATCAAAGAAGGTTGCAAACTAGTCTGACAAACCCAAAGGAGAATGAATCCATCTCTCAAGGATATAGTCAAAGAAGAGTTGCAGAAACTGCTGGATGCAGGATCAATTTACCCTATCTCAGATAGTGAGTGGGTGTCTCCTCTAGTTCTAGTTCCAAAGAAAAATGGAAGGTGGAGGATTTGTGTTGATTATAGAGAGCTAAACAAAGCAACAAACAAGGACCATTTTCCTCTACCTTTCATTGACCAAGTGTTAGATGGTATGGAAGGGAAGAAATTCTTCTCTTTCTTGGATGGATCCAATGGGTACAACCAAATTAGATCAGCCCAGAGGACCAGGATAAAACCACCTTCACCTGTCCTTAGGTTACTTTTTCTTATAGGGTCCTTCCTTTTGGTTTATGCAATGCCCATCCCAATTTCTAGAGAACAGTCCTAAGTATCTTTGCAAAGCTAGTCCATGATGTAGTATAAATTTATATGGATGACTTCACACCCTATGGGTGTGATTTCCAAGAGGCTCTCTCTAACCTACGTAAGGTGCTGAATAAATGCTTTGAAATGAACTTATCCCTTAGTCCCAAAAAATATGATTTCTTGATGACCGAAGGGACTATTCTAGGTCACTCAATATCCCAGGAAGGACTGATGGTAGACCCAAATAAGATAGCCATCATCAAAATGGTCCCAACTCCACAGAAACAGAGGGATGTCAAAAGCTTTTTAGGTTTAGCCGGATACTATAGGAGATTTATAAAATATTTCAGCAAGTTATCTTCTCCTTTATTCGGGTTATTGGTCAAAGACTCTAAATTTTTATAGTCAAAACGCTGCCAAGAAGCCCTGGACACCCTAAAGGACAAGTTGACTACTACACCTATTCTCTGAGGCCCAGATTGGGCTCTTCCTTTTTATATTCATGTTGATTCCTCTCATAAATCTATAGAAGGAACTCTAGGCCAAATAGATGACAAGCTACCTTATGCCATTTACTTCATCAGTAAGAATCTGTCGAAAGCCGAGATGAACTACACAGTGGCTGAAAAGAGCTCCTAGATGTTGTGCATTCATTGAATTAATTTAGACATTACATTACTGGTTACTAGACATTTGTACATACCGACCATGCTACAATTAAATAATTGATGAATAAATCTGATGTAAATGCCCATATTATTAGATGATTACTTTTATTGCAACAATTTGATTTAACTATTATTGATAAGCTTGGCAAGGAGAATGTTGTTGCATATTTTTTGTCTAGATTGACTTTGCCTGTAGGGGAGGAAGGAATGGTTGATGATTAACTACCAGATGAACATTTATTCACCATTTCAGTTCTCTCTCCATGGTTTGCTGACATAGCAAACTACTTGGTGTCTGCACAGTTTCCACCAAACTTGTCCTTGCAAGGAAAATAACAGAATCACAAGAAAAAGTGCCCCATTCACATGGATTGGGGGCAATCTCTTCAAGCTAGGTCCGGATCAAATTTTGAGAAGATTTGTCAGGGAGGAGGACGTCTTCGACATCCTTCTGGCCTGTCATGATGGGCCCTGTGGAGGTCACTTTGCAGCCAAAATAACAGCATTCAAGGTACTACAAGCTAGTTATTGCTGACCCACTCTTCACCAAGATGTAAGGAGGTATACCATCTAGTGTGATTGGTGCCAAAGGATGGATAAACCTACCCCAAGTGATGAGATGCCTTTGCAACCTCAATTGACTTTCGAGCCATTTGACAAGTGGGGCATGGATTTCATCGGGCCCATTGACCCTCCATCCAAACAGAAGCAATACATCATTGCGTGCATTGACTACTTAACAAAATGGGCTGAATCCAAAGCCATCGAAGTAGAAACAAAAGAAAAAGTGGTTGAATTCTTAAGGCAGAATTTGTTTTATAAGTTTTGGCACCCTAGAGAATTGGTCACTGATTAAGGTAGTGAATTTACATCTCACATGATTGAAAATCTGTTAAGCCAGCACAATCAAGCACAGAAAATCCATCCCTTACCACCCACAGGATAATGGGCAAGTGTAAGTAACCAACAGAGCATTGGAAGGCATTGTGACCAAAGTGGTTAGCAGAAGTAGAAAGGATTGGGCAGACAGATTAGTTGAGACCAGCTGTGCCTACAATACCACTTGAGAGACCACCACTGGCTTCACTCCTTATGAGCTGGCCTATGGGAAGAAAGCCCTGTTCTCCATTGAATTTGAATACAACACCTTAAGGATGGCAGCATAACTGGATTTAGATATGACAAGGGCACAACAAGAAAGATTTCTCTAGCTGAATGGGTTATATGAATTTAGGATGCAGACCCTCCTGCACACAAAAGTGACTCAAGTCCAAAGGAAAATCTTGAATGACAAGAATATAAAAGAGAAACAGTTTCAAGAAGGTGATTGGGATTTGCTGTATGATTCCTAGTACAAATAGTTTAAAGGCAAGTTAAGGAATAGATGGTTAGGGCCCTATGTAATAGAAAAGTGTCATTATAATGGTGTTGTTCAGATAAGAACCACTGATGAAGAGGTTATCCCTTTGCTTGTCAATGGGTACAGATTAAAAATCTACAAAAATCCCTTATCAAAGAAATTTAACAACTAACTATGAGATAACCTAAGCATACAAGTATAGTAAGAGGAACCTCTACTGCTAGGGTTTGGCCCTAACCCACGAGCATCAACCCTATCAGTCAACTCAGTGTTGGATCAAGGGAATGTTTCTCATTTTCATCAACATATCAAAAAATACATAACAGTATTTGGCCACAATCCTTCAACTCAAAAAATGCTTAGCTATCTTGCATAAAAAATCTGAATCCTAATGAGGCTCTAGGCCTCTCTATTTATACAAGTGAAGTTGTCAACAACTTCCTTAAATCTATGTAGGTTTGGCTCTCAATCTTGAGATTAACTGGTTCTTAACTATCACTGGCTTGGCTACCAATGATCCTCATGACTTGGCTGCCTGCAACTTTGAGATGTTGTGATTTGATTGAGGGATTTTCGAGTGAGTGAGGAGTTAATGAGAGAGATCTTGTCTCCTATAATTCCTCATCCTTGTCTCATTCAAGTTCCTGCACCCTAATTAGCCACATTTTGCTCCCAAAAACTGCAATCAATGCACATTAGACCACTAGATATGACATCTTACTTTTACTCATCTCATTAAGAAAAATATAATTAAAACATGTAAAAAATTATGAGAAGAGTTGATTTTAGTAAGCTTGGAGGTGTATTAAGGTCCATATATTTTACCCAATGATGAGTCTCATCATCACCCCCTACTGAAAGTGTTTCTCATGCTCTAAGCAACTCAATCTGTGTCCATGTCCTTCATTTCTCTGGTGGCTTCCCTAAAATTCCATGCTTCTATTGTAGTCTCTTCCTCTTGTGAATAAAACCTTGCATTCTTCTCTATCTCCTCCCACTGCTTCCTTTCTTCTTCTTCTTTTCTTCCTTTCAACATTCCTAAAAGTAATGGTGGAATGAGCCTCAAGCCAATCCAATTGACTTAGATTCTTTGTAATGCTTAATTATACATTGGGGTTCTATTTAGTGGCTCCCTCATTCTGTTAGGAGAATGATATTCCCTGATTTTTAGGTTGTAAGGTAAGGTGTTCTATCTCCTTTGGCAGGCTTGTTGGTTGTCATATCCTAGCAATCTTAGCATGTCTTCAAAGTGTGTGACTACCTTTTCTTGTACAATAAGGTACCTTGGTGCAAGATTGGGATCATTTGCAATGAGGTTGTGAGTGTTGATTACAGCCACTGGGTTAGAATGTTCTACTCTTATCATAAGAGGTTCTACCTCTTCTTTTTCCAATACCTTTTTCATCTCTACAGCTCTTTCCTCCTCATGATTCATCCAAGATGCCAAGGCCATTAATTGCAAGTCCCCTAGCTTTGGATTTGGGTCCCACACATTTAAATATGTCAAAGCTAAATTGTGTAGGTAAAACTCAGATATATTTGATCTATCCTCCAATGTGCTTTGATCATAGAGGTCAATGAATTGTCTGTAGTCTTGGAAAGGCATAGTCCCTCTTTGTGCTAGGGTATTTATTTGGAATTGTAGCCATTGTTCCTTGAGGTATAAGGCATATTACTTTGCTATCATCCTGCACTGGATTGCCTCCATGGACAAACTAGCCATAGTTGCTAATTGGCCTTCCTTTTCTTGTAGCTACTTCCTTAGCCATGTGTTCTCAACCTCTAACTGAGATTTGATTATTTCTTCTTTGTATCTCATGCCACTTAGTTCTCTACCCATCTCCTGTAATTTCTCTTCCATGTGGCCTACATCCTCTATCCCTTTTGATTTGGAAATTTTCATCCACCTATGTGTCTTTGCCCTCTCTTTTTCAAGCTCAAAGAATAGAGGAATGGAAAACTTATGTGGTATCACCCTACCTCCTTCAATGAACCTGTAGTAGGAGCTAAGGTTTGGCTGTGGGCTAGGTTCCTTTAGTTCTTGGCCTTCTTCCTTTTATTTCTTCTTGAGTAATTCCTTCCTGGTCTCTTTTTTGTGTTTCCTGTAGGTTTGACAAAGTTTCCTGTAGGATTGTCTATGCTTTCTGTAGGTATGACTGTGTCTCCTATAGGAGACCTTTTCCTTTTGATGAGGCTGACCTTGTGACAGACCTCCTAACATAGGTGATTGGAGACTTGGGAGAAGCTTGTTTTGTTATTCCTTCTCCTTCCTTTTTCCCTAAAGCGACTGCTGGTGAGTCTTATATGACAATTGGAGTTTTGGTAGGGGTTTGAGGTCTCCCTTGTCTAATCCTAGTGTTATTTCTTGTCCTAAAGTAAAGTGGGGTTTGTCTTTGTCTCTTTCCCTTTGATTTGACAGGTGTACTTAGGGAAGCTATAGCATCTACTGCCTCTTTCTATGTAGGCTCTGGAGACACTCTTGGTGATTCTTCTTCTTCTCTTCTTTGTTCATCCTTCTGCCCTTCATCCTCTTTTTCATTTATTTTTTCATCCTCTTTTTTGTCTCCTCCTTCCTCTTCCTTTTCTTCCTCTGTTTCTCCATTCTTCTCATATGTTTCTTCTTTTGTTTCCTCCTTTGTTTCTTCTTCATTTTCCTCCTCTCCCTTCTTCAGTTTCCTCCTCTGTTTCTTCTTCTCCCTCACTAGCAGTAGGGATTCTGTCATACTCAATGACTTGAATTTCTCCTTTTCCCTGCATGTCTGCAAATGTTTTCCATGCAATAGGGAATCTTAAGTTCTGTAGAGCATCTTCAACGATGAGTTTGATCAACCCATGATGGGCTAGTTGCTGATGTTTTTCCTGCTCCACCTTGATGCTCATGTATATCATGGATTGTAGTAGAAAATATGGTATACTCAGTCTATTATGAAGAGGTGTGTTCTCTCCAAATCTTAGTTCTTGGAGGAGTCTGAAGTGGTATCCATACACTACACTATATTTCTATTCACATGAAATATATTCGATGAGGTGGTAACTAAATTCATTCCAAGGGTATGGAAT
This sequence comes from Pinus tabuliformis, assembly GCA_031772625.1. Lineage (NCBI taxonomy): Eukaryota > Viridiplantae > Streptophyta > Pinopsida > Pinales > Pinaceae > Pinus > Pinus tabuliformis. The sequence continues at coordinate 407,729,868 of CM062820.1, read as the reverse complement.
GCTCTCCCTTCTAACCCCATTTTTGTCTTCAATTGGCTCTTCTCCTTCGAAAAAGAAACTTTTCTTTGCAAGGGTTTTGTTAGTCTTGTCCCCTTTTCTCCATGGTGACCCTAGGGGAAGTGTGGTTATCCTACTTATAACCTTAGGGGTAATCACTAATGATAAACCTTTCACTACAATCGTGGCACTATCTCTAGTGAGGGGTATGAGTGATAGGGAAAATTCTCTGGCCACACCATCATCACATCCTCTCATTCTATCAACGAAGCCCATCCATTGATGCCTTGTAAAAATTTCCACCATGGGAGGATGCTAGTGGATTCTTGCTGTGTTGGTGGGTTCCCTTTTATTGAAACCTCTTGTCATCTTTCCCCAGTAATTCTTGAGGTTTGGGTGGACATAGTTCAAGACTTCTGATAGGTGTGGAAATTTTGGAATTTAAGCTTTAGTGACATGCACTACAAAATTTCTATACTTATATGCACTGCAAATTCCTAACGGAATTGAGGATTTTTACTTTTTAAATGGACAAGATAGAAGGATTTCCTTTTGTGTCCACGGATAGCTCTGTGGGCCAATTTCTCTATATCCTGTAGGTTTCCTGCTTGCTGTAGATGTTCATTGTTTCATGTAGGTGTTATTTCAGGAATGTCAAGAGTAACCTCTTCGTTTGATGAATCCTCGAAGCTGCCTTTTCTTTTCTTGTATGGGAGTCAGTGTTTTATTTCTATTTATCGATGATCATGTTGGGTGGTGTGTTGGCTGGCCGAGTACGAGCACCTTCGTTTGTACCGTTGGTCCCACTACCAGTCCGTCATTTCACCTTACCTCGTAATTCTCCCACTCTTGTCCTCCGTAACATAACCATTTTTGGATTCATTCCCATTTTCTTTTGATTTAACCTTGCCACGTGTCTAGTGGTCTAACCCTTTTCTTCTCATTGTCTGACCGACGGTGGCCAAGTTAATTGGCCACCTTCACTTATAAAATCAATTCTCACATTATTCCTATAGTTTTGATCATATCGTACTTATGAGAGAGCATTAGTAAGATGACATACCTGTGGGTCCTTTGTTTCGTTGATGATGCATGTTGGAGAGTGGTGCCACTTTGTTGTGCTTTTCAATCTGCATATTTTCACTGTATATTCCCTCTTTTTATGCTTTGTCCTTTTGATGATGTACAGGTGCTAGACCTTGTTGCTACTGATCTTCCTACTATTGCTAAGCTCTGGAGGAGCTTCCTCACCCTTGTAGTCTCTGTGTTGAAGATGGATGCAGGCTCTATGGCCATTTTTTATGGGATACGTTGCTACAAGATTTCCTACGGGGTGTCCTATAGCTGCCTTCCCCATAACCTTTCGCATTTTTTCTCATTTTTGGAGTAGAAGGGGTGCTGAAATGAGTGGAGAATGGGGTTATGGAATGGCAGGTGAGGGATGCTACTCTTGGTATGCCTCCTCTTTCCTTTTTCTCTTTTTTTCTTTTGTTGTTGTTGTTGATTTTTTTTTGAACTTGATTTCTTTGATGGATACAGGGGCGATATGTTCATGAGAGGTATTGGCTGTGGTGTTGTGAGATAAATGGTTTTTTTTTTTCATTCAGACATAGGCTTGTTTCACCACCTTGCCATTGGATTGTTTTTTTTGTGGTTTTCAAGACCACGTGTAATTCCTACAAGAAACTCCTGTAGGATTACACGAAATCCTGTAGAAAACACAGAATTGTTTGAAATGATCTGGAGTGGTGTATAGATGGAAGACTAGGGGGGATAATGGAGAATATGAGATGGGTGAATTAAAACATAGATTTTGTAGGTCTTGCTATCCTCCTCATGCTATGCTTATCCTCCTCTTGCAAACCTGCAAAACAGAATTGTCATCTTTGTATCTTTTTTTTTTTTTGAAAAACAACTAGTTTGCCTCCAAGGAGGTTTTCATCCTAGTTGCCTGCCTTGGGTGCCTCAAAAGAGGTTTTCACCTAAGTCTCTATATATATATATATATATATATATATATATATATATTCCAGGGACTTGGTGGGGTGGAAGCTGAGACTTGCTCTACCACCATGAAGGCTGATAACAGGTGGATATTACCTCATTCCTCCCTTCTGGGACCACGGCTTGAGGAACAACTCCCATTCAACCCAAAAATATAGAATTCTAGTTTCTTATGAAATTTAGGGTTTTTCTGCTAATTAGGTCATCATATTTCAGTTTTAGAAGATAGGTTGCAGTTGTCATTTCTGATAGCTTAATTTTTGCATTAAAATTCATTTTTCTTTCATAATAGGTTTGAATCATTCCCATGCATGAACTTGGCAAACAAATGATGCAAATTCAGTTTTCTTATGTTTTTGTAAACCCTTCTTGTTTTGAAATGATTTATGGATAAATGCCAACAATGATGTATATTTTGTAGTAGTTTCTACATTTCAGGAAGACCTTATGTCATCAGCCTTAGCCAAACCATATCCACCCATGATCGCCAAAGGCCACTAAGTTCTCCATTCGAGTTACCGTTTTACAAGGACAACTTGCCATGCTTATTGAGCAAATCCAACCATCATAAAGCTTTGGTTTGAGTTTTGAGTGAGTGCCTACCACTCCCTTGCCTTATTTATTCCATTCCTCACCTTCCCTAAGCTCCATACCACCTTCCAACCCACTCCCTATGCTTTCATCATGTTCCTGTAGGAAAACAGGGGATCCTGTAGGTGAACTAGGACATCTTGTAGACATCCTGTAGGAAAACTTGTAGTGGCTTGTTTTGAGCCCGAATTGTGGAAAAAGCATCACCAAAGCTAGGAGTATACCCCTTCTTTCAACCCAAGCCATCTCAACCATTTCACTCACCTCCCTCCACACCTATCTCACCTACCATGCAACCAAGAAGGATTAGCATTTATATTTTTACAAAAAGATAAAAAGAAAAAGGTTGTTATATTTATTCATGCACATAACAGTTAAGTGCTTATTTAGATTAGATTTCATGCTTAGGCCGGTTAATATTTCACGTGTTAAATTAGAATTATTTTGACAAGAAAGGCATCTTAACAAATAGCTAGATGAGTTACATGTTTTGTACGCATCTATTTTAGTCTTTCATTATTGCAGTAAGTAGCATTTCAATTCTCTCAATTAGGGTAAAATTCTCCTCTCTAAATTGATAATCAAACTTCTTCTAAATCAATAGAAGGCTGGTTTGAGAAGCTCTAGTGGTCTATCACCCCAACTCTTCAGTGACAAAGAGTGGACCCATTGCATCTATTTGCGTATACAACACTGTCACCTCCAAGTTTGTACGAACCGCGAGTTGATGAAGTAAAGTTGGTAGCCCCAGGAGTTGTAGCATCCTTGCTGCAATACTAGTGCTCATCAAGCCTACAACTATCAAACACTTTAAAATCCTTGGAATAAAATGTTTCATAAAGAAAAATGATGATAAGCTTGAAAAAATTGAATCTAGAGTTGATGAAGGAATCCTTCTTGGATACTCTTCCGGAAGAAAAGGGTATAAATGTTATAATAAAAGGCTCCAAAAGATTGTTGAAAGTACAGATGTTGTGATTGATGAAGCATCCACAAGTTTCAAAAAGGAAGCACAAGTAGATGACGAACCTCTCCCTACTAAAATCCAAGAAGTTGTAGGAGAAGAAGAAAGAGAAGCATCAGAAGAAGGAAATGAAAACACATGTATTGCAAAAGATACCCCATCAAGGTATGTTAAGAAAAATAATCCTGAATCTCAAATTATAGGTGATAAGGAAGCAGGAATATAAACTAGAAGAAATTTTGTTGGATCATCTAGTCACTTAGCCTTACTATCCACAATTGATCCTCAAAATGTGAATCAAGCAAGAGAAGATGAACGTTGGGTTGAGGAAATGCATGAAGAAGTTGATCAAATATAAAAGAACCATACAAGGGAACTTGTACTAAGTCCTCATAATAAAAATGTAATTGGGACAAAGTGGGTGTTTAAGAACAAACTGAATGAAAATGGAGAAGTAATTCGGAACAAACAAGACTTGTATGTAAAGGCTATGCTTAATAGGAAGGGATAGACTTTGAAGATACATTTGCACCTGTAGATAGACTCGAAGCCATAAGAATGTTTCTTGCATTTTCCAACTTTTTCATTAGAGGAAATTTCTACTGAAAAGTGGCCTTGTATCATCATTCTTCAACCCTGATGATGGATCCCACTTGGGATTTGAAACGTTGGTATAAAGATGTTCAAACTATGGATTCTCCGATCACTGATTCAAAATAAAATAATAGGAAAATAATAAAATAAAGGCTATGAATTTTGGAGGGAAAAGAAGAAAATTACTTTTAATAATTGTATTTTTAGATTATGTCCTTATAGGTTTACTCAAATTTCAAGTGTAGATACTCATTGGATGTGGAATTAAAATATGCATCCAACGAGTAGCCATTATGTATACTTTTGAGAAGACCCACATTGATAAAAATTGAAGATACATTAAAAACGTGTTGAACATGATTTTTAATGTATATTCATTTTTTATCAATGTGGGTCTTCTCAAAAGTATGCATAATGAGTACTCGTTGGATGTTGAATTTAATTTTGCATCCAATGAGTGTATACGATTGAAATCTGAGTAAACTTATAAGGAGATAAGCCAAAAATACAATTTAAAAAAGTAGTTTTTTTTCCCTCCAAAATATTTACATGTACCTCTTTTTGAATTTAAAGGATTTTGATTGGTTTGTTAGGAAAAATACTCCCAGGGGGGTGGGGTGAATAAGTATTTTAAAACTTACATGACCTTCTCATTTTCTATTCAGGTTTTTGTACGTGACTTTAATGGGGTAAACCTGCATATGTACACTACTGTTATGCAAACAACTAGTGTATATCCAGTTAACTATCTTTTCAATTAATTATTTATCATTTTAACTTGAACCCATGTATCAGTCCTTCATTAGGCATTAATTAAATAGTAATAGTAGTAAGAACATAATAAATCATCACACATAGTCAACACATATGAACATCGAGATTTTAGGTGGAAACCCAATGTGGGAAAAAACCATCGTTGTTGTCATCTTTGTCTTCTTCTTTTAAAAAAAATATTCCTTACTGTATTGTACTGGTGCAGACTCATATTGGTACGCAATAACCCACCTGCAGAAGGCTACAACCTTTTCTCGTTCTCCCACACCTACTGGAAGGGAGCTACAAAACCCTTATCTTCAATTCCTTATGGATCACTTTTTAGAATGCTTCAAATTGGATCCATTTGATTAAAACCTTACAACATGTAGGCCAACTTGTATCAAATTTTCATACTGGACCCAATACCATCATCAAATCACTAAAACAAATCAATCACCGAATCTCATTAGAACCAATCAAACTAAACCAAAACAGATCATTTGAAGCACAGTCAATTATCAAGCCATACATTGTTATCTATCACTGAAACCAATTGCTGCCACTACAAACCCTGATCAACAATATGTCAAAATGTATACGTTATTGTTATGAATAATACCCGCGTATACACATGTTTTCCCTTAATCGATCCTATGTACAGATCTCAAAAACATTGATCCCTGAGACTAAATCACTGCATTGTTGAAATCAATCACAGACACATATATCCTTCATCACAGATCTCTGAGCTACTTACATATCATTACATACCAACATAATTACATTTCAATATTTCATTCACAAACTATTCAACTCCAACAGAATTGTTACATACAAATTATTATGAAGAAGACATCATCAACAAACAACAACAATCTCAACGAGACTGATAAGACATCATTAACTTATCATACTTCAAAAACCCTAGCATATGTACGCAACCCGTACAAAATACTTTCGTGTGTGTATGTGCCTTTCAAGAAGCATACCCGCATATAGACATGCCCATACTGCAGAATTGACACGCGACTATCTAGAGGAAAATATATGTATGTATGTGCTTTTTCTAAAAAAAATTGTGTACAAATCTGTAATTATTAACTCCTTCCTTTGCTACACAACATAACTTCAGTCAAACCCAAATCTCGGCAAACCTAGTAACAAACATATGTTACAACATTATTGTCACAAAACAACCCATATGCAAATCATGTAGTCATTTCAGATCTAAAATATTTGATCCCACATCACATTCCTTGTGCAACCTTATTTCAAATCAAATAATTCATCAATAACCCCTTACTTGCACACTACACACTTTGATCTTCATTTCCTTATATAGCTTAGGCCTTATCTAATACCACAAGTCAAATCCTTAGTAATGCTAATGGTATTCCTAGACGAGATCAAATATTCATTGCCACACTCATTACTATGGGCCAATACCATGGTAAAGGTCCCTAGTATTTAGGATACCATGGTGCAGAAATTGTACGTTCTTTCGCTTCTTCATACCCACATGTGTACGTGAATTTTCTTCACAGAAACCGCGTGTATTTCTAAAAACATCACCTTCATCATTCTTCTGTCTCTGGACTACTATGCCTTTGTCCAAATTCTCTTTCACATGTGTACTAACTTTTAAAATCATCCTCTTATCATCATGTTGATAAACTTCATCAAGTAGGTGTTGAGCCTTCAAAATGTTTTCAAAACGTCATCCACTTTCACCTTTATCTCCACCATTTCATTCACATCTCGAAAATCCATAACCATATAACCTTTCATTAGCCTCCATTTTCATGATCATATGGGGTTATATTTGTGTTTTCCAAAATTTAATGATTTATAGTATTATAAGTGAATTAATGGTTAAAAATTAGAAAAATGACATATACTTGCTAATACCTAAAAGTGGCTTGAGTTTCATGACATGTGTAGGTCATTTGGAAGCTTCCAAATCACCCTCATGTTGCCTCCAATGCTCAAATTCGAATTCCCTTCAAGATATGGAAGGAGATGTGCATAAAGGTCAAAGAAGATATGTGTCTCATCAGTATCTATTTGGGTTGTAACTATATGAGTTTTTATGGATCTATGGAGAGAATAGTGGATCTCCATTAACGAGGTAGCTTCTTATGTTCTTGTATAAATAGGAGAGCCTTCTCCTTTCAAAAGGCATGCATAAATTTTGGGAAATGCTCATGTTTTGAATATAGAATTTGGATTTGGCAACATGCTCATGAGTGATATTCACTTTGATTTGGTTATGATTGCATTTGTAGCCTCTCAACTTTCCATCTCTCATGCTTTTTGATTGGCCACCTAATATGTGTGAGATGTTAAGATTGCTTGTTCACTTTCCTTTCATTTCATTTGTGTAGTTAAGATTGTGTTACTTTTGATTTTCATAGATTTGAATGAATTCCTTGTTACCATTAGAGTTTCATTTCTCAAAAGAGTGGTGTGATTTTGTTCTAAAATCTAATTTGTGTATGAAAGGACAACCAGGACCTCCTAAGTTAGGAGCCTCTTCTCTTGCTTTCTACGCATCACAAACTGCTACTATTTAGTTTCTCTTTTTGAGGACAATATTGTGGGGAAGGACAACAAGGACCTCCTAAGTTAGGAGCCTCTTCCTTCACTTACTGCATCTTGAATCAGAGACCTTTTTTTTAGTTTCTTTAAATTGAGAACTTATTTGATTTCATAGTTATATTAATCTAAATTGAAAGTTAATTTCTAGCATATATAGTTCACACACATGTCGCAAGTTTTATGAAACCCTCGGGTTGATAATTAAATGATAGGTAATTAATTTGCCTCAACAGTAGGTTTCCATTAAGGACAACACATTTTCCATAATGCCAACAATCTCCCCCTTTGGACTTGATGTCAACCTCTTTGGTGTTTGGTTACCAACCATTTGTAGATATCTGTAGATATACCAAGCCACTCTACAATCAGGCTTCAAGCTTCTCTCCAAGCAGGCTTCCTCTAAACACCAAGCTACTCTCCCCCTTTGACATCAAGGGAAAAGGGCTTACCAATGTTGAATGAAGTGGTGTAGATATGATCTACTAAATATTGATCACTGAATGTGGACCATGATCCCCTTGAGCACATGCTAAATTTTCTGAAGATATAATGAGACATGACCTTTCCTATCACCAATAATTCATATTGACCAAGCTCCCAACACATTGGGGTTACATAGTTGACTCAACATTACATCAAATCCCCAACCTGTGCCAACTGTTCACTATCAAATCTGATTTTATCAACTTATTCATCAGTCAGATTATCAAAGCAACTTCATTAATCAAAGAATCATTGTCATATTGGAGCAACTTATAAACCATAAGTATTTGAGCATCCATAAGCTACATCTAAATAATATCAAAACCAACAAACAAAATTGTTAGAAGTATATCATAACTTTTCTTTGAGTTAGTTCTTCTGACAGTTCATCACAGGGAAACATACATGACTGTATGGATCAAAATACGTGTATATATGTGATTGTTATTCATAAAATCTACGTACAGACAATAAACTACAATAAATTTGACTTTCATCTCCCCCTAAACTTGAAGGATTAGTCAGAATGATTAACAGAGTGATGAAGCAAAGACCACTCCTAATTTATGTCTGAGATATTCAAAGGAATCACATGGAAGAGGCTTTGTAAATATATCTGCAACTTATTCTTTTGAGGGAACATACTCCAATTTGACCTTTTGTTAAAGCACCTATTCTCTCAAAGAGTGATATTTGATTGAATATGCTTGGTTTTTGAGTGCATGACATGATTTTTAGAATACTTATGGCACTGGTATTATCACATAAAATGGGAATAAATGGAGAACAATTGATTTGAATATCCTACAATGTTTGGATCATCTAGAGAAGTTGTGTGCAACAAGAAGCAGCAACAACATATTTTTCTTCTGTAGTAGATAAAGCAATGGAGCCTTGTTTTTTTTAACCGTGATACCAAGAAGGGTCCCATATAGAATGCTCCTCCACTAGTGCTTTTTCGAGCATCAACATTTCCTACCCAATCTACTGTTGGAAATAATACTGAGAGGGGGGGTGAATCAATATTATCTATTTAATAATATTTCATTTCCATAAATATATTTATATACACAACTTCGGTTAATGCAACTTGTGTATATATGCAACTATGTTTAAAGCAACCAGCGTACACCTTGTAAACTTATAATTTAGTCAGTTGATCTTTAATCTGAGTGTCAGAACCGTATAATCATTAACAGGTACAGTAAAAACAGATCAGACAATCACACACAAGAACACAAGATATAAGGTGGAAACCCAATGTGGGTGAAAACCAGCTGCTGCAATTCGTCTCTATCTTCTTTTAATAAGAAACTTCTTTTTACAATATTTCTATACTGGTGCAGTCTTATACCAGTACGCAGACTTCTACCTACAGAAGGCTACAACCTTCTCTCATTTTCCAGCTCCTCCTGGAAGGGAGCTACAACCCCCTTTAGCTCTTGTACTAGTTGATGTACTAGTATGTAGGTGTTGACCTACAGAAGGCTACAACCTTCTCTTTTCTTCCAGGGACCACGTTTCATATATTTTCAGACTAGATCCATCAATAGCATCAATCAAACATCAAAATATATTTGCATCAATCAATTTCCCTTGCACTAACCAAAACTGAATCAAACAATCACTTCTCTGAATGTTGTAACCAGAACATAGTAACAATACCAGAACCTAGAACACTGCAACAGTAAACAGAAGTAGCTAAAACATATTTTATAAGACGTACGCTACTTCAATATGTATAACCTGCATGCATACGCCGCTATATGAAGGCAAACCTGCGTATACGCTGTTTTGAATTGCCGAACCAACATGTATACACGCCTTTACTATACTGAACCTGCGTACAGATCTGTAAAAGATGATTTACTGTTAAATTGGCAACTAGGGCCGAACTCCAAGTGGGTCGGCTTATTTATGGCAGCTGATATTTTTATTGGATCGCTCTTGTCGAGAGGTGTAGGATTGATCCAAAGCTCATCCGATTCCGATAAGTATTTATGGAGATATGAATTTATTTTGATTATGTAATTATTATCAAGCCGACCAACTCTTATGTAGGCTCTAGAAGCCCAAACGTCATGTCTATTCAACCTATACATTTTTGGTATAAATAGATGAGGATTTGATGTCATTTGCACACACATTCTTGAGTGATCTCCTCCTCTCCATGTCTTGGGTTTTTGGAGAAGGAGTGAGACACCAAGAGTAATACACTGACCTTATGGTGATGCCCTAGCCACAAATCGATCTATGCAGCAAACAGAGACACCTATATGTTGTCAAATGGAGATATCTCATACGTTGGAATGGAAGGATCCTTATACGATGAATAAAGATGACTGCAGCAAATACCCTAAGCCGCAGACGATGGATAGTCATACGCTAATATAAAAATTGGACGTTGGGCAATAATATAAATGCTGGACGCTGGGCAAACATTGGACAGTATTACATATACACTGGACAGTCTTACATATACTTTGGATAATTTTATATACACTGGACAATCTTACATATACGTTGTTTATAAACGTGTTTGTAAATGCTGGACAGTTTTATAAACGTGTTTGTAAACGTTAGACAATATACGCACAGTTATGCCCTATACATTGTGCAGAAAATGATGGTAAATGCTAATATATATACATCATGGAAAATGTTGTCATGAAGACAATATGCACAGCTATCCCTATACCCTGTGCTGGAACCCTATACACTGTACAGGCAATGAACGCATCAACGTAGTTAATGAAATACGCTGCTCGTGGAACACATCAACGCAGTCTATGAGATACAATGCTTGTGGAACGCATCAACGCAGTCAATGAGATATGCTGCTCGTGGATACGCATCAATGCAGTCAATGATAAACGCTACTCATGAGGCACTTAGCCGCAGTCCTAAGATGTAGCCACAATCTACGCAGTCATGGTTACCTATATATGTTGTTCTTTACGCAGGGCAGAAAAATTCATACGAAGTCATTCATATGACACGCACAAGACAACGAAGCCGCAATCATAATAGAGCCACAGTAAGGAATGGAGTTGCAGTCAACCACAGTCAAGGATGGATCTAGGGTTTGGCTACATCCTCGGATTGGTTAAGGAACCGCAGAACTAAAGAAGCAATCGTGGTAATGAGATAAGGGTTCAATGAAGAGATCCGTAGCATACGACACTCTCAACATGTTTCCGAGAACAGTGACAAGCATCATATATATGCATGATCAGTAAAAGGTAGCATGATCACGATGATCTAAAGGGCAGCATGATCAGACAATGGGAATGCATGCTGATGTATGAGGAAGCATCAATGAGACTGCATGCTGATGATGTATGATGTAGAATAATGGGCATGAGCAACATGATGATAAATAGGGTTGCATAACGATGGAAGATGTTGCATGGGCAGCATGATGATGAAAATAGATGAGATGGTGCTACAAGGTAAGGTGTGGTAAATGGAAAAAATGGATAGGTGAAGCCATCACCTTAGAGAATCAGTTGAAGAAAAATGTTTTCAACTAATCTCAGGTATCATCGTTATAGGAGATGATCTATGCTAAAATCTAGATAAGTCAAAATGCTGACTTCTGTTGTAAATGTACTATATCTCTCTCTCTCTCTCTCTCTCTTTCTCTGTTGAACTTTGAAGAACATAAAAGAAGAATTGATCAATGGTTTCCCCACACATTGTGGGGTTTGTCCCTGGCTTGCGCCACATATTGTGTCCTCTTGTCTTGGCTTGTCTTCTGGGTTTTAAATTTATGTCCTATCTGCAGTTTATCTTAATGCTGACGTGATTGCTAACTGTGAAAATTTAAATAAATTGCTCTAGCGTATAACATACATAAAAATTAATATGGAATCAGAGATGAGATGAAGACAATGCCCAAGCAAGAGTGAAAGACCAATCACAAAAGACAGTTGGGACAAGACAGAAGGATCAATGGGTTCCTCATAATTCACCTAGGGTGAAGTTGAACCAGAGAATGTTATCAGAATGATGCAGCAGAAGTTTCTGATGGCCCATCTAAAGATCACTTCATTGGGAAGTTTGGATCTAAGGGTGGAAGGAAAGGCGGATGCCTTGTGGAAATAAGTTTGGACGTTATGCGAAGGAGTGTCTGAATGTCAGAGACACATTTCTTGATGAAGATAACAATCATTCCCATGACATCTTCAATGATCAAAGGAATGACTGGTAATGCAGGTCATCAAGGAAATGGTCGACTCTTCCACGAAAGCAAGGAACCCCAGAATCTCTTTTATGTACCTGATCGCAAGAAGAACCTGGTGTCCATCTCAGAAATGGAAGTCAAAGGTTATAGAGTGGCACTTATTGATGGAAAGGTACGTGTTTGAAAATATATCTTTCAAAGATGTTGTTGAGTTCAGGGTTGTATCAAGTTGCAGGAAGTCCACTGGGACCATGTCCATTGACTCAGCACAAGAGGTCTGTGAGTCAGATGGTGACTAGGATGCCTGAATTCAAAAAGGATCATGAAGATACATGTTTGAAATGTACCGAAGGAAAATATTATAATGGGACCATTCCCCTCACGCAGCAAGTCCACAAGCTTGGAACAACCCAAGGACTTTGAGACTCATGATCGGGAATCTCATGTATACAGGTGGAAGAAAGCCCTCTATGGCTTGAAGCAAAACACCTTGGCATAGTATGAGAGGATCAAGAACTATCTAATGAAGTCGAGATTCATCGATACAAACCATCTGAAGGTTGTGGATGACATTCCTCTCATACCGGCACCTATGTCTGACAGGTGCAAACCCTCTCATTTGTAGAAGACAGAGGGAGTTGGATTCCGAATGTGGAAAGATAAACTGCAAGCCTGCTACTACGTCGAGGATCTTAACTTTCAGAAGTTATATGGTAATGATGTCAGACTAGATATGGGAAATGCCTCTGAGTTTCATAAACTCATTCACGTTGATGTTCTTGGAGAACCTCCATCTAGACATATGTGTTGCAGTTAGCATGGTGAGCTCATATTTGGTTGAGCCTCACTGGATTGGTGCCAAGAATCTTCTATCTTCAGGGCACAATCTCTCATGGATTGAGATACTCTGCTAGAAATATGAAACCACATGATTATTTGAATGATGAGTGGGCAGGCAGTGTGGAGAATCACTAGAGTACTTCTCAGTGCTGGTCCTCCTTGGGATCTGCTTCGATATCTTGGTTGAGCAGGAAGCAGAAGTTGGTGGCTTTGAGTACCACCGAGGCAGAGTATATTGTTGCTAGCATGGCTACCTGAGAGGAAATCTGGTTATGGAAGCCCTTCAGTGAGTTGTTTGTACACATGATGAATACCACTGTAATTCTCTGTGACAACCAGAGGTGGGATTCGATTATAGAGGAATCCGTATTCAATGATTTCTCCAGTAGATAAACATCGGTTGCTACCTTATCTGGGATATGGTAAGTTAATGAGCAAGGAGGCTCCATCACACTGAGATGATGTACAGGTCGCTAAAGCCCCGGGGGAAAGATCAAATCTATGATTTTCCCGAACGACTTGGAGTTGTCAAGAAACCCTTGTACAAAGGTCCTGCATGTTAAATACATTGAGCTCTAGGAGCTCTGGGGGCTTGTGGTTCTTACTGGAGCAACATACGACCATAGGGTGACTCACCCTCCCCTGGTGGTGTGCACTGGAACAAGATGATTCGCTCTCTTGTGGGACAAGATGATTCGCTCTCTTGTGGAACATGATGATTCGCTCTCTTGTGTAGCAGGATGATTAGTTCTCCTGTGAGGCCTAGATTGATATGTTCTCCATGGCGATTGTAGCAGGATTGATGTGTTCTCCTATGAGGCTTGGATTGATGTGTTCTCCATGGAAATTGTAGCAGGATTGATGTGTTCTCCTGTGAGGACATGATTGATTAAGTTCTCCTGTCGAGGCATCTTACCCATGTAGTCTAGGACTCATGGGAAGTACCTCTCATCTGATCAATGAGCAGGGAAATGAAGTTAGGGACCATAGTAGTATCGATGGGCGCATCATTGTATCTACCGTACTCCCTACGCTAGGATGACCTAAATTGATCTGGGATTAGTGATACTGGTCTGGGACCAGTGGTAGGATTTGTGCATACTATGATGCTGACTTCGGGTCGGCTGAGACTGGTCTTAGATCAGTGGTACATACTCCGAGATTGACTTCATGTCAGTGCAGCACTTGTCTAGGATTAGTGAGAGTCATACATACTATGACTCTGACTTCGGGTCGGTTGAGACTAGTCTGGGACCAGTAGTACACTCTCTGAGCCTACGATACTGGTCTAGGACCAGTGGTAGGAGTTGTACATACTATGATGTTGACTTCGGGTCGGCTGAGACTGGTCTGAGATCAGTGGTAAATACTCTGAGACTGACTTCGTGTCAGTGCAAGACTGGTCTAGGACCAATGAGAGTCGTACATACTATGACGCTGACTTCGGGTCGGTTGAGACTGGTCTGGGACCAGTAGTACACTCTCTGAGCCTGCGATACTGGTCTGGGACCAGTTGTACATACTATGACGTTGACTTCGGGTTAGTTGAGACTGGTCTGGGACCAGTGTTACATTCTCTGAGACTGACTTCGTGTCAGTGCAGTACTAGTCCAGGATTGGTGAGAGTGGTACACACTATGACGCTGACTTCAGGTCGGTTGAGACTATTCTGAGACCAGTGGTACACTCTTTAAGACTGTGATACTAGTCTGGGACCAGTGGTAGGAGTGGTACTTACTATGAAGCTTACTTCGGGTCGGTTGAGACTAGTCTGGGACCAGTGGTATGCACTCTGAGACTGACTTCGGGTTAGTGGAGAATGATATGACTCATTCTCGATCAATTCTTCTTCTTCATAGTTCAACAGAGCTAAGCAGAGCAGAGCAGAGCCAGTAGAGCTGAGTAGAGCCAACAGAGCAGAGCAGAGCCAGCAGAGCTGAGTAGAGCCAGCAGAGCCAGTAGAGCTGAGTAGAGCCAACAGAGCAGAGTAGAGCCAGTAGAGCTGAGCGGAGCCAACAGAGCTGAGCAGAGCTAGGCAGAGCAGTGCAAGGCACTAATGGCAGAGATAGTACAGTCGGACATATGGATCAGCGGATGGAGTTCTCCCTAGTTGAGAGGGTGTTAAATTGGAAACTAGGGCCAAACTCCATGTGGGTCAGCTTATTTATGGCAGCTGATATTTTTATTGGATCCCTCTTGTCGAGAGGTGTAGGATTGATCCAAAGATCATCCGATTCTGATAAGTATTTATGGAGATATGAATTTATTTTGATTATGTAATTATTATCAAGCCGACCAACTCTTATGTAGGCTCTAGAATCCCAAACGTAATGTCTATTCAACCTATACGTTTTTGGTATAAATAGATGAGGATTTGATGTCATTTGCACACACATTCTTGAGTGATCTCCTCCTCTCCACGTCTTGGGTTTTTGGAGAAGGGGTGAGACACCAAGAGTAATACGCTGACCTTAAGGTGATGCCCTAGCCGCAGGTCGATCTATGAAGCAAACAGAGACACCTATACGTTGTCAAATGGAGATATCTCATATGCTGGAATCGAAGGATCCTTATACGTTGAATAAAGATGACTGCAGCAAATACCTTAAGCCGCAGACGTTGGATATTCATACGCTAATATAAACGTTGGACGCTGGGCAATAATATAAATGTTGGACGTTGGGCAAACGTTGGACAATATTACATATACGCTGGACAGTCTTACATATGCGCTGGACAATTTTATATATGCTGGATAGTCTTACATATACGTTGTTTATAAACGTGTTTGTAAACGCTAGACAGTTTTATAAACGTGTTTGTAAATGTTAGACAATATACGCATAGCTATGCCCTATACGCTGTGTAGACAATGATGGTAAATGCTAATATATATACATCATGGCAAACGCTGTCATGAAGACAATATACGCACAGCTATCCCTATACCTTGTGTTGGAACCCTATACATTGTACAGGCAATGAATGCATCAACGTAGTTAATGAAATATGTTGCTTGTGGAACACATCAACGCAGTCTTTGAGATACGATTCTTGTGGAACGCATCAACGCAGTCAATGAGATATGCTGCTCGTGTATATGCATCAACGCAGTCAATGATAAACACTGCTCATGATGCACTTAGCCGCAGTCCTGAGATGTAGCCACAGTCTACGTAGTCATTTTTACCTATATATGTTGTTCTTTACGCAGGGCAGAAAAATTCATACGAAGTCATTCATATGACACGCACAAGACAACGAAGCCACAGTCATAATAGAGCCACAGTAAGGAATGAAGTTGTAGTCAACTGCAGTCAAGGATGGATCTAGGGTTTGGCTGCATCCTCTGATTGGTTAAGGAACCGTAGAATTAAAGAAGCAATCGTGGTAATGAGATAAGGGTTCAATGAAGAGATCCGTAGCATACGAAACTCTCAACATGTTTCAGAGAACAGTGACAAGCATCATATATATGCCTGATCAGTAAAAGGCAGCATGATCACGATGATCTAAAGGGCAGCATGATCAGATAATGGGACTGCATGCTGATGTATGAGGCAGCATCAATGAGACTGCATGCTGATGATGTATGATGTAGAATAATGGGCATGAGCAGCATGATGATAAATAGGGTTGCATAACGATGGAAGATGCTACATGGGCAGCATGATGATGAAAACAGATGAGATGGTGCTACAAGGTAAGGTGTGGTAAATGGATGAAATGGATAGGTGAAGCCATCACCTTAGAGAATCAGTTGAAGCAGAATGTCTTCAACTGATCTCAGGTATCATCGTTATAGGAGATGATCTATGCTCAAATCTAGATAAGTCAAAATGTTGACTTATGTTGTAAATGTACTATATCTCTCTCTCTCTCTCTCTTTCTTTGCTGAACTTTGAAGAACATAAAAGAAGAATTGATCAAGGGTTTCCCCACACATTGTGGGGTTTGTCCCTGGCTTGCACCACATCTTGTGTCCTCTTGTCTTGGCTTGTCTTCTGTGTTTTAAATTTATGTTCTATCTACAGTTTATCTTAATGTTGATGTGATTGCTAACTATGAAAATTTAAATAAATTTCTCTAGCATAGAACATACCTAAAAATTAACATTTACCCCTTTCAACCATTCAGACATTAGTTATACCCAGATCATCAAATTTATTGGTCAAGACATGCACCAAATATAAAAGATCAAAATCACACAAAGATACTTCTCTTCAAGCCTTAAGATCTTGACCCATCAATAGAACTTATCGTTCTTCTAGCGCTCAGGTTCCTCCTTGATTCAGATCCAGTGATGCACCATAACCTAATCACCAGTATTCTAGATCTTGCTCTTCATTAGATATTCAATTCTTGAGTGCCTTTTCCTAATGATCTCCTCCTCCTTTTATAGTCTTAGGCCTTACTCAATACCATGGTTCAAAACCACTTAGAAGCAATACCTTGGACCAAATACTTGGGGTTAATACTTCGGTCAAGATACCTTGGATCAATACCACGGGTCAAAATACCATGGACCAAAACCAAGTTTTACAACATGTACGCGCTTTTCCTTGCGTGAAAGTGTGTGTATACGCATACACGCCTTTTGGTCTCCAATCCCGCGTGTATACGTAGTTTGGTCAAGGGGAACTTGCGTATACCTCTTTTTCTTTCATTCTGTGATCCTGAACTGTGATCTGTCATCTGAGTGAGTTTCCATCAAGGACAACACTTGTGACATAGCGCCAAACCTATGTTCATAATGCCAACAATCTCCTCCTTTGTACTTGATGCTAACCCCAAGTTACTCTCCCCCGTTGTCATCAAGGGCAAAGGGTTATGCTACCCCTGAGTGCATGCTGAATTCTCTGATATGCTGAAGTGATCTGATCATGCTCCCCCTGACTGTAAGCAAGGTCTTCAAAAAGATGTTCTTCAAGAAGAACATGACTCTATACATCATAAATGACCTTCCTATCACCAAAGACTCATACATACATCCATCTCCCAACCAAGTGGGGATATACCAAGATTGACTCATCCACCCAACCAATTGGGGATACACCAAAAGTTTATACATGGTAAAACAAGAACGTTACATCATCCATCCCGAGCACATTCCTTCGATTCCGTGCTTCTATAGTCATTATGGTCTTGTAAGCAACACATTGAGAAACTTTGTGTCCAAAGTTATGACATGAAAAACATTGGCCATTAAAGAAATTCCTACGATTATCGAATCTACTGACTTGATGATTGTAGTTTCCATTTACATTCATTCTTGAAGCAAATTGAGAATGATTTACCTGTGGTTGGTTATAGCTTCTGTTCATCCTTGAAGTAGATTGAACTCGATTTACCTGGTGATCTTCTTTAAACCTCTGCTCATGATTGTCAACCTGTTCACTTCTCCTTGCTACATCTAGATAGCTTTTGGAGGTTGATGGCTTCTGTGCTTGAGATCGTTCTTTAATATATCCAAGACCTATCTTTATCAGAGGAGAATGCTGCACTTTGATAATTTCATCTAAAGTTTCTGATCCTTTAGCAAACCTAAGATTGAGAGCTTTTGTTTTCTTAATTTTTTTCTTAGACCCAAAATTTCACATTCTAACTTTTCATTGTGTTTTTCCCTTTCAGCAAGTTGGAATGTCAGAGTATCTATAATCATACTCTTTTCTTCTAAACAGATTTTAAGTTTAGAAATTTCTTCATAGAGACCATCTTCATCTAAAGGATCCAAGAAATCATCATCCTCAAAAGCCATCAGAAGTCTAGAATCATTACTATTTTCATCTTCATCACTATTTGATAAACCATCACTATCTTCATGCATATAGTAGCTCTTTTTATTTACACTTTGTTTTCTATTCCATTTTGCTGATTTATTACCTCTATCAAGCTTGTCTTTGTGAGGACATTTGGCAGCATAATGACCTACTCTTCCACAAGCAAAACATTTTAAAGGTAGTTTACCTCTGAATCTTCCAGAACCCTGATGAAGTTTCTTGACAAAGTTTGATTCTTCCTCTCCTTCTGACATATGTCCTAACTCATTGAGTTCTCCTTTTCCTGAAGCTTTGAATGCGGCTTCTCTCATGTCTAATGGACCCCCTTTTCTCATTTCGAAAGCAATTAGGATTCCGTGCAGTTGTGACATAGTAATACTCCGAAGATCTTGCTTTTCTTCTATGGCAACAACTTTTGATTCAAACTTAGGAGACAAAGATCTTAGAACCTTTTCAACTAAAGTAACTTATTTTATCTCTTCACCCAAGTTTTTCATGTGATTAACAATCTTATCTATACATAATAAATAATTAGCTACACTTTCATCATTGTGCATTCTGAGAGTTTCATGTTGAATTCTGAGAGATTGTAGTTTTGCACGTTTTACCTGATCGTCTCCTTCATAGCTTAGAATGATCTTGTCCCATATTTATTTGGCGGTTTTGAGCTGCATAACCTTGACGAATTCTGATTGTGATAGACTCCCCAATAGAATATTGACAGCCTTTGTATTTGTTTCATACTAATTTTTACCTATCGTATCTATAGGAGTTGCTTATGGAAATGCGTATCCTCCTTCCACGATATCCCAAAATTCTGTTCCAAGAGATTGAAGATAGGTTGTGGTTCTTACCTTCCAATAGACGAAGTTGCTCCCATCAAAGATTGGTGGCCTGATGGATGCCTCTTTTTCGTAGTTGCTCATGATGATAGATCTTCCTTCAAGCGATCAAGCTTCTTCTGAAGGACCTGCTCTGATACCAATTGTTGGAAATAATATTGAGAGGGGGGGTGAATCAGTATTATCTATTTAATAATATTTCGTTTCCATAAACATATTTATATACACAACTTCGATTAATGCAACTTGCGTATATACACAACTATGTTTAGAGCAACCAGTGTACACCTTGTAAACTTATAATTTAGTCAGTTGATCTTTAATCTGTGTATTAGAACCATACAAGAAGTAACAAGTACAGTAAAAACAAATCAGATAATCACACACAAGAATAGAAGATATAAGGTGGAAACCTAATGTGGGTGAACACCACCTACTGCAATTCGACTCTATCTTCTTTTAATAAGAAACTTCTTTTACAATATTTTTGTACTAGTGCAGTCTTATACTAGTACGTAGGCTTCTACCTACAGAAGGCTTCAACCTTCTCTTGTTTTCTAGCTTCTCCTGGAAGGGAGCTACAACCCCCTTTAGCTCTTGTACTAGCTGATGTACTAGTACATAAGTGCTGACCTACAAAAGGCTACAACCTTCTCTTTTCTTCCAGGGACCATGTTTCATAAATTTTCAGACTGGATCCATCAATAGCATCAATCAAACATCAAAATATATCTGCATCAATCAATCTCCCTTTCACTAACCAAAACTGAATCAAACAATCACTTCTCTAAATGTTGTAACCAGAATACAGTAACAGTACCAAAACCCAACCAGAACCCAGAACACTACAATAGTAAACAGAAGTAGCTAAAATATATTTTATGAGATGTATGCTACTTCAATATGTATAACCTGCGTATACACTGTTTTGAATTGCCGAACCAGCGTGTATACGCGCCTTTGTTATACTGAACCTGCGTACATATCTGTAAAAGATGATTTACCCTTTTCAACTATTCAGACATCAGTTATACCCAGATCATCAGATTTACAAATCAATACATGATCCAATAAAAGATCAAAATCACACAAAGATACTTCTCTTCAAGCCTTAAGATCGTGACCATCAATAGAAATTATCCTTCTTCTAGCACTCAGGTTCCTCCTTGATTCAAATCCAACTATGCACCATAACCCAATCACCAGTATTCTAGATCTTGCTCTTCATTAGATATTCAATTCTTTAGTGCCTTTTCCTAATGATCTCCTCCTCCTTTTATAGTCTTAGGCCTTACTCAATACCATGGTCCAAAACCACTTAGAAGCAATACCTTGGACCAAATACCTGGGGTCAATACTTCAGTCAAGATACCTTGGATCAATACCATGGGTCAAAATACCACGGACCAAATACTACGGACCAAAACCAAGTTTCCTAACATGTACGTGCTTTTCCTTGCGTGAAAGTGCGTGTATACGCATACGCACCTTTTGGTTTGCAATCTCGCGTGTATACGCAGTTTGGTCAAGGGGAATCTGCGTATACCTCTTTTTCTTTCATTCTGTGATCCTGAACTGTGATCTGTCATCTGAGTGAGTTTCCATCAAGGACAATACTTGTGATATAGCGCCAAACCTGTGTTCATAATGCCAACATCTACATCTTTGTAAGCATGAAGAGTAAGATATGCATCTTTGGGATACCATAAACGAAAGTCTTGAGTTCCTTGTAGATACTTAAATATTTTCTGGACTACATGAAGATGAGTTTCTTTTGGATTTTCTTGAAACCGTCCAACAATTCCAACTACATGCATGATATGTGGTCTTGTGTATGTAAGGTCAAGTAATCTTCTCATCATATATTTGTATTTAGGTTAGTTGACTGTGGGTGAATCATCATGTGAACTAAGATTACATCCTGTCACCATTGGTGTGCATACAGGCTTGTAGTCTTCCATTCCATATTTATTCAAAATTTGTTTCATGTACTTTGTTTGTGAGACGAAGATACCATTCATTGCTTGTTGTAATTGTAGAACAAGAAAATATGTTAGTTCACGAAGTAGGGACATTTCAAATTCTTGTTGCATGACAGAAGCAAATATTTGACTCTTAGACTCTTCAGTGCTTCCAAATATGATGTCATCTATGTAAACAACAACTATTAAAATTTTACCATCATCCATGTTTATATATAGGTTGTTATCTACAGACCCCTTAGTGAAATCTTGTTGTTAAAGATACTTTTCAAGACGATAATACCATGCATGAGGAGCTTGTTTTAGCCCATATAATGCTTTCTTGAGTTTGCAAACAAGATTTTTATCATTTCCTAGAATGAACCTTTAAGGTTGTTCAATATAGACTTCTTCTAGGTCCCCATTTAGAAATGAAGATTTAACATCCATTTGATAGAATTTGAAATTATGAAAGCTTGAAAAGGAAATTAATATTCTTATGGCTTCAAGTCTGGCTACAGGTGAAAATGTTTATTCAAAGTCTATTCCTTCTTGTTGATCATAGCATTTGCATACGAGTCTTTCTTTGTTTCTAATTACTTCTCCATTTTTTTCAATTTGTTTTTGAAAACCCATTTTGTCCCAATAACATTTTTATCATGAGGTCTTGGTACTAATTCCCATGTATGTTTATTTTCTATTTGGTCAAGTCCTTCATCCATATCCTTAACCCAACAATCATCTTTTCTTGCTTGATTTACATATTGTGGTTCAATTATGGATAGTAAGGCTAGATAACTAGGGATTCCAATAAGAGCTCTTCTAGTTTGTACTTCAGCTTCCTTTTCTCCTAGAATTTGAGATTCTGGATTATTTTTCTGAACATACCTTGATGGAGTCCTTTTTGATGCTTCTGTATTGTCAATTCCTTCTTATGATGTTTTTGTATTGTCAATTCCTTCTTCTAATGCTTCGCTAGTTTCTTCTCTTACATCCTTTCCGCTAGTTGTAGTAATGCATTCTTCATCTGCTAGTGCTTCCCTTTTGGTACCTGTGCATGCTTCATCAATCACATCAATACATTCAAAAATATTTTGAAGTTTTTATTTGTAGAATTTATATCCTTTGCTTCTAGAGGAGTTTCCAAGTATAATTCCTTCATCTAATCCAGCTTCAAACTTTCCAATATTATCATCATTATTATTTATGTAGCATTTTCTTCCAAAGACTCTAAAATGCTTGATAGTTGGAGGCTTACTGAACCAAAGTTCATGAGGAGTCTTATCACTGTTTACACGGACATGGGCTTTATTGAGAATAGTCATAGATATATGCGTTGCTTCGCCCAAGAAGGTATGAGGTGTCCCAGACTCATCAAGCATGATGCTTTTGATCCGGATCTTGGAGGGAGGCCCCGAAGATCTAAAAAATTGAAATGGATCTTAGGGGGGGGGAGTCCCCCAAGATCTGAAAAATTGAAATGCCAGCAGAAAAAAGGAGAACACACAATAAAAAAAAACCACAAAGAATTTTGTATTTATTTATTAAAATAGATAAAAACTTAGATATTAGGTTTCTGCGATCTTTAGGTTTGTGTACATCTTCTTTCGGATTCATCTCGCATTAGGTTTGTAGTTTTGATCAACGTTTCAAACCATCAATGGTGGTTCATCATCAGGATGAGAAAGATTTTATGGAAGACTGGTCTATCCTTCATATCAATAAATAGATGTTTGAGATGCATAGCCGACATTAACTTTAAGTAGTATTAATAACTGTAAAGGCTACATTGTGGTGACCATCTATCCCTTTACAAAATGCGACTTGTTACTTATAGCCTTCTTTTGTCACAATTCCATGGGTGGGTAAATACCATGGATGAATGAATACCATGGGTATATGTCACTTACAATACCATGGGTAAATTCCATGAGTGGATAAATACCATGGGAAGATGAATACCAAGGGTCGATGCCACTTACAATACTATGGGAAAATATCATGGGTGAATGAATACCATGGGTGGATGCCACGTACAATATCATGGGTAAATTCCATGGGTGGATTCCACTTACAATACCATGGGTGAATGAATACTATAGGTGGATGAATACCATGGGTGGATGCCATTTTCCATTCAGATCATTCCTCCCTCCTTAAGAAGCAATGGTTCCCATTGCATGAAGTCCCTCCTGGGAAGCCTTTGATGAATATGAAGAGCCACTGAAGAGAAGGCTTTTGTGTGTTTAACCCATAACCGTGACGAACGAAGATCCAAGGATAGGGATACCTTGTAATGCTTGTGACCAACTGTGATACTGACTGTGTGTGGCCTAGAAAATGGACTTCGATAAAGTGTGGGTTTGTGGATGAATGATAACCATGAGAATGAAGATCTGTGAATACATACCCTGTAATGCTTGTGACCAACTGTGATACTAACAGTGTGTGGCCTAGAAAATGAACTTCGATGACAAGGATTTTGTGCGGTTGATCCATAACCATGATGTTGATTGTTAATAAAGTAGTAGGGCCTAAATAGCCTAGGGTGGGAGGGAATGTCTCCAAAGAACCCAAGTCGAATGCTGCTATGCTGAAACTGATGAATGTGAAGCAGGTGCCTACTAAAGCGGGGTGGGAGGGCCCGTCTCCGAAGGGAATCCGCTCTAAATGTTGCTCTAGATTTAAAATGGGCATAACTCAGAAAAATATAATTCATAATATTTATTATAACCTATTTTTGGAAATATAACGACTATTCTGCATCTTCCCATGTGATTGAAATCTCTACTTGGACACTCTGGAAACTCAAATTCATGCTGCAACTATCTCGCGTCACAAAAGTTCTGAAAAAATAGCTCATTTTAAATCAAAGATATCTCTCTCGTTCGAACTCCGATTCGACCATTTTTTTTTTTAATTGGGTGATTTTTCTAGAAGAGCTTAGATGTACAATCATTTTTCTGAAATTCTGCACAAAACCTACAAACAATGATAGGATAACAGTCGTCCACAAATTGTCGTCAGAAAAATTTCTGCAACATAGTTGATTTTAAATCATTGATATCTCTCTCATTCAGACTCTGATTCGATTAATTTTTTATTTTTTTTTTTTTTTTTTTTTTTTTTTTTTTTTTTTATTTTTTTTTTTTTTAATTTGGTTTATTTTTTGTAAGGAATCGAGATATGTTATTTGTTTTTGTAAAATTTTCACCAAATTTTCAGATCTGATTTGAAAACTCGCCACCCCAAAGAAATCTTGCAAAAAAAATGAAAAAAGAAAAATTCTTCTCACTTTGCCCAAGAAAGTGCTCTGTGGAGGTCGTAGCACGTGCCTGGATTTTGTTAAACATTACTGCAAAAAATTGAAACTAAAATATGCATCAAACCCTCATTCCCATGGAATCGTAACTTAAATCTAATACCACTGATATGGATCTTGGGGGGAGGCCCCCAAGATCAAAATAATTGAAATGGATCTTGGGGGGGGAGGCCCCCAAGATCTGGAAAATTGAAATACCAGCAAAAAATAAGGAGAACACACAATAAATAAAACCAAAAAGATTTTTTTATTTATTAAAATATATAATAAATGTAAAGGTTACATTATGGTAGACCATCTGTCCTTTTACAAAATGCGACTTGTTACTTATAGCCTTTTTTTATCACAATACCACAGGTAAATTCCATGGGTGGGTAAATACCATGGGTGGATGTCACTTAAAATACCATGGGTAAATTCCATGAGTGGATAAATACCATGAGAAAATGAATACCAAGGGTCGATGCCACTTACAATACCATGGGAAAATACCATGGGCGGATGCCACTTACAATATCATGGGTGGATGAATACCATGGGTGGATGCAACTTACAATACCATGGGTAAATTCCATGGGTGAATGAATACTATTGGTGTATGAATACCATGAGTGGATCCCATTTTCTATCCAGATCAATGTTCTATTTGTTGAATTGTTTTGTTCATTCTTTCTGCTACCCCATTTTGTTGAGGAGTTTTAGCTATAGAAAATTGCCTCTTGATGCCATGTTGTTCACAAAAGTCGAAATATTCATCTGATATGAATTATCCTCCCCTGTCAAATCTAAGACATTTGATTTTCAAATCTAATTCATTCTATGCTAAAGCTTTGAAGACTTTAAATTTATCAAATGATTCATCGTTATATTTTAATAAGCCAATCCAACACATTCTAGTAAAGTCATCAATGAATAAGATGAAATATTTTTCTCCCCGAGGTGACATTTTCCTCATAGGCCCACACAAATCAGTATGAATAAGTTCAAGTGGCTTACTTGCGGTACCTTCTTTGGCATTGAACTAAACCCTGGTTTTCTTACCGAATTGACATGATTTGCATATGGTACTTTCTGGTAGAGAGATGTTAGGTAAATCATGAAAAACTCCTAGCTTGCTTGACTTATGTATTTGAGTGAAGCTTAGATGTCCCAATCTTTTGTGCCATAGCTAGCTTTCTTCTTCTTTGCTTAAGTAACATTGTTCAAGACCACCTTCTAAGACATAGACATTACCAGGATTTCTTGTCCCTTTATTATGATCATTGTCTATATCGAGATTTTGAACTACACAATTATTTGATCTGAAAATAACCTCATTCCCTTAGTCACACATCTGACTAACACTCAATAAGTTATGTTTTAATCCATCAACAAACAAAAAATTTTCAGCTTCAATTTTTTCTTTCAGCAAAACAATTCCTTTTCCTTTGATAGCAGCAGGTGAACTATTTCCAAAATTTACATTCTTTTATTTCCTTATTTCATTAAAGGACATAAACTTATCTTTCTCACCTATCATATGCTTTGAACATCCACTGTCAATGTACCACATATTTTCTTGATCTCCTGCATATAAAGCTAGACCACAATTTTCAGATTCCATGGTCTTCTTTTTCCATACCTTAGATGTTGTTTCCTTTTGTTCATTTTGAGGTGTTGATCACATTTTTCTTCTGCATTCATATTATTTATGCCCAAATTTATTGCAAAAGGAACATCTAGTTTCATCTTGAAGAGGTGAGAAATTATTGTAAGAGCATATCTTTACCCCAATCTCATTCTTTTTCTTTCTTGCTTATCTAGTTATGATAGTTTTGTAAGCAACACATTGAACAACCTTATGACCAAAATTATGACAAGTGAAGCATTGACCATTAAAGTAGAAGTTTCTGGGAGTATAGTACCTTCTTGTGTAGTTTTCCATTTGATTGTAGTAAGGGAGATTTACCTAAGAATTATTTGATCCTTTATCCTTTTGTTGATAGCTGGAGTTTTGTTGACTGCTTCCTTTTACTACATTGAGATAGCCTCCTATACCTATTTCAAAATGATTTACAGCCTTTGATGATTCTCCACAATATCCAAGATCTGTTTTTTATGAGAGGAAGGAGTTGCACTTTTATGGTTTCATCTAAGTTTTCATATCCTTTAGCAAACCTAAGATTTATACCTTTTGTTTTCTCAAGTTCCTTCCTTAGACTTACTATTTCTAGTTCTAACTTTTCATTATGCTTCTCCATTTCTAGGATTTGTTTCTTTAGATCTTCTTCTAATAATTTAGCTTCTTCCAAATGAATTTTAAGATGAGTTATTTATTCAATGAAATTATCCTTTTCTTCTAAGGAATCCATAAAAACATCATCATGCTCATTAATAAATATATCTTAAAATGCCATAGGTAATTATTATTCTTGATCAGACTCACCTTCTTCGCCATTTGAAATACCATCACTATCTTTGTGAGTGTAGAAACTTCTTTTGTTTTTTATCTTTCCTCTAAATTTTACTTTTGTTGAATTCTTCCCTTTCTCATAATTTTCCCTATAAGGACATTTAGCAGCATAGTTACCAACTCTTCCACAAACAAAACATTTTAAGGGAAGCTTACCTTTGAATCTTCCAATACCTACTTGAAGTTTCTTCATGAAGTTTTCCTCTTCTTCATCTGATACATAACCTAGTTCCTTAATTTCCTCCTTTTCTTTTCCTTTAGAAATAGCCTTGAATGAAACTTCTCTTATATCCAAGGTACCCCCTTTTCTAATTTCATAGGCTGTTAGAATCCCATGAAGCTCTTCAACAACAAGGTTCTTCAAATACTGCAATTATTCAATGGCAAAGACTTTTGAATTGAATTTTGGGGATAGAGATCTTAATATTTTCTCAACTAGAGATGATTATTTTACTTTGTCACCAAGATTTATGATTGATTTAATGATCTCATCTACTATAAGAAAGAAATTTGCAATTCTTTCGTCATTATGCATTCTGAGAGTTTCATATTCAATTCTAAATGTTTGAAGTTTGGCACTCTTTACCTTGGTGTCACCTTCATAACTATTGTCCCATATAGTCCTTGTGGTATTTAGTTGCATGACTTTGACAAATTTTTATTCTTCCAAACTTCCTAACAGAGCATTGATATCTTTTGCATTGTTCTCATACTTTTTCTTTTCTGCTTCATCTATGGGAACTCCTTCAATGATTCCCCAAATATCAGCTCCAAGTGATTGTAGGTAAGCTCTTGTTTTGACCTTACAGAAAAATATATTGGATCCATTAAAAATGGTGGTCGGATGGATGTTTCTCCCTCTTGGTTTCTCATCTTGATGAATCTTCCTTCAAGCGATCAATCTTCTTTTGAGGGACCTACTCTGATACCAATTGTTAGTAAAAATACTTTGAGGGCAGGGGGCGGTGAATTAGTATTTTAAAACTTACTTGAGCTTCTCATTTTCTATTCAGGCTTATGTACGTGACTTTAATGAGTTAAACCTGCGTATGTATGCTAATGTTATGCAAAAAACCAACATATATCCAATTAACTATATTTTTAATTAATTCTTCATCATTTTAACTTGAATCGGTGTATTAATCCTTCATTAGGCATTAATTAAAAACTAATCAAGTGCAGTAAGAAAAAAATAAATCATCACACATAGTCAAACATATGAACATCGAGATGTTAGGTGGAAACCGAATGTGGGAAAAAACCACCGTTGTTGTCATCTTTGTCTACTCCTTTTAAAAAAAATATTCTTTACAATCTTGTACTGGTGCAGAGTCATACCAGTACGAAGGCATCCACCTGCCAAAGGCTACAACCTTCTCTCTTTTTCCAGCACCTACTGGAAGGGAGCTACAACCCCCTTATCTTCAGTTCCTCGTGGATCATTTTTCATAATATTCAAACTAGATCCATTTGATTAAAACATTACAACTTGGAGGCCACCTTTCATCAAATTTTCATACTTGACCCACTACCATCATCAAATCACTAAAACAAATCAATCACTAAATCTCATTGGAACCAATCAAACTAAACCAGAACATCATGTGAATGCATTGTCAATCATTAAGCCATACATTTTTATCTATCATTGAAACCAACTACTTCCATTGCAAACCCTAATCAATAACATGTCAAAATGTATACGCTACTGTTATGAATAATCCTTGTGTATACACACATTTTTCCTTAATTGATCATGCATACATATCTCAAAAATATTGATCCCTAAGATTAAATAACTGCGTACTGAAATCAATCATAGACACATATATCCTTACAGATCATTACAGATCATTACATACCAGCACCAATACAATTCAATATTTCATTCACAAACTATTCAACTCCACCAAATTTGTTACATACAGATTATTATGAAGTAGACATAATCAACAGACAAAAACAATCACAACAAGACTGACCATACATCATTAACTGCTCATACTTCAGAAACTCTAGCATATGTATGTGACCCTTACAAAATACTTTTGTGTGTGTACACGCCTTTCAAGAAGCATACCCACGCATAAATCTGTCCATACTACAGAATCAACACGCAACTATCTAGAGGCAGATCTGTGTATGTACATGGCTTTTTTGAGACAAACTTGTGTACATATATGTAATTATTGACTCCTTCCTTTGCTACATAACAAAACTCCAGTTAAATCCAAATCTTAGAAAACCCAGTAACAAACATATGTTAGAATATTATTATCACAGATCAACCCATAAGAATCATGTAGTCATTTCAGGTCTAAAATATTTGATCCCACATCACATTCCTTGTGCAATCTTATTTCAAATCAAACAATTCATCAATAGCCATTACTTGCACACTAAACAATTTGATCTTCATTTCCTTATATAGCTTAGGCCTTATCCAATACCATGGGTCAAATCCTTAGTAATGTCGATGGTATTCCTGGATGAGATCAAATATTTGTTGTCGCGCTCATTACTATGGACCAATACCATGGTAAAGATCCCTGGTATTTAGGATACCATGGTGTGGAAACTGCACATTATTTCTCTTCTCCATACCCGCATATGTATGCATATTTGCTTCATAGAACTTGTGTGTATTTCTCAAAACATCACCTTCATCATTCTTCTGTCTCTGGACTGCTATGCCTTTGTCCAAACTATCTGTCACACGGGTACCATCCTGTTATCATCATGTTGACAATATTCTTCAAGTAGGTTTCCATCAAGGATAACACATTTGTCATAATGCCAACATGGTTTACATATTATGCCCATGAAAATTGCATGGGCACTTTTAGGATAAAATTTCCTCTAATGTAACTTTAAAGTATATCAAATGGATATTAAATTTGCATTTTTAAATGGGGACCTAGAAGAAGAAGTTTATATTGAACAGCCTAAAGGATTCATACTTGGAAATGATAAAAATCTTGTTTGCAAACTTAATAACGCATTATATGGGTTAAAAAGGCTCCTCATGCATGGTATCATCGTCTTGAAAAGTATCTTCAACAACAAGGATTCAAGAAAGGATATGCAAATAGAATTTATATGTCAAATATGAAAAATACAAACTTTTGGTAGTAGTGGTTTATGTTGATGACATCATATTTGGAAGCAATATTGAATCTTTGAGTAAAGTATTTTCTTCAGCTATGCAACAAGAATTTGAAATGTCTTTACTTGGTGAGCTAACATACTTTCATGGTCTTCAATTTCATCAAACTAAAGATGGTATATTTCTATCTCAAACCAAGTATCTCAAGCAGATTATGAAGAAGTATAGAATGGAAGACTGTAAACCTGTGTTCACACCAATGGTAAAAGGATGAAATATCATTCAAAATAATTACTCTCCTATAGTTAATCAACCTAAATACAAATCTATGATTGGCAGATTGCTTTATCTTACCGGTATAAGACTAGACATTATGCATGTTGTTGGTATAATTGGACGATTCCAAGAAAATCCCAAGGAAACTCATCTCAAAGTAGTCAAGAGGATATTTAAGTATATGCAAAGACACTCAAGATTTTGGTCTATGGTATCCCAAAAACACATATTTTTCACTTCGTGCTTACACAGATGTAGACTGAAGGTAATGTTGATGACCAGAAAAGTACTAGTGGAGGAGAGTTCTCTTTGGGACCTTGCTTAGTTTCTTGGTTTAGTAAGAAACAAAGTTTTATTACTTTATTGACTGCTAAAGTAGAATGTGTTTTTGGTGCCTCTTGTTGTACTCAACTTCTATGGATGATCCAAACATTGAAGGACATTCAAGTCGCTTATCGTCAACCTGTTCTATTCTCTGTGACAACAGTAGTGCTATATATATATATATATATATATATATATATATATATATATATATATATATAAACAGATTAAGAAATATGTATTCTTTTCATATCTATCAGATGTTATCCATATCCATGTTCCTTGGTGCACATGTTTTTCATATCAAATCATTCATAAACAATCCATCACCCATAACATTTTCATCTTTGTCTCCTTATATAGCATTAGCATTAGCCAATACCTTAGGCCAATCCCTTACTAATGCCATTGGTATTCTTTGACAGGATCAAATAATCATTGTTGCACTCATTACTATGAGCCAATACCATAATAAAATCCCCTCGTATTCAAATTACCATGGTGCAGATTTTGTACATGAATTTTCTTCACAATACCCATGTATGTACGCAACCTTGCTTCTTAGGACCCGCATATACTTTCTCAAACTTTAACTTTACCATCCATTTGTCTTTGTACTGACATTCCTTTTTCCATCACCTTTGTAACATCTATTCCAATCTGCATAATCATTTGTTATCATATTGTTGGCATCTTTATCAAGTAGGCTCTCATCAAGGACAACACATTATCCATAATGCCAATAGTCTCCCCCTTCGCACTTTATGGCAACCAATTTGATATGTGGTCACCACCTATAGTCACCTACAAATACCAAGGATTCTCACCAAGCTTCTCCAAGTATTCTTCTCCAAACACTAAGCTTCTCTCCCCCTTTGACATCAAGGGAAAAGGGTTGACCAATGTTGAATAAAGACTTATTTCCCCCTTTGTAGAGAGGATCATTGTAGGTCTAATCAGTTGAATATGAAAACTGCATATTGAATATGCTCCCCCTAATCATATGTTGGAACCTCTAAAGATGTATAATAAAAGCACAAGACTTTATGATTCAACCAAATATGACCTTTCCTATCACCAATTATTCTTGTTTACATCAATCACCCAACATAGTGGGGTTACATAATGTATCCATCATTACATCAATTTCCCAACATAATGGGATTACATACATGAATGGCTTGACCCCAATAGCCCATACATGACTGAATTTTACAATGATATACAACATGGATCTTCACATGATCTTTACATGACATTTATAACCAAAACCAAAGACCTCAATAGTGAGGTATCAAGACCATGATTAGCAACCATTATTCTCTATATAGGAACCTGCACAATCTGATCGCAGCAAAATAGATAGCAACGTGAACATCCTTATCATCATCATGAAATAAGATAGGGAAATAATATCATCATGTGACCACGTATGCAATGCTTCTAAGAATTACCAAGAAATTGTAATAGAAGCGTAAGATAGTGTAGTAAATCTCTGTCAGCAGCTCATCCCCTTGAATTCATATCATCAAGGTCAACATGTTATTTCCATATATAAGAAGAGCCATAAAGAGATATTAATTTCTTGCAGCATAGCAGCATATATTTACATGCATCAAGTTATGTGAGAATCAATAATATCGCTGAGAAATCAACATAACAACTTTTCATATGTAGCTCAAGCCACATCTAGGCATCATCCATAACTTCACCATATGCAACCTATGCATCATTGAAGACACAATGACAACAACATATAAATGTCAACAAGAATTTAGTGTATCATAAACTCATCATCATCAACCAATGTCAATAACGACCATAGCATGCACATCCTCTTCATCAAGTGTATTGCGTAGGATCAACTCCACTAAGTGATACTTTAGCAATACATAGGCACCATCCATGGCTTCATCATTACTAATGACACAATGGCAACAACACATGTATCTTCATCCGCAACAACTATACATCACCAATGATATATACTTATCATGTAACAAGGAATGCTCAAGAAATCATAATGCCAACAATATACTATTAGAAGCATAGAAAATGATCCCCATGAACCTGTGTCAGCTATTCACAATCAAATTTGATCATATCAACAAATTCATCAAAGAACCATAGCAGTAATATTGTTTTGCAACATATGATGAACCATCATGAATCAACATCATTCTAAGTAACATTTGAGCATCATCAACAACCTGTAACTAATCAATATCAGAACCAGAAAGCCAAAAATAATTGATTGAACTATATCAAAAACTCCCCTAATTTTATCACATTGTTTCTTCATCTTAGAGAAAAATGTGTGACTGCCTAGATCAACACTCATGTATATATGCAACTTTCCTTCTTATCTCATCAAGCACCCACTTGATCTCTTTTATCGTAGATTCACCCATCTTCAAGTTGGACGAGGGATTCTTCCACCTTAATTTTCACTTGTTAAATCTTTAGTTTAGAATGTGAAATGCTTGGAACCACTACCACAATTATCATCAAACCTCAAGAAACACTTGAGATACATCTTGAGTCCTTCCACACAAATACAAGTCCTCAACATAAGATCATTATCTTCATATGTGACATAATGAATGTATCAAGGGTGATATCTCACTAGTTGTACTAATTATAAGTTGCTTCAATATCTTTCATGGTTATTCCCAAATATGAATTCATATGCTTCTTTTCTATGACATAACTTGCTTCTTTCCTACACTTATCATATGTTTTGAAATCATTATTTCTATTTTTGGAATTTTCTCTTAAGAATTAAAACCATCCATTCTCCCCCTCTTCAACAGGTTGTGTCCTCAAAGCAAGATCAACCATCAAACTAACAATATTTCCCATAATCATCATTAATCCATCATAGATACTATATCATGTTTTATATCCAACGTATCACCTTGCCTAAACGACCATACTATTATAGAACATTGAAAGATGCAACTCATGTTCTTCTTCCAATTGGCATTTTTGGTTAATCCAATTCCATGACATAACTATATATTTTTCTATATTCGCAAGTAGGACATTTTTAAACTTTAAAACATGTGAATAGCGATGACTCTTTCTTGTTATTATGTTATGTGTCTAAAACTACCTTAAAGCAATTATGCAAATGGACTTGTTAACTATAATTCTATCCGAAAACCGTCATAATTGATATCTAATTACTAATATTAGTTGTCCTAACAATTAATGCATGTTATATTCTCATATTCACCATTGCAATATAAAATCGTAAATAAACACCCACCACCAAAATGGGTATTTTCTACTGTAAGAATAAATTTTCATTATAATTTAATATATCCATAATAAATGCAACTAGAAATCTTTTCAAAATATTGAATTGGATCTACTTATTTCTATTAATATATTTATAAATTTACAAAATACATCACAAACATCATCTTCTCTTATTAAAATATAACTATACATCATATCTTAAATAAAAGAAAAGTATACCTTCATCATTATTTACGTTTATATAATAATAATTAATATTTCATATTACAATAACATCATATATTACATTTTCTATATTATATTAATCGATAACTTTTATATATATATATATATATATATTAAAGAATTGAAATATTAGTCAATATATATATATATATATAAAATATTAAAGAATTGAAATATTAGTCCATACAAATTACTAAACCTTTTTCACTTTAAACGATTATTAATTCAAATTTCATATTTTAATTTTTAATAAAAACGTAATGCATTTTTATTAAATAACTAAAAATGAATAATAATAAAAATCTGGCGGCCTGGAGTATGCCGTAAAACTGCTTTTGCTTGGCTAAGAACTCGTCTTCCTCGGACGTAAGGAAACAGGTTAACGGCCCAAG
Source organism: Pinus tabuliformis (assembly GCA_031772625.1). Lineage (NCBI taxonomy): Eukaryota > Viridiplantae > Streptophyta > Pinopsida > Pinales > Pinaceae > Pinus > Pinus tabuliformis. Next base: position 407,694,911 of record CM062820.1, on the reverse strand, counting down.
ACCCAGAGGCATCTGGCAAGAGTGAAAGCCTGCTCCCTTACGGATCACCAGCGAATTATTACAGGTGGCGTGGTTTTCCTTGATAACAGTGATGAGTCAAATCGACATTCGCGGATAACAGCCAAAGATGGCTGTCTTCACTGTTGGTTTGACACCTGAATTTGATAGATTTTGCCACCTTCAGAAAAAAATAAAAATAAAAATAAAAATAAAAAATAAAAATCTGGTACACTGTCTGAAGACAATTATAACCCCAAATATGATAAACGTAAATACAGAAAAAAGTTCTATCCATTCACGTATAAATACTAAAATATAAAAAAATTAAAATTAAAATAAACAAGTGGGATATATTACGGAAAAAACTTAATGGTAATTGTTTGCAAGGTTTAAAGTTTATGATATATAAAACACATCGATCGGTCCTCATAACACGACGTACTAATTCATAGAAACTTCTTTGATAATTAAGAAACTTGTATGTAAAAATCACTTAAAAAAAATTAATTAAGAATTTCCGTGTACAATTAAGTGATTATTTAACATTTACATCTAATATTAATACAAAATAATTTCTAATTCCGTCAAAGAACTTGGTTTGTGGGTCTTTGATTAAAATCATTATTTTTAAAAAATAAAAACATAATATTTTAAAGTATCTATGATAATTAAGTATTTTCTTAAACATTTTTTTAATTTTTTTTCTTTCTTTTTTCAGTTTATGAAAATAAGATTAATCAATAATATAACTAGTAATGTTATTTTTATAGAAAGGCAATTGTCAAAACTTGAAATTGGGTTGATCTTAATTTCACCACAAACAAAATTATGAATACATTTATGTGTTTTTCTCTAGAGATCCTACAAAGTCTAAACGGCTCTAATACCATATGTAACAACCCCGATTTTAAAATATACAAATAATTACATCAATTATGTGATTTATAATCAACACACAATTAATCAACTATTTAACATAGAATTTCGGAAATATGAGCAGAGACAACTTACCTGTGGTGATGATATTCCTTACTTGTGATTTCGGAGTTGAACGTTATTTGAATCTTGCTAACCGCAACAAAGTTTTGGGGATAACTCTCCACCCAACCGTAGGCTCAGCTGCATATAATCTTTCTACAACTGGAATCTTTCTACAACTGGCCACCCTCGAGCCCTCAATCAACACACTACTGCCAGTTATCCGTCTCACAACACTTTTCTCCCAAGAGAATGGATGATGGAATCATCTCTCATCTTCCTCACCGTCTATTAAATAGACCAAACATTGGAAGGGGAACCGCATGCACACATTCCATGTGTCAACACGCAACTTTTATTTTTTAATTTATTTTAAGTTTTATTTAAGTTATTTTTTCTCTTAATTTATTTCTTTCTTATTTTTATTCATGTTTATTTTTTTATAACTTTACTTATTTTTACTATTTTTATAGTTCTTTTAGTTAACTCTTTCTTATTTTATTTTATTTTTTGCTAACTTTACTTACTATTTTATATTTTACTTTTATATATACTTATTTAGAACATTACTATTTTATTTATTTGTTATTATTATATTTCTTTATTATTTATTGTCTATTTACTATTATTATCTTTTCTTTATTGTTCATTATTTATTTTCTTATGTTTTAATATTATATTATATTATATTATTTATTATTATTATTATTAGGGAACATTACATCTTATACAACCAGAAAAGGGAGCAAAAGAATTATAATATTTCTATTTCATATTTCTCCTAGTGCAATCAATAGCTTTGTGCCCAAATATGTTGTAAGCAAAGCAACATCCCTTAAAGAAACCTCAGTACTTGGGAGTTGATGACCTTCCTGTGAAGTGGCTATTTGCTTGAGATCGAAACAATCTTCTTCTACAATTAGTTGCAACATGTCCATAATTATGACATATAAAGCATTCAACATTATTGATCGGAGGAGAAAATCAATTAATGTTTCTATTATTATGAGCAAATTATTACCTTTGAAAATTCATATTCGTTGGATTTTGAACTGGATGACTTCTTATCTCTTTAACAAGAATTTCAGATTTTGTATTGTTATCCTTTAAGACCATTGCACAAGCCTGTGAACTAGAATCTCCTTTTATAGTTTCATGAAAACCAAGACCAGATTTAATGGAAGGATATCTTTGACTACTAAGAATGTTATCCAAAATCTTAGTACTATCTTGAAATCTCAAGTGTTTATCCTTTTCTTCTAATTTACCTTTTAGAATGTTTATCTTAACCTCTATTAGTTGGTATTGTTCTTCCTTTTCTAGATATTGTTTTCTTATTCCTCATTCAACCCTTCTTCCTTCTTCCATTTTCTCCTTTGATAATCTCTTCCTTCACCCCATTCTCTTGTTCTTCAAATACTTGAAGTATCTCTTCATTTCACGTGTTTGACTTTTCAAGGTCTGGTCTTGGAGAGATGATCTCAGCTTCAAGTCCTTCACAATATTTTTTAGATTCTACTATAGCACTTACCAATTTAACATGATCCCTATCATCACATGTCTACAACTTATCCTTAAGATTGCTAATACTTTTTAAAGCACAATCAAGTTTTCTTCTAAGATTAAGAACTTCCTATAACCTGTCTTCTTCTAAATCAATAACTCCATCTGATATATCAAATGTTGTTTTATCATCATACTCATCCTTTGAAACATCTTTAGAAATAATATTACTCGATGGTTCTCTTGAAGAATAATATTCCTTTGATTTACCTTTATGAATGACGTACAGATTATCCCATACTTCCTTTGCAGTTTCATAGTGGATAACCTCTCCTAATGTTGAATCGGGTATGTTACTGATGATTTCATTTAATGCAACATTATTCTTTTGTAATTCTTCACTTGATGGAGGATTTTTAGTGCAACCATTACATAATAAATTCCAAACATCAGATCCTAGATTTATTAATTGAGACTTCATCGTTTCTTTCCATTCTTGAGAGTTATCATAACTTAGCATAAACGTACCTTTATTGTCCATGGTTTCTGACTTTCCTTTTTCTTCTTCTGCGGATTTTTCTTGACCCATAAATGAAGACATTGCTATAGCATCATATGCATCACTGTCATTGTTCTCTTGAATTGAATTCTTCCTTTGAGTTACTTTCTTCTTTTGCTTCTTTCCCATCATTCCTTATCCACTTCAAGCGGTTAAGCTTCAACTGAAGTGACCTGCGCTAATACCAATTGTTGGGAAAAATACTGAGATGGGGGGCGAGGGTAGGGGGGTGAATCAATATTTTTAAACACACTTCAAACTTTTCATTTCATATTTTGATTTCCATACGCTATTGTCATTCATGCAACTAGTGTATGTAAACGAATTTAGTAAAGACAAACTGTGTATATCCAGTTAACTAAATTTTCATATGTTTCATCATCTGTTTATCTTTAACCAGTGCATCATAAATTCATTATTCATTAATTAAACAATAACCATGAGCAGTAATAAGCAGATAGATCATCAACACACAAGAAACATATCAACACACATGGCAGGATTTTAGGTGGAAACCCAATGTGGGACAAAACCACCATTGTCGTCGTCTAGGTCTTCTTCTTTTTTTATAAAGGAAAACTTATTACAATCTTGTACTGGCGCAGACTCTTACCAGTACATAGGTACCCACCTGTAAAAAGATACAACCTTATCTCTTTTTCCAGCACCCATTGGAAGGGAGCTCTAACCCCCTGATCTCGTTTATCAACTCCTACCAGAAGGGAGCACCTACCCCGTGCACAAATTCACGAGCTACTACTGGAAGGAACTTCAACTCCCTCACTGAAGACTCCAACACTCAACACCTCTTATGGACCATGTTTCATAATGTTTCATACTGGAGCCACTTGACTCAAACCTGTAGGCCACCTTTCATCATATTTTCGCTCTTGACCCACTTCCATCATTAATCCCAAACCAAGTAATAATCATGAAACCAAATACTTAACCAACACTATAACATCATCAAACCAATCATTGAATATCAACCATCTATTGCAACTAACTCAAACCAATCATAACCAATCATATCATTGCACAATATACCAAGTCATACTTTGTTCATCACATAAACCAAATAATGTCACTGCAAACCCTGGTCAAATATATTTCAAAATGTATACTTTACTATTCTGAATAACACCCACGTATGTATGCATTTCCTTAGTACAAAACCTACGTACAGATCTTAGAACACTGAATCATCAATCATTGAACCATACTTAGATCATTCCATCAATCACAGATCAACATAGATTATTGAACCAAACATAGATCATCATACTGTAGCATCATTATCAATCAGTATATCATTTAACCCATTCAGCATTGTCAGATACATATCACCACGTCAGAGACATCATCGATAGACAGTAGCAATAAGAACAAAACTGACGAAATGTCATCAACAAACCATACTTCAAAACCTTAGTATATGTACGTGATTTTCGCAAAATGTATCAATGTATGTACATGCTTACCTTTCACAACACCCGCTTACAGATCTACACAAACTGAAAACACTTCACAGAATATATACATGACTACCTAGAAGCATATTCGCGTATGTATGTTACTAATCTAATGTACAGATTTGAAATCATTAAATTATGCTTTTGCTACAAAACACAATAGCTGTTAAATCCAAATTCTCAACATATACATTGTTACGTTCACACATCATTAGACCATCATCATAGATCTATCAAACCATAAACAAATCAAGAAATATGTATTCATTTCAAATCTATCAGATCTTATCCATCTCCATGTTCCCTAGTGCACACATGTTTCAGATCAAATCATTCATAAGCAATCCATCACTTGCACCCATAACACTTTGATCTCCATCTCCTTATATAGCATTAGCCTTAACCAATACCTTAGGCCAATCCCTTAGTAATGTCGTTGGTATTCTTTGATGGGATCAAATAATTGTTTTTGCACTCATTACTATGGATCAATACCATAGTTAAGTGCCCTGGTATTCAAATTACCATGGTGTTGATTTTGTACATGACTTTTCTTCACAGTAATTGCGTATGTACGTGACTTTGCTTCTCAAGATCCGTGTATACTTTCTCAAACTTTACCTTTACCATCCATCTGTCTCTGTACTGACATTCATTTGTTCATCCCCTTTGTAACATCTATTCCAATATGCATAATCATTTTGTTATCATAATATTGACATCTTTATCAAATAGATTCAAGGACAACACATTAGCCATAATGTCAACAATATATATATATAACCAAATCATACATTTTCAAATTAATGCATAATACTTAATCAAATGTATGATTATGCTCAAAGGAAAACTTCCAAAATACGATTGGATGGTCATGACCAAAAAAACTATTAGCATTATATGTAAATTAAGCTCTTGTTTGTAAAAGATGTGCAATTAATTGATATATTAATTAAAATTTCTCAAATATTCTTGATTATAATAGATATATATAATATATACAATTTAGGGTAATTATTTTCTTATAAACTAATTCAAGTTGATTATTAAATAGTTCATCTAACATTTGGAATATACTTTAATCAAGTTATTTACTATTATTACGTATTATTTTACATTTTTATTATAATTTTAAAAATAAAAGTAAAGAAAGTTATCCAATTGTTACACATAATTATCATTGAAAATTAATTAAAATAAATGACACAACATTACTAGTGTGGTTATGATTATGAGAGTGATATATATATATATATATATATATATATATATATATATATATATATATATATATATATATATATATATATATATATATATATATAATTAATTAATTAATGTTGTGTCATTGAAAGGATGTCAATTGCTGCTTCTCTTTTTTTTAAGTCTCACATCAAAGTGTCAATATGAAATCATGTTCCGAGACATTTGTAGCTAATAAAGGCTAATAGATGTGACTCATGGTAACCACTATTTTCATAAGAATATCCTACACACTTTACACTAAGGACTAAATAAGTTCAATAATAGAGTTTAAGCTTTTGTGATCCATATCAAGTTAAGAAAGATTCTTCGGCGAAAATCACATGGAATATCATTTGTCGACGCGTTTCGAACCAACTAGTGTGGTTCATCGTCAACCACACTAGTTGGTTCGAAACGTGTCGACAAATGATATTCCATGTGATTTTCGCTGAAGAATCTTTCTTGACTAAATAAGTTTTTATTGTTAATGATATTAAAAGAGCTAATCTAACAAAAATGAATTTTGATACCAATAAAATTTAGATTAATCATGTAAATTGACACAAGTATGTCACATGAACGTTTCCTATTTCCTCATTGAGTAGGAATGTATAGTTTGATAGGAACTAATTTAATATGAGGGGTATATCTGTGATTAAAATGACAATGTACTTTTAATGGATCTTAATTGATTTTCTAGAATAACGCCTTTTTTATTGCTGCTTGATATAAATAAACGTAATTCTCCAAAACCCATATTCGTGCTAATCCTTATAGAGTGGTGAATTGAAATATTATTTTGGTGAATATGGTAACATGTTCCATAATTAACCTATAGAATTTTGGCTAGTCGTGGTCTTTAGCAGGATTAGAGTAATCACTCGATCGTTAACCACTCATTAACTCATTTTTTTATTGATATTTTTTTTTAACTTTCTTGCAGTTTAACCAAAGTTTAATAATCACAATTTCATTCACCGAAATTTTAAGCAAAGTTTTTGGGTCAGAAAACATTCGACCTCTTATTACAGATTTCACTTAGCCAGATGCAGGGAGATTGGGGCAATATCATTTTATCTCCAAAGTATGGTTGAGGAAAATTTATTTTGCACTGTTGTTGATTTATTTATATCCAAAGCTTTTTCGTGACCAAGAAACCTGCCACCACCTTTTTCCACCTGCAATAGTTGTGCATGTGCATTGCCACCATTGTCAACTAAGAAGCCTATCATTGTTATTTTCCACCTGCAACAGTGGTGCATGTACATTTCCACCGTTGTTACTGAGAAATACGATGGGAAAGGCAAGGATGCTCCCTCTCCTTTCAGTTGAGTTATATCTGATAGGGAGAATCAGGAACAAACTCTCGTGACTTAAACGCCTGTGAATTTTGTGTTTGACGCGGATGGGAATAGACCTCTTTTCCATAAGATTTGAGACACACAAAAGGGTTGGATTGAGGAGTAGGAGTTCAATGGCACTAGTTCTTTGGCCATAAATGATCGACAAGAAATGAGAAAGCAGTTCAAGACTATTTCCCCACCTCTTTTGGGTTTTTGTGGTGAACTATCGCACAACATGTGTGATTCTCGATGCTTTAAAGTGATCTCGCCTTATATACGTAGGTATTGCAAGTTTGAGCTTATGAAACTTCAAATTATAAGCAAATCTTAGAGCCTAGAACAAATATGGCAAGAATCGCCCTAAATAACTGATAGAGAATTTTCCTTTATGAATCTTTCCAATACCCCAACCTTGAAGTACAAAACCAGTCTGTCACTAAATCAATTAACAAAAATGTATGTTGAAAAATAATTGAGATAGCTTTATGTTTGTTTATATGTTCTATTGCATAGATTCTAGGCTAGCACTATTTTGAGTTCATAGTGGTTTTCAAATTTGTTATTTTGAATATGTTATTCTCCTTGGGATTCAAAAATAATTGAGATAGATTTATGTTTGTTTATCTGTTCTATCGCATAGATTCTAGGTCAGTGTTATTTCAAGTTCAAAGCGGTTTTCAAATTCATTGCTTTGAATATGTTATTTTGCTCGGGGTTCAATGATGGATATGAGAGCCCATCCAATACAGATACCAACTATTCATTGTAGTTACAAATGATAAGCTTTTCAAGTCTAAGCCTCTATCAAAAAACATTGAATAACTCCACTTATAAACTAAAAACCTACATGTTTATTTCAAACTTTTAAATTTATCTTACAGGGATGGGCTTGGTCTCTATTATAAAAAGAAAAGAGTGGCCAAAGCCCTTGGAGGAACATCGAGATTGTGACAACTCTACCAAGGATATTGTGACAAGAGTAAAAGTAAGAGTAGCATCCTTTCCAGTTGGAATTGATCCAACCGTTACAAAGGAAGAAGCAAGCATAGCAGGAGAAGTGAGAACGGTAGCTCTTGACCTTGAACCATATATCTATGAACCAAAAAGGGTTTTTTTTATTCTTAGTTGATTGTTTGTGCTTCATTTACTAATTTGTTTCTTAATTTGCAAATATATTGTATTGCAACTTGGTTAAAAAAGGGGTTGTATTGCAGTTGAAGTGTTTTCACTCCCACCCAACACATTTATTAGAAAAAAATTATATTGTAAGGATCTCTAATATGAGTCCTCTTCATACCTTTTCAAACTCACATGTTCATTAAAACAACAACATATACAGTGTTATAGAGTCCAACATGTTGACAGAAAATTGGTGTGGGAAAATATATTCTTATTTTCCTTCTACTATATGTATGGGGTCTCTTATTTCTTTTGGACATCAAATAAACTTAACATAATGAGTGGATCTTACTCAAATAGACTTAACATAATTTTTTTCCTAATCAACATCGAGCGAAGCAAAGCACAAAACCAAAGTATAGAACAAAGATATGCGCAATGATTTTCAACAAAACGAAAATAAAACATGTGCAATGCTCTTCATGTGTTTTTCCTGCAATAATTTCCTTAGCTTCCCTAGTGTTCGCTACTGCAATAATACATAGTGGTCTCACCACTTTCTGATTTCTTATGGTTACTGTGAATCAACCCTCCTCCTTATCTGGCTCCATTTCCTTACGCAATGACTCATTTTGTCTCTTGACTAATAAGGGTTATGGAAGCAAATAAAGGAAATGCAAATACATATCCAATGAAGGATCAATCTAGCGCTGAGGAGCAAAGACAATTAGGAGTGGCAGTTGTAGAAAACCCACAGGAGAGACTTTCTTAAAGTACATAAGTAAGTTGCTTCTTCAATTATTTGAGCTTTGTCGTAAGGGAATCCACTCAAATAAGTCCATGGAAACATAGCCTAACACAGCAGTGATAGCATAAGAGCAGCCAGATGTTTCAAATAGCCAGCAGCTTGTCCATGCATAGTTGTTACTCATCAGCCCCCATGTATTCCAAGAATGCATTTGAAGTTGTTTAGTGGCAAAGTCGTGGTGAGGCCAGTGGTTACAAACAATAAAAAACAAATGCTATTAATTTCAATGTAAATTCAAATGTACATCAAAATCTAATGTGGGATCTTTAGACGTTTATACCATAAAGGTTACCTTTGCATTATATTTAAAATAGCATGACTTATTCACCTGCTCATAGCTATCATACATGCTTTCCTAGATCGAATCTCTTGAAAAATTAACTTATTGCAGATATGGTAAGATTTTTAGGCCCAGCGGGGACTACCGCTACTTGCGGTGCTGATTTAATATGGTGTTTCGATTTCATTTTAATGTTATAAAAGAACTAAAGTTTGGCCTATTGATTTATTGAATTCAAAACTCATGCTTTTCCTTTTTCTTTGTACAAGAGGATAATTATTCTATAGTAGCAACCACTTTTATCGACGAATAGATAGCTCTCCTAATTACCAAAATTGATGCTTAATACCCACACTTTCATTATTCACCATATTTAATTGTAATCTTGTTAGAGCTATTAAATAGGGGTTTAGTAGAGGTTAATCCATTTGTGACAAGTCAACTTTGTCCAGCTATAGGATTTGGATAAAGTTGTTGTTGATGTCATTGATGAAACCCTAGCATTGTTGAAGAAGTGCTAAGCATGATGCTAACATTGTTAAAATATGATGAAGCCCTAGTATTGTTGAAGCAAGCTCCATGTGAATAGTGTTATTGATGATGGAAAGCCCTGGAAGGTTGGAAAGCCCTAAAAGGATCATATAACAATAATGACTACAAGATGCCCTAGCCTAGAATTTTTTGATATACCTAGTTAGCCTAAGGGATGAAGATGCCCTAATCCTAATGCATGAAGAACATATGTGAAGGATCTCTTATCTTGAAAGTCCTAAACTTCGAGTGTAGAAAATATGTGATAGGTTAACCCGATAATGCAATATAAATCAAAGAAGAATACTATAACCTACTTCTACTATCAATTTGTGGAAGCTTAAAGATCGAGCTGAACAATATAAGTCCAGAAGAAGAAGAATCAGTGGCACAATACACATGAAAATACTTTTGGATAAAGTCTTAGACAAAAACCCCACACTATTGTATTATCATACATGGTGGAAATACATAGGAATTATACAAAGCCTTAGCTCTCACAACTAGCCATCTCTCAGTACAATCCTCACAGATGCTCACAGGCAATCTTGGCTTCTCTCCAGCCTTCCTCTCTGCCCTCCAAGCTCCTATTTCCTTGAGTTGTTCCTTGTGGATGATTCACCTATTACCAAATGGAAAACCAAGCCTTCAAAACTACGCAATCCTCAAGGATGAATCCTTGATTGCAAGCATGAGTTTCCTCCATGAGAAAACACATGCAACTGATAGTACACTGTCCTCGAACATTAATCTCAACTGGGTCTTTCTCAGAATAGACATGCATGAGTTTCTGATAAGGGAATATTCAGTTAACTGGAGTAGCACTAGTTGAGTGCATTAATGCATCAACTGACTGTTAACTCACTATTAGTTCCTCAAACAGTTTGGAAATAATTTAATTAGACTTAACACAGTAAACTGAGTTAACTAATTACAACTCAAATATAACTCAATCTTATCTCCTTACTTTAAGGGATAACTCTTGCATGACTTCAGAAAGACTTCTAACTTGAATTTCTCCAACTAATTAATTTAAAATAAACTAATTAATTATTTCCAAGTAGTTGTTAAGACTAAATTCGATTTTAATTCACAATTTAATTAAAGGACAAATTAAATTGGAATATTCTTGTTGCCATATTTCAACACTCCCTCTCAACAAGAAAGGAATTATCTACCACCCCGATCCTGTCTCTATGGAACTCGAATTTACACTTTGACAATGCCTTTGTCAAAATGGTAGCATCTTGCTCCTCTGTCGAAATATACTACAGCAACATGATCCTCCTCGCTACACAGTCTCTAAGATGATGATACCGACTGTTGATGTGCTTGGACCTATCATGAAATACTGGATTCTCAGAGAGTTTGATACAACTCTGATTATCACAATAGATCACAGTTGGATCCATCCTCTGATCAAACAAACCAACTAGGATTTTCTGCATCCAGATGGTCTCACATGATGCCTGACTTGTAGCCATGTACTCTGCCTCTGCTGAGTTGAGTGCAACTAACCTTTGTTTCCTATTGTACCAAGAAATTGCCATTGACCCAAGGTTGAAAATCCCTCCTGATGTTCTCTTCCGATCTGATGGACTCCCTGCCCAATCTTCATTAGTGAAGCCCTGTAGCTTCACTCCCTTTGTCCGTTTGTACATAATCCATACTAAGATGTGCCTCTGAGGTATCTCAATACATGCTTTGTTGCCTTCCAAAACATCTTGGTAGGCTGAACCATCACTTGACTCAACTGGTTCACCACATAGCACAAATCTGGTCATGTGTTCATTAAGTACATCAGTGAACCCACAAGCTGCCTATACACAATAGCCTCTACCAATTCTCTTGAAGTAGAAACCTCCTTCCTCCAATTACCTGCTATAGGAGTCTGCCTTGCACTTCTCCATGTGGAACCTCTTGAGTATCTCGTTGGCATAATTGCCCTGAGACACAAACAACTCCCCATCCTTCTGCCACACTTCCATGCCAAGGAAGTAATGCATGAGACCCATGTCTTTCATATTGAATTTTCTTGCAAGGTCCTCCTTGCAAGACACGATCAACTGATCATCACCAATCAATATGAGATCATCAACATAAAGTACGATGATCAACAACTTACCTTTCACCACGATGTGGTATAGGTTCACATCATCTTCACTCTTTGTGAATCCAAACCTGGTGAAGTTATCTATCCCGGTGTACCAAGCACGAGGTGCTTGTTTCAACCCATATAACACTCTCTTGAGTTGGCACACATGCGACTCACGATCGAAGGTCTCAAAAACTTCCAACTGCTCTATGTACATCCCTTCCTCAATTTGGCCATTGAGGAATGCAGTCTTCACATCCATCTGATGGATCTTCCAACCCATATGTGCTAATAGTGCCAACATAGATATGATATATGAGTACCTTGCGACAAGAGAAAAAGTCTCATCATAGTCAATCCCCTCGATCTGTGAAAAGCCACAGGCAACAAATCTTGCCTTATGCTTCTCCACACTACCATCAAAAACTTTCTTTACCTTGTAAAGCCAATGGGAACTCACAAATGACTTGTTCTTTGGTCTTGAAACCACGTCCCAAACATTGTTACGAACTATGGAGTCATACTCCTCCACCGTAGCATCAAACCAAATCGGTTGTTGCAATGCTTCCTCAAAGGAAGATGGCTCGGTCTCAACACATTCCCCAACAAGGGTCATGTATCTAGTGTACCTCTCAGGTGACCTCCTTTGTCTGCGCTGAGAAGATGGTGCTCCCACATTCTCTCTCGCATCCTCCAACAATCTGTCAGCTTCTCTTGTGCGCTTTCGTCCATCTCTGGAAGACTTTGCTTGAGTGGATGTCTCCACTCCTGGAACCTCTGCATGTGGCTACTTCATATTAGTCTGAGGCTCCTCCTCCTTAGGAACCAATAGTTCCTCCATAGCCTGTAGTTGGAGCTCCCTCTCAAGGGAAACTCGCATGGACTTCTACTCATCAAACTTGAGATCTATGCGAACCACTGTCCTCCGACTAGTAGGAAAGTATGCCCGAGAGTTGTGAGGTGTATTAGTGTACCCCACAAATATCCCCAACTCTGCTATCAGCTCAAGCTTATTTCGTGCATCCTTTGTCACATGGCAATATACTGATGAGCCAAAGATCTTGAAGTGACCCACATCTGGTCTCTTATCGAAGAAATCTTCCTCTGGTGTCTTCATCCCAAGTATGCGATGCGGGCTTCTATTCTGCAAATAGACCGTTGTGTTGCATGCCTCAGCCCACAAGTGAAGTGGTAGGCCTTGGTCATGCAGCATTGCTCATGCCGCCCCTACAATAGTTCTGTTCTTCCTCTCGACCACCCCATTCTTGTTAAAATTGGCAACTAGGGCCAAACTCCATGTGGGTCAACTTATTTATGGCAGCTGATATTTTTATTGGATCCCTCTTGTTGAGAGGTGTAGGATTGATCTAAAGATCATCTGATTCCTAAGTATTTATGGAGATATGAATTTATTTTGATTATGGAATTATCATCAAGCCAACCAACGACTTATGTAGGCTCAAGAAGCCCAAACGTCATGTCTATTCAACCTATATGTTTTTGGTATAAATAGAAGAGAATTTGATGTCATTTAAAAACACACATTCTTGAGGTGATCTCCTCCTCTCCACGTCTTGGGTTTTTGGAGTAGGAGAGAGACATCAAGAGTAATACGTTGGCCTACAAGTCTTGGAGGAGAAGGTATTAAATGTAGCCCTATATTATAGTCATGTGATGCCCTAATCCAATGCAGGTCATGAAGATCTATCTGAAGGCTTATGAGGATGCAAACATAGACATTATATGCTGGACCTTATACGATGTTCATGGACACCCTATGCGCAGTCATGGAGACATTCATACGTATACAATTTAGACATCTTTGAGATCTCGGATGCCTCTACAATAAAGAGTAGCTACAGGATGAATGTCGAAACTCTGCTTATAAAGCTGCAGTAAGGGTAACGATGGCACCACCGTCAAAATCCCACGCATTCAATGAAGAAGTTGTTGTCATAACCACAGTCCAGTATGGAAGAGGAGCTGCAGGCTTATGAAGATCCAAAACGTAGTCAATGGGTCAAGTCAACAAAACCTATTCACGCAGCTGAACCTCGCACTCCTCTCTGCCATTCCATGTGAAGTTTGAGTATACGCTATACAGGTTTAAGTATACAAGTATGACAAAACTCACTTATAATCAAAGTAGCCGCATAAGCCGTAGTGAATGAAGAAGCTGCAGTCAAGGCATAGGAAGCCGAGGGTAGCCGCAGTGATAAGGGTAATTAGGCCATAGGAAGGAACTGTTGTAGTGGCTCGGCAATGAACTATATACGCACAACAATGACTATACACTGTCATCTCTCACAATGCATGAAGAATTATGACCTTGAAGACTTGATGGGCAGTAATGTTGATATAGCAGTCAATGGTATGACTGTAACAATATTCAGTGGAATTGTGTCAACATATTCATTGACATGGCATGGAAGACACACTATGTGTAATATGGCAGGCAACATATATGGCATGGGCAGCATCATGATGTAGATCAAGCATAATACAACATAGAGATGAGATCATGAGCAGCATGATATATATATGGGTAGCTTGATATATATATGGGAAACATGATATATATATATGGGCAGCATGATGTATGAGATCATGTGCATGGGTAGCATAATGGTACATGGAGAATGGACAGCATCATGGTGAATGTAATCATAAGCATGGGCAGCTTGATGATGAATGAGATCATGGACATGAAGGGTAGCATGATGATGGACAAGATCATGTACATGGGCAGCATGATGATAATCATGATTAGTGCAGCATGGTGCAGTATGCAGTGGTACAGCATGAGAACCAGATGCAGCACGATGATAGGTGAAGGATCCACCTTGGAGAATCAGTTGAAGCATAATGTCTTCAACTGATCTCATTGTTATTCGAAATGATCTATGCTAGATCTAGATAAGTCAAAGTGTTGACTTCTGTTGTAAATCTACTATATCTCTCTCTCTCTTTCTCTGCTGAAATTTGGAGAACATAAAAGAAGAATTGATCAAGGGTTTCCCCACATTGTGGGGTTTGTCCCTGGCTAGCGCCACATCTTGTGTCCTCTTGTCTTGGCTTGTCTTCTACTATTTATACTTATGTTCTATCTACAGTTTTTCTTAATGCTGATGTGATAGCTAACTATGAAAATTTAAATAAATTGCTCTAGCATAGAACATACCTAAATCTAACATGATTTCAGAGCTGAGGTGAAGACAACGCCCAAGCAAGAGTGAAAGAGAAATCACCAAAGACAGTTGGGACAGGACAAAAGGATCAATGGGATCATCATCTGTTGGGTCCCTATAATACTAGTGATTACCCCATTACTATTGTAGTTATACCCCCTATTTATATTGTTGTGCCCCTATTACCCCCATATTGTTATTTCTGTGCCCCATAGAATCCCTCTATTTTTATTTTTGTGGCTTTATATTATTATTGTTAGGTCGGCTGGATTATATTGTGACTCCTTAGACTCCTATATATAGAAAGGAGGTTTTGTCATTTGTATCATCCAAGAATTGTTCATTTATGTAACGTAAAAGAGGTTGCCCCCTCGAAGAGGCTGAATTCTAAGGCGTGGATCTCTCTTTTCTATCTTTTTGTGAGCTGGTTTCATAACATTTGGTATCAGAGCTTTGGATTCTAGGGTTTCACTGCTCCAAACAGGTCATCGTGGCATTTTCACTATAACTTTTTTTCTGTGACGTTTCAGAAGTTGAAAAAAAACCCATTTGAGAAGAATTGGCGCTGAACCTTGGGTCCGAATTTCAGAGCTTTTCGCGCGATATTTTCGGATATATGATCTGAGGAAGTTGGACTTTTTGCAGACTCCTGAATTACATTCAAAACAGGTGACCTGGGGAAAATCGTCATAACTATCTCTCTGAGGATCAGATTGAAATTTCATAAAAAGGTACAGAAAGAGGATGGACTGTAGTTTCTTTTGTTTGTGTTTCAGATTCAAAGGTTGAAACAGGGACTCGTGGCATGTCGTACAAGTTCGCTCTACTGAACCAGTCTAAAAGCCAGTCACTGTGGGAGATTTCACATAACTCTTCCTTGGAGAATCCAATTTGGCTCAGACCTGCGGCATTGGAAATAAGACACAGAAGGATACTATAGGTAGAAATTTCAGAATTGGATGATCCGAGATTACAGAGATACATCAGATTCAATATCAGGCTTCTATAAAGTGAAAAAAAAGTGTGTATTTTTTTTAAATTTTTGTGTAAGCTTGGTTTAACGGAATTCAAAGGGCATAGTAAAGCATTATTATCGGTAACTAATGCCCCGAGGAAAGAAAATGCAAACACCTAGTAAGGAACCTGAAAGCTCTAGCATGACTCATGAAGAAGAGGAAGAAATGCTACATGATATATCAAAATTACAAGAACAAGTGCAACAAATGTCACGCTCACAAAAGCTAACAGAAGCTAAGGTAAATGGCGTGGAATCTAAGATAAAGGGTATGGAAGCTAAGATGGAGGATTCGATGGAAAATTTGAAGATATATTTGAAGACAGACATGGAAGAATTGAAGAAGTTGCTACAAGAAAGGGTCACTAATGGTGAAAAGGTAGTAAAGGAAACTCATGATGAGAACAAAAGAAATGTTTGGAACCAAATCAGTTTGTTTGGTATCAATGGCTTTGTTCTCGTAAAAAATTTATCACTTGGGAAATTTTTATGGAAGAATTGATAGCACATTATGAGGATACAAAAAGCAACACTTTTTTTAGCCAATTGATAAGTCTCAAACAAAAGGGTTCAATAATGGAGCACATTGAGGAGTTCCAAAAATTGAACATAAGGGTAAAAGATATTCCAGAGGAGCATAGGATTGATGTGTTCATAGGGTCTTTAAAGGATAATATCCAACATGATGTGCGCCTTTGGGAACCTGATTCATTAGAGAAGGCATTCAGGTTAGCAAGAAAAATGGAAAGCAAAATTATGGCAACTAGGAAGCATACCATTCACAACTATAAAGACGGAAGTGTTGTTGCCCATAGTCTTCCACAACCTACAAGGTTGACACCACAACAATTGGAAGAAAAAAGAGCAAAAGGGCTTTGTTACAATTGTGATAGCAAATACACAAAAGGTCATAAGTGTGCTGAGAAGAAATTATTCTACATAGATTGTGAAGAGGAAGAAGAAAAGGAGCAAGAAAGGTCAAAAGAAGAGGATATATTCCAGGAACAAAGCCTAGATGAAGAACAAATAAATCCGACCATATCTTGTAATGCATTGGTGGGAATTACCACTCCTCAAACCATCAAGATAGAAGGACAAATCAAGAAGAAAAAGGTAATAGTGTTGATTGATTCAGGAAGCACCCACAATTTTATTCATTGTAAGGTAGCAAAAGAATTGAATTGCTTCCTATATCCAGCACCAGAGTGTCAAGTGATGATTGCAAATGGAGGAACAATAAATTGTTCTGGAAAGTGCCATAATATCAAGCTATCCATGGGAGAATATGTATTGACTAGCCCAATGCTTTCCATTCCAATGGGAGGTGCTGATGTTGTACTAGGAGTCCAATGGCTACAATCCTTGGGTACAATAGCTTTTAATTTTCAAGAACTTTTCATGAAATTTTCTGTGGAAGGAAAGGAAGTTGAATTAAGGGGTATTGCAGGGAAACCAGGAAAGATAATCAGCTCTAATGGCATGACAAAGCTTCTAAAAAAGGAGCAAAGAGGTGTAATTGCACAATTATGTTCGCTAGATGTTTCCACATTGGAATCATCTATTTCTCCAGATCTCCAAAAAGTCCTGGACAATCATTCCAAGGTATTTGAGACTCCCAAAGGTCTCCCACCTATGCGTGATCATGATCATGCTATTCATCTGATTCCAGGAAGTGTTCCTCCAAACATCAGGCCGTACAGATATCCATATGTCCAAAAAAGTGAAATTGAACGTATGGTTGCAGAAATGCTAGAGGCTGGTATAATTCAACCAAGTCAAAGTTCTTTCTCAGCTCCAGTAGTATTGGTGCACAAGAAGGATGGATCATGGCGCATGTGTCCAGATTATAGGGAGCTCAACAAGCTCACTATTAAAGATAAGTTCCCCATTCCTGTTATTGATGAATTACTGGATGAATTGCATGGATCAATTTACTTCACCAAGTTGGATCTTCGTTCGGGATATCATCAAATCAGAATGAAGATTGAAGACATTCTGAAAACGGCATTTAGAACTCATGAGGGTCATTATGAATTTTTGGTCATGCCTTTTGGCCTTACCAATGCACCTTCAACATTTCAAGGTTTGATGAATTCAATTTTCAAACCATTCCTTAGAAAATTTGTGTTAGTATTTTTTGATGATATACTAATCTACAGCAAGTCTTGGAAGGATCATGTTGAACATGTTGACAGGGTGCTACAACTATTGGAGGAGAAACAATTATATGCAAAAAGATCCAAATGTTTCTTTGGAGTCCAGGAGGTGGAATATTTGGGTCATATTGTATCTCATGAAGGAGTTAAGGTAGACCCTAGCAAAATTAAAGCCATTAAGGAATGGAAAATCCCCACATCCATAAAGCATCTGCGAGGATTTCTTGGGTTGACAGGGTATTATCGCAAGTTTGTTAAGAATTATGGGAGAATAGCAGCACCTCTAACAACATTATTGAAGAAAGATTCATTTTCATGGACTTCGGAAGCAACAAAGGCCTTTGAACATCTTAAAGAGGCAATGTGCCAAGCACCGGTCTTAGCTACACCGGACTTCACAAAAACCTTTATTGTGGAATGTGATGCTTCAGGAAATGGAATTGGTGCTGTTCTAATGCAAGATGAAAGACCCATTGCTTTTGAAAGTCGTCCAATCAAGGGAAAGTTTTTAAGCAAAGCTATTTATGAGAAGGAAATGTTGGCAATACTCCATGCACTTAAGAAATGGCGACCCTACCTAATGGGAAGACACTTCAAGGTAAAAACGGATCATGATAGCCTTAAATACTTTTTAGAACAAAGATTATCCTCTGAAGAGCAACAAAAGTGGGTCACAAAGATGTTGGGTTATGACTTTGAAATCATCTACAAAAAAGGGAAGCAAAATGTGGTGGCAGATGCACTCTCAAGAAAGGATGAGGATGTGGAAGCATTGTTGTGTGCCATTTCTATTATCCAACCAGATTGGATAAACGAAGCAAGGGAGGAATGGAAGAATGACGAAGAAGTGTGGGCACTTATTCAAAAGCTACAACAAGATTCCAGTACTTCTGATACATTTAGCTGGAAAAATGATTCGTTATGGTACAAAGATCGCTTATACCTCTGTAAGAATTCCCAGCTAAAACAAAAGATTCTTATGGAATTGCACACTTCTCCCTTAGGAGGGCACTCAGGATTTTTAAAAACTTACCACAGGGTTAAGAAGGAATTTTTTTGGGATGGCCTTAAATCAGATATTCAAAAGTTTGTGGCGGAATGTTTGGTTTGCCAGCAAAATAAAGTTGAAACAATTAAGACACCAGGTCTATTACAACCTTTATCCATTCCAAGCCAACGTTGGGAGGAGGTTTCAATGGATTTTATCACAGGTTTACCCAAGTCTGAGGGAAAGAGTGTCATCATGGTGGTAGTTGACAGACTTACCAAGTATGCACACTTTTGTGCATTATCACATCCATTTAAAGCCAGTACAGTTTCTACTGCATTTATGGAAACAGTTCAAAAGCTACATGGAAACCCAAAGATTATTGTAAGTGACAGAGATCCCATTTTCACTGGAAATTTTTGGACAGAATTATTTTCTTGTCTTGGTACTCAGTTAGCTCATAGCTCATCTTATCATCCTCAATCTGATGGGCAAACTGAGATAGTAAACAAATGTTTGGAAGGATATCTTCGTTGCTTTGTATCTGATAAACAGACACAATGGGTCAAATGGTTGCCTCTGGCTGAATGGTGGTATAACACTTCCTTCCATACAGCAACAAAAATGACCCCATTTATGGCACTTTATGGGTATCAACCACCATCCATCACATCATATTTAAGAGAAAATTCTAAGGTTCAGGCAGTGGAACATCACATCGAACATCAACAACAAGTCCTCCAACTCTTAAAGGATAACCTCGTGTTGGCACAAAATAGAATGAAACAACAGGCAGATCAACATCGCAGTGAAAGAAGTTTTGATGTAGGTGATTGGGTATTCCTACGGCTACAACCATATAAGCAAATGTCCCTAAAGCAAGCTAAGAAGGATAATAAATTATCACCAAAGTATTATGGTCCGTACAAGGTGTTGGAAAAGATTGGTACTATGGCATACAAATTGGAGCTTCCTGCAGCTTCTCGATTGCACCCAGTTTTCCATGTTTCATGTTTAAAGAAGGTTATAGGTGACAAGCTCCCAATTCAAACAATATTGCCAGAACTTGACGAGGAAGGAAAAATTATATTGGAACCGGAAGCAATCATAGAAACAAGAACTCGACAGCTACGAAATCGATCAATTTCAGAGTATCTTATCAAGTGGAAGAACTTATCTGCTGAAGATTCCACATGGGAGGATGAGAATTTTATGCAGAAGTATCCAGAACTGCTCAAGCGTTGAGGACAACACTTTTTTGAAGGAGAGGGGCATGTTGGGTCCCTATAATACTAGTGATTACCCCATTACTATTGTAGTTATACCCCCTATTTATATTGTTGTGCCCCTATTACCCCCATATTGTTATTTCTGTGCCCCATAGAATCCCTCTATTGTTATTTTTGTGGCTTTATATTATTATTGTTAGGTCGGCTGGATTATATTGTGACTCCTTAGACTCCTATATATAGAAAGGAGGTTTTGTCATTTGTATCATCCAAGAATTGTTCATTTATGTAATGTAAAGGAGGTTGCCCCCTCGAAGAGGCTGAATTCTAAGGAGTGGATCTCTCTTTTCTATCTTTTTGTGAGCTGGTTTCATAACATCATCCCTCTTCTCATTCACTAAGGGTGAAGTCAAAGCAGAGAATATTATCAGAATGGTGCAGCAGAAATTTCTGATGGCATACCTCAAGATCACTTCATTTGGAAGTTCGGATCTAAGGGTGGAAGGAAAGGTAGATGCCTTGGTTCAGCCCTTATGCGAAGGAGTGTTCGAATGGCAGAAATGCAAGTCATCAAGGACACAGCCGACCCTTGAGAGAAAGCACAAAACCCCAATTCTTCAAGGCACTTCATCGGATTGATGAATACACTCTCTAATTTAGTAGAGATGGAAACAATCGTGGGATTATACTTGGAGCCAATGCCACCTATCCCAAAAATGATGTTGGGAATGTTATCCCTCAACTGAATAGGGTTAACTCAATTCATTTACACAATCTCTTTTATGTACCTGATCGCTAGAAGAACTTGGTGTCCATTTTAGCAATGGAAGTCAAATGTTAAAAGGTGGCACTCTTCGATGGAAAGGTACATGTCTGAAATGTACTGAAGTTACAAGGGGACCATTCCCCTCATGTAGTAGGTCCACAGGTGTGGAACAACCTGAGGAGTTTGGGATTCATGATTAGGAATCTCATGTATACAGCTGGAAGAAATCCCTGTATGGCTTGAAGAAAAACACCCCAGGCATAGTATGAGAGGATTGATCGTTGTTTGACGAAGCTGAGATTCACTAGGAGTAAAATTGATCCAAACCATCCAAAGGTTGTGGATGACAGACTTCTCATATCGGCACCTATTTCTGACAGGTGCAGACCCTCTCATTTGTAGAAGACAGAGAGAGTTGGATTCCGAACATATGTTTTGCAGTTAGCATGATGAGCTCATATTTGGTTGAGCATCACAACAAGAAATATGAAAAATGCATCATTATTCGAATGTTGACTAGGCAGGTAGTGTGGAGGATCACTAGAGCACTTTTCAGTGTTGTTCTCTTTGGATTCTGCTTCAATATCATGGATGAGAAGGAAGAAGAAGTCGGTTATTAGTACCACCAAGACCAAATACATACCTATGAGTATGACCTTGTATGAAGTTGCCAGGTTGTGGAAACTCTTCAGTGAGTACACATGATGAATACCACTGTGATTCTCTGTGACAACCAGAGGTGGGATTCGATTATTGAGGAATCTCGTATTCAATGATTGCTCCAGCAGATACACATCAAATACTGCCTTATCTGGGATATGGTAAGTCGATGAGCAAGGAGGCTCCATCGCAATAAGATGATGTACAATTCGCTACACTTTATTAGAGCCTGGGGAAAGATCAAATTTGTGATTTTCCCAAATGACTTGGAGTCGTTGAGAGACCCTTGTACAAAGGTCCTACATACATTGAGCTCTAGGAGCTCTGGGGGCTTGCGGTTCTTATTGGAGCAACATACAACCACAGGGTGACTCACCCTCCCCTGGTGGTGCACACTGGTACAAGATGATTCGCTCTCTTGTGGGACAGGATGATTCACTCTCCTGTGGATAGGATGATTCGCTCTCCTATGAAACAAGATGACTCGTTCTCTTGTGGGACAATATGATTCACTCTCTTGTGGGATAGGATGATTCACTCTCCTATGTATCAGGATGATTAGTTCCCCTGTGAAGTCTAGATGATGTGTTCTCCATGCCGATTATGTAGCAAGATGATTAACTCTCCTGTGAGGCCTGGATGATGTGTTCTCCATGGCGATTGTATAACAGGATGATTAGTTCTCCTGTGAGGACAGGATTGATTAAGTTCTCCTGTCAATGCATCCTACTCATGCAGTCTGGGACTCATGGGAAGTACCTCTCATCTTATCAATGAGCAGGGAAATGCGGATAGGGACCATAGTAGTACCGATGGACGCATCGTTGTATCTATGTACTCCCTATGCTAGGATGACCTTCATTGATCTGGGATCAATGATATTGGTCTGGGACCAATGGTAGGAGTTGTACCTACTATGATGCTGACTTCGGGTCAGTTGAGACTGGTCTGGGACCAGTGGTACATACTCTAAGACTGACTTAAGGTCAGTGGAAGACTGGTCTAGGACTAGTGGTAAGATTTGTACCTACTATGACACTAACTTCATGTTGGTTGAGACTGGTCTGGGACTAGTGGTACATACTCTGAGACTGACTTAAGGTCATTGGAAGACTGGTCTGGGACCAGTGGTAGGAGTTGTACCTACTATGACCCTCACTTCAGGTCGGTTGAGACTAGTCTGGGACCAGTGGTTTATACTCTGAGACTAAATTAAGGTCAGTGGAAGACTGGTCTGGGACCAGTGGTACGCACTCTGAGACTAACTTTGGGTCAATGGAGAATGTTATGAGACATTCTCGACCAATTCTTCTTCTTCATGGTTCAGCAGAGCTAAGTTGAGCAGAGAAGAGCAGAGCTAGCAGAGTAGAGTAGAGCCAACAAAGCTTAGCAGAGCTGAGTAGAGTAGAGCAGAGCGAGTAGAGCTGATCTGAGCTAGCAAAGTTGAGCAGAGCTGAGCAGAGCAGTACAGGGCACTTATGGCAGAGATAGTATATATGGACATATGGTTTAGTGGATGGAGTTCTCCCTAGCTAAGAGGGAGTGTTAAAATTGGAAACTAGGGCCAAACTCCATGTGGGTCAACTTATTTATGGTAGCTGACATTTTTATTGGATCCCTCTCATCGAGAGATGTAGGATTGATCTAAATATCATCCGATTCTGATAAGTATTTATGGAGATATGAATTTATTTTTATTATGGAATTATCATCAAGCCAACCAGCAACTTATGTAGGCTTAAGAAGCTCAAACGTCATGTCTATTCAACCTATACGTTTTTGGTATAAATAGAAGAGAATTTGATGTCATTTAAAAACACACATTCTTGAGGTGATCTCCTCCTCTCCATGTCTTGGGTTTTTGGAGTAGGAGAGAGACATCAAGAGTAATACGCTGGCCTACAAGTCTTGGAGGAGAAGGTATTAAACACAGCCCTATATTACAGTCATGTGATGCCCTAATCCAACGTAGGTCATGAATATCTATCTGAAGGATTATTAGGATGCAAACAAAGACATTATACGTTGGACCTTATATGTTGTTCATGAACACCCTATGCGCAGTCATGGAGACATTCATATGTATACAATTCAGACATCTTTGACATCTCGGATGCCTCTAAAATAAAGAGCAGCTACAGGATGAATGTCAGAACTCTGGTTATAAAGTCGTAGTAAGGGTAACGATGGCACCATTGTAAAAATACCACATTGTCAATGAAGAAGCTGTTGTCATAACCGCGGTTCAATATGGAAGAGGAGCCGCAGGCTTATGAAGATCCAAAACGCAGTCAATGGGTCAAGTCAACAAGACCTGTTCACACATCTGAACCTCGCACTCCTCTCTGCCATTCCATGTGAAGTTTGAGTATACGCTATACAGGTTTAAGTATATAGGTACGAAAAAACTCACTTATAACCAAAGTAGCTGCAGAAGTCACAGTGAATGAAGAAGTCGCAATCAATACATAGGAATCCGATGGTAGCCGCAGTGATAAGGGTAATTAGGCCGCAGGAAGGAACTGTTGTAGTCGCTCGGCAATGAACTATATACGCACAGAAATGACTATACGTTGTCATCTATCATAGTGCATGAAGACTCATGACCTTGAAGACTTGATGGGTAGTAATGTTGATATAGCAATCAATGGTATGACTGTAACAATCTTCAGTGGAATTGTGTCAGCATATTCATTGACATGGCATGGAAGACATGCTATGTATAATATGGCAAACAACATATATGGCATGGGCAGCATCATGGTGTAGATCAAGCATAATACAACATAGAGATGAGATCATGAGCAGTATGATATATATATATGGGAAACATAATATATATGGGCAACATGATATATATATGGGCAGCATGATGTATGAGATCATGTGCATGGGTAGCACAAGGATACATGGAGCATGGATAGCATCATGGTGAATGTAATCATAAGCATGGGCAGCTTGATGATGAATGCGATCATGGACATGATGGACAACATGATGATAGATAAGATCATGGACATGGGCAGCATGATGATAATCATGATTAGTGCAGCATGGTGTAGTATGCAGTGGTACAGCATGAGAACCAGATGCAGCACGATGATAGGTGGAGTCACCTTGGAGAATCAGTTGAAGCATAATGTCATCAACTAATCTCATCGTTATTCAAAATGATCTATGCTAGATCTAGATAATTCAAAGTGTTGACTTCTGATGTAAATGTACTATCTCTCTCTCTCTCTCTTTCTCTACTAAAATTTGAAGAACATAAAAGAAGAATTGATCAAGGGTTTCCCCACATTGTGGGGTTTTTCCCTGGCTAGCGCCACATCTTGTGTCCTCTTGTCCTCGCTTGTCTTCTATGATTTATATTTATGTTCTATCTACAGTTTATCTTAATGCTAATGTGATAGCTAACTATGAAAATTTAAATAAATTGCTCTAGCATAGAACATACCTAAATCTAACAATTCTTCTATGGGTTATGACGTGTCGACAACTCTCGTTTAATTCCTTCCGCTGCACAGAAGTCCTTAAACTCTTGAGAGACATATTCTCCACTGTTGTCACTTCTCAAGGCCTTGATATTCTTCCCTGACTCTTTCTCAACCAAAGCTTTGAACTCAAAAAACTTTGTGAAAGTTTGGTCCTTCTTCTGCATGAAATAAATCCAACATTTACGAGAATAGTTATCAATGAAAATCACATAATACCTTTGCTTCACTGTGGATGCCATCGAGAATTGTCCACACAAATTAGTATGAACTCACTCTAAGATAGCTTCTGCTCGACTGTCTCGATCATGAAAGGAAGACTTGGTGTACTTCCCTAGGTACAATCTTTGCATGTGGCAACTTGCTCAAGTTTACCTTTGGGAAGTCTTGTAGATATCTGATGCATTATCTTCAAAGCCCCATGATGTAAATGGCCCAACCGCCTATGCCACAACTCGTCAATGTCTTGGCTTTGCACAAATTGTGCTTTCGTACTCAATGTTACACAATCATCTACCTCTATTTTATAGAGATTCTTCACCCACATCCCTATCCTCTTGGTCTAACCCATGGCTATGTGTCTTAGGAACGCCTTTCCTTTACTGAAGACAACATCGTAGCCTTTTTCCTCCAACATCGCCACCAATACCAAGTTCTTCTTTAGTCCAGGCACATACATCACATCTATCAAGGTGAGAGGAGATCCATGCTCCCTCTGAAAAGAAACCTTGCCCACTCTTGAAACGCTATACCTTCCGTCATCACGCATCTCTATGTGCATCTTGAGGTATTTCTCCTCCAAGGAATTGAATAAACTTTTATCACTGGTCATGCGGAATGAGGCTCCACTATCAAGATACCAGACACAACCCATCATCGATGATACCATGTATGCGATGAGGGTAAAGTCCATTTTGAACAGAGAGGCTAATGCCTCACCTTCCGATCCTTCTGAGGATCCCTTCTTGCACTTCTTCGATGGGAAATTAGTCACATAATGTCCCATCTTGTGACAATTAAAGCATCTTACTTTAGACATGTCACCCTTCTTCTCTCAATGAGAAGAATTCAATTTGAAATGGGAAGCCTTCCCCTTCCCTTTCCTTGCCTTACTTGCTAAGGCCAGATTTTCTTCATCATCATTCTTGGATGAAGAACCATCTCTTGTGCTCCTCCCGATCTCCTCCTTCATGAGATCTGACCACAGTCGTTCCCAATCTGGCAGTTTCTCCCTTCCATTCATAGAGTCCTAGTAGCTATTCCAACTCTTTGGAAGGCCAAGGAGAGCGAGGCTCACCATATCATCATCAACAGTAGTTATTCCCACACCGCCAAGCTCATCTCTGCAGGTGCTGAGCTTGTTCAAATATGTGGAAATAGTATAACCATTCTCCATCTTGATTCTTCAAAGCTTGTCCTTGAGCGCCAATTTCCTCTGGTCGCTACTGTTCTAGTAGAGGTTCTTCAATTTCTTCCACATTGAAAATGGAGTATCCTTCCCATGGAGACTCGAGACAATATGGTCTCGAACTCCCTCAAGGAAGATCTATCTCGCCTTCCCCACACACTTATTCCACTCAAACAACTCTTGTGCATTAGTTGAAGTTGGCTTTGGGATTTCTTGATCAATGAATTCCTTCAAGCCATTGTCTTCTAATACAACCTCCATTCTCTCTTTCCATGCTATGTAACTTGAGCTACCTTCCAAGGCATAGTTGAGTCTCAAGCCATAGAACGCTATTGGCCAACCTTGAAGTATGATATGAATTTGATTTGCACCTGCAACCCCGAACTTCAAACTTTGAATTCTCTTCTCAGTATATTGCTCACATCTCTGATACCATGTAGAAAATATGTGATAGGTTAACCCGATAATGCAATATAAATCAAAGTAGAATACTATAACCTACTTCTACTATCAATTTGCGGAAGCTTAAAGATCAAGTTGAACAATATAACCAGAAGAAGAAGAATCAAAGGCACAATACACATGAAAATAATTTTGGGTAAAGTCTTAGATAAAAACCCCACACTATTGTATTATCATACATGGTGGAAATACATAGGAATTATACAAAGCCTTAGCTCTCACAACTAGCCAGCTCTTAGTACAATCCTCACAAATTCTCACAGGAAATCTTGTCTTCTCTCCAGCCTTCCTCTCTACCCTCCAAGCTCCTATTTCCTTGAACTGTTCCTTGTGGATGATTCACCTATTACCAAATGGAAAACCAAGCCTTCAAAACTGTGCAATCCTCAAGGATGAATCCTTGACTGCACGCATGAGTTTTCTCCATGATAA
Source organism: Pinus tabuliformis (assembly GCA_031772625.1). Classification (NCBI taxonomy): domain Eukaryota; kingdom Viridiplantae; phylum Streptophyta; class Pinopsida; order Pinales; family Pinaceae; genus Pinus; species Pinus tabuliformis. The sequence goes on along the minus strand of CM062820.1, from coordinate 407,667,180 downwards.
AACACATGCAACTGATAGTACACTGTCCTTGAACATTAATCTCAACTGGGCCTTTCTCAGAATAGACATGCATGAGTTTCTGATGAGGGAATCTTCAATTAGCTAGAGTAGCACTAGTTGAGTGCATTAATGCATCAACTGACTATTAACTCACTATTAGTTCCTCAAACATTTTGGAACTAATTTAACTGGACTTAACTCAGTAATCTAAGTTAACTAATTACAACTCAAATATAACTCAATCTTATCTCCTTAATTTAAGGGATAACTCTTGCATGACTTCAGAAAGACTTCTAACTTGAATTTCTCCAACTAATTAATTTAAAATAAATTAATTAATTATTTCCAAGTAGTTGTTAAGACTAATTTCAATTTTAATTCACAATTTAATTCAAGGACAAATTAAATTGGAATATTCTTGTTGCCATATTTCAACATGGAGCCCTAGGTCTATGAAGAAGAAGCCCTAATTCTGTTGAAGCAGGGCCTAATGGATGAAGTACATATAAGAGATAAGTCCTAGCATAACCTATAGCATGGAAGAATCCCTAATAGACCAATGAATGAATAACTTATCATAAACCCTAGCATTGTTCAAGCCATATAGGGGTGCCATGAAAGACATTCTCATGGAAGAAAATATAGTATTATTGATAATATAGACAATTTCTTGGGAATATGTTTGCACCATCCTGTAGAGGACTTCAAGGCCTTTCCAATGAGTACTTAGTTTCCCTCTAACTCTTTGTCATTGAGGAGATTTTGATTTTTGAAGTAAAAAAAACCCTCAAATTGTCAAGCGTATATGAGCCTACACAAGTTGGCTCTCTTCCCAATAGTCGTGTCTCTTGGCACATGAGAAAATGTGTATAAATAAAAACTTGCACTCCTCCTTTCAGACCACCAATTTCAGTTAAGGATGTCTGAGGTAAGAATTTAAGGATTACAACATGTGAACCAAGGGAGGAAAACAAAGAATGTTTGAACTTTTCTATTGGGAAAATCGTGCATTAGTTCTTGGCATTTTTTATTTGGATCTTGGTTTGTTCTATGAAGGATTACATGACCTCAGTTGTAGACACATTCTACTCTATAAACTTAGATTTAGTGACCTACTAGCAGCTTATACTTGTAGCAAAAGCGTTGGACTTGTTCTTAACAAGTGAGCATATTTTTTAGGAGCTTGGACCAATGGAAAGGAGCTTAAACCTATGCATGCATTTGGACATGTGGCACACAGAACAAAGAACTTTGACCTAGTAAAGGCTTGCAACCTCAACCCTATGAGGCTAATAATTCTTGGCCCTATGGACCTGCAATCTTAGCCCTATGAGGGTTGTTTCGCGACCCTGTGGACTTGCAATCTTGACCCTGTGAAGGCCTGTAATTTTCGGACCTTCCTTTGATCAGTATTTCGACCTTTTTACAATCATCTTTGTATTTTAGACTTAAGTCAAGATAGATATCGGAGCTTTGGCTCAGCACAGAGAGAAGACAATCCTAAAGATAAATCTCATACCTGTGAAGGTCGAGCTTGTTGAAGTGGATAAATTTCAAACCTATGACTTGTAGCTTCTAAAGTCAAACTTGTGGCACATTGAGACTTGTGACTATGAACATCGTTGGAGTTTTGATATCAGTTGAGAGCAAGTTTTTTGGGCATTGTTGGACCAACCAAGTGACAGAGTTGAGGACACCTTTGGAGCAGAGCAAAGCCAAGTAGAAGACGAGTTGAAGCAAAATTTGAAGAGTATAACTCTTGAAGAGACCTAGAAATTTGTTGAAGAAGTGCTATTATGCATATTTTGAAGCAACTATGTTGAAGAACTATCAAAGGCAACCCTAAATCATTTGAAGGCTTCTTTGGAGCATATGGGATATAATCTTGAGCATCTTGAAGGCTTATTGATTTAGCATAATTAGCTAGAGCATTGGATAAACAATATTGAGTATTTGTTGAAAAGGCTTGTGGAAGCATCCTTGAGACACTTTATGGAGACTTTATCCATGATTGAATCCCCATTGAAGTAATTGTGTAGAAGACTGCTTGGGAGACATGAAGAGTCTTGGAGATACCAACTAGATTTTTTGGTGTTGGCATTCACCTTTGGAGCAGAACTAAAGAACTGGTTAAGATACCTCTCACCAAACATTGAATATTTTGGGTATTTTTGAAGTAGTCCCCAGAGTATTGTTGAAGCCTATTCAAGAAATTTTTTGAAGGATCATTGAAGACTCTTTCATTGTCTTGGTTGAATACACTCTTAGAGACATGATTTGAAAATATTGTGGAGATGAGATTCAAGACTTGTTGAATATGGTTTTGGAAGTCTTGATGAAGCACTAAAATTTTCTAAAAATTTGAAGAAGATTGAGAGGATTGGAGTCCTAGAGGATTGGATTCCTGACACAAGGTTGGAGCCTTGTGAAAAGCGAGGTTGGAGCCTGAATCATTGAGATGATTGGAGTCCTCAAAAATACCAAGTTGAATCTTGGTGTAGGAGATTCTAGAGCTTGGTTTGAAATAGAAGATTGAAATCTTCGACTAGCGTTGGAGCCCTGAAGGAATTATAAGTGTGATTGTATAGATTATTGCTTTAAAAGAGGATTGGAGTCCTCGTCATTATTATTAATAAAATTATTATTTTGTTGTACATTTTTTGTTTTGGTTTATTAAGTAATCTTAGCTGGTATAACATAACAATTGTAAAATAAATATTGATTCACCCCTCCCTCCTAGTATTTTCAATAGTATCAGAGCTAGTACCTTCAAGCATAGCCTAACAATTGGAAGTTAGATCTCAAAAACACAAATGGAAAAATCAAGAAGGAAAGGCTCCAAACCTTTTGAAAATATCTCCACTCCAATTATGAAAACATATGGAAATTAGGTTGGAAAATAACCTTTGTTTCATTGGCATAATTATATATTATGGAGTACAAGAATCGATTTCTTTTTTATGGCCCTTGGCAGTGAAGTATGGAAATCAGCTATTACTAGAAACACTACTACATATGAGTTAAAAGAATACAATACAAAAGCAATGGAATCAATCCTGAGTGGCTTATCAGATCCTATAAAAGTAAAAATGGAGAAATGCTCATCAACAAAAGAGCTTTGGGAGAATATTCAAGTTCTTCACTCAAAAGGACTTTTACTCGTGACCTTAGATATAGAATATGGTGGAAAAGAACACAAAGTCAATCAAGAGTCAAAGGAGGTAAATGAAGGCATCAATTTCATAAAAGAGAATGATGATGAAGAGAACCTATATGTAGTAGTTGAAGTATACCTCAAGGCAAAACTTTTGGTTGCTATAGAAGAGATAAGTAATTTGGAAAAGGAAAATGAGGAAATCAAGAAGCAGGTACAAGATGTTGATCATGACCTTGAAAAAACAAAAGAATAATTTATTCTTTTAAAGCATCAAGTACAAGAAATAAATAAGGATCTCAACAAGCTTAAGGTAGAATTTCATTAAAATGAGAAGAGACATAATGAAGAAGTCACCTTCATGACAACTCAATTAGAAGAAGAAAACAGAAGGGAATACTTTTTACAAGTCAACTCAGACAAATATATGAGGGCTTGAGTCAATTTGAAGCAAAAATTGGTCAACATGAAGAAAATGTCAAATCCCTAAATGTTTAGCTAGAGGAAGCAAGGAGAGAAGAACAAGTAATGAATATCCAACTGACAAAGAAAGAAGAAGATTGTGAAAGGATTGAGGAAGAGATTATTTCTTTGATAAATGATGTCAACAAGTTATCTAAGAGACTAAAGAGTTCTCAAGTCTTTGATGATGTCCTAAGTCATCAAATACCACTACTTGACAAATCTGGTCTTAGATATGTAGGTGAGCCTTCTAGCAAAAGTGATGAAAAACCTAAAGCATCAAAGAACAAGAATGTGGAGAAGCTTCAAAGTTGTAACCCGAACTCTAGTAGAATCAAGGAAAGAAATCAAAATAACATTGGAATAAATTATGCTCTAAGAAGATATGTTGATTATCAAATAATATCAAGGCAGAACAACATCTGAAATGCACCAAAAAAACCTCATATTCTATGTATCAAACTATATTTTTTGTTATTGTTACTCTTGTACAAATTTTGGGCACATGGAAAAGGATTGCAAGGCATATAACAAAGAAATTTATGAGGAATCCTATCATTTCCCCAAAAGAAAAATCACAGGAAGAAATTATGCTCCCTCATTCAAGTCTAGAAATGCTTTAAATGCCATAATGTTGGGCATATAGCTGGAGATTATAACTTGAATTGGGTTCCTAGAAAATCTAGAGGATCATCAACCAAACATGAAAAAAGAGTCATAAAGGTTTGGAGAAGGAACCATGTTGAACCGGAAAAATAACATGTTGAATGTGCCTTGAATGTTCAAAGAATGGATCCTTGTTGTTGATAAAATATAGATATCATAGGTAGAAATCATGATGTTGTGACTCTTCATATTTATAGGAAGATCATGATTACAAAAGTAATGCATATTGTCACAGGGAGAAAAGTTCAAGGAATAATAACTTAATGATTCTCTCACAAAGTCAGCACACCAAGGCTTATCCATGGGTCATGGGAGTAAGTGTTACCCTAGAAAGGAGAACAAGGTAGATGATGAATTTAGTGGCAGAATAGATCAGATGAAGATGGAGAGATCTTCCATGATAATTACTTATTGTGATGAGTTTTCCTTGATGAAGAAAGGGGGAAAATATGACTAAGTAAGTGGCATGATGACGGGGAGAGTTAATATGACAAGGAGAAGCACGATGCTATGTAGAGCACTTGATGGAAAGATAATGTCAAGGAAAACACCACATTTTCCATTGATGTCAAAGGGGGAGAAAAGGAAAAAGAGATTCATCAGCAATAAGAGTTATACATGTATGTTTCCATCAATGACAAATGGGGAGATTGTTGGATAAAGTTTTCATTGATGTCATTTATGAAACCCTAGAATTATTTGAGATGATGAAACCCTAGCATTGTTGAATAAGTGTTAAGTATGACCCTAAGATTTTTTAAAGATGATTAAGCCCTAGAATTATTGAAGCAAGCTCCATGTCAATAATGTCATTGATAATGGGAAGCCCTAAAATCTTGGAAGACCCTAAAAGGATCATATAACACTAATGGCTACATGAGGTCCTAACCCTAAAATTATTTTTTGATATATCTAGTTGTCCTAATGGATGAAGATTCCCTAATCCTAATGGATGAATAACATATGTGAAGGAGCCTTATCTTGAAAGTCCTAAACTTGTAGCCCTGGGTCTATAAAGAATAATTCCTATTTTTTTAAGCAAGTACTAATGGATGAAGGACATATAAAAGAGAAACCATAGCATGAAATAAGCCCTAGAAAACCAATGAATGAAGAACTATTCATGATCCCTAGCATAAACCATAACATTGTTTAAGCCATATAGGGGTGCTATGGAGGATGTTTCCACCATCTTGTAGAGGGCTTCAAGCCCTTTCAAATGAGTACTCACTTTCCCTCTAACTCCTTGTCATTTAGGATATTTAGATATTTGAAGTAAAAGAAACCCTCAAACTATCAATATTTTATGTTCTTACGTGAGTTGGCTCTCTTCCTAATAGTCGTGTCTCTTGGAACATGAGTAAATGTGTATAAATACAAACTTGGCCTCCTCATTTCAGACCATCAAGATTGGTTAAGGAATTCTAAGATAAGAATCTAAGGATTACAACACGTGAAGCAAGGGAGGAAGATAGAGATTGTTTGAACTTTTCTGATGGGGAAATCGCGCAATAGTTCTTGGTATTTTTTGTTTGCATCCTGGTATATTTTATGAAGGATTACTCATCCTCTGTTGCAAACACATTCTACTCTGTAAACTCGGATTCAGTGACCTACTAGCCTATCATATCTGTAGCAAATGTCTTGGACTTGTTCTTAACAAGTGAGAAAAGAATGTAGGAGCTCAGATATGTGGAAAGGAGCTCAGACCTATGCATAAATTGGACCTATGGCACACAAACATAGAACTTCAACCTAGTAAAGGTCTACAACCTTGGCCCTGTGAGGCCTATAATTCTCCGCCCTATGGACCTGCAATCTTGACCCTATGAATGCCTATAATTTTTGGACCTTCCTCTGATCATTATTTCGACCTTTTTACAGTCATCTCTCTAGTTTGAACTTAAGTCAAGATATATATTATACCTTTGCCTCAACACATACGAAAGACAAGCCTAAATATAAATATTAGATGTGTGAATATCGAGCTTGTTGTAGTGGATAAATTTCATACCTATGACATGTAGCTTCTAAATTCAGACGTGTGGCACCTTGAGACTTTTGATTGTGAACATCATTGGAGTTTTGAGTACATTAGTTGAGAGAAAAACAATCAGGAATTGTTGGAGCAACCTAGTGATAGAGTTGAGTACACTTTGTAGTAGAGTAAAGTGGAATAGAAGACCAGATGAAGCAAAATTTGAAGAGTATCTAGGACCACACTTTATGATACCTGGAAATATGTTTGAAGAAGACATATTGTGCATTTGTTGAAGTAACTATGTTTAATAACTATTGAAGGTAGCCCTAAATCATTTGAAGGTTTCTTTGGAGCATATTGGAGACTATCTTGAGCATCCTACAAGCTTGTTGATGAAGCATCATTAGATGGAGCATTGGAGAAACAATATTGAGTATTTGTTGAAAATTCTTGTGGAGGCTTCCTTGAGACACTTTATGGAGACATGATGCATGATTGAAGCCCTGATGAAGTAGTTGTGTAGAAGACTTCTTGGGTGACATGAAGAGTCTTCGAGACACCTGCTAGAGTTCCTAGTGTTGGCCTTCATCTTTGGATTTAAACTAAATAATTGTTGAATATCCCTTGCAACAACCATTGGATATTTGAGATCTTGTTGAAGGAGTCCCTAGAGTATTTTTGAATCCTATTGGAGACATTCATTGAAGGATCATTGAAGACTCTCTTGTTGCCTTGGTTGAAGACATGCGTTGAAAATAATGTGGTGATGATATTCAAGACTTGTTGAAGATGGTTTTGGAAGTCTTGATGAATCACTTAAATTATCTATAGAATTGAATAATATTGAGAGGGGTAGAGCCTTAGAGGATTGGAGTCCTTATACATGGTCAGAACCTTGTGAAAATAGTAGGTTGGAGCCTTAATTGTTGAGAGGATTGGAGTCCATAAGAAGACTAAGTTGTAGCATAGGTTTGAACCTGGCTTGAAATATAATATTATAATTCCCCTCTAGGGTTGGATCCCTATAGGAATTATAAGTGTGATTGTATAGACTATTGTTGTAAACGAGGATTGGAGTCATCAAGATTATTGTTAATAAAATTATTCTTTTGATGTACTTTTTGTGTTCTAGTTTATTAAGTGATATTAACTGGCATAAAATATCAATTGTAAAATAAATATTGATTCACCCCCCCCCCCCCCCCAATATTTTGAACAACGTGTTCTAAACGTTTTATGTGATACACAACCTAAGAGCGATAAATAATATTTTAATTAATTGACGATTGATTATATGCGGGGATTTAGGAAAATTGTTGGAATAGTTGAGTGAGTGTTTATTTGTTTACATGATAATTTATTGTAGTGACAAAGAAATCTATTATGATGTACAATTGTATTACTTGAACAAGATTAAAAATTATGATTAGATAAGTTAAACTTTTATAATAAATTGAATGTGACTATAATGTGAAATATACTGACAATATAGAAATGCCTTGAATAATAAGATTGTTAACAAGATAAAAGTGGAAAAATAATTCATCTATGTATTGGTTACACTATCGACAGCTTGCCAAGTAACCCATGCCATCAACAGCTAACCAACTTCATTATATAATTAGGTTGAATGACTTAGAGTTAAATTCAAAATTAGAATTGCATGCATAGAAATTTAATTGTACGATAAGGATAATATATATAGATTGGATGAGGAATGGGTTTCCATTTGTAGTATCCTCCCCAAGTTTGGCCGAGTATCTAGAATTGAAGAAGGTGATGCAGGAGGACTAGAGGTTATGAGATCATATCTCACCACAAGCATGAGTATGTTATATTACTAAGAGTGGAAAAGTGTTTCCAAATCTCATGATCTTTGTGGGTTAGGTTCCCCGTGAGGATCTTTCTTACGAATTCAAGAAGTGTGTCCATGTTTAGTTTGTAAACTAGGCTCTGATACCAGATGTAAGGACCTTCCTAAGTACACATTTTCTTTAAACAACAAATTACTCAAACATATGATGTCATACAAAAAAAAATTGTGAGCAAAATAATTTACGCATCCCTAGTTCACAAAATTATAAAATAATAAGCAGCAGTAAAAAATTTGTTTTCAATTTATCCATCAAATAATCACAACCAACATAACGGATTATATAAATAATTCATGCACAACCTAACAACCAAGTATTTTGAAACTATACATCATTTCTTTAACCTCTACAATCCAATACCTTATTACAAACAATAATAATGACATAGGAGAACCTTTTCTAACAAGCATTGATATCGTGCACCAAGGGAATGGAACTCGAACTTGGGCTCACTGATTCCTTACAATCCTTTGATGTATTCCTTATACATGAGTGGAAATTTTGTGTCCCGATTGAATGTTTTCAACTCACTGGTTGACCTCCTGGCCTACTCCTTGTGTACTCTTCTTCCCTATGGAACCCCAGGCTACGATGAGGCCATACATAAGAAGAAAAAAACTAGCAAGTGGAAGGGAGCACTCCAGCTAAAGAGTTCTCACTCAAATAGCCTCCACTTCCGATAAACTCACTATAGAACTTAGTAGTCACTCTAAGTACACAACAGCATTAGGATAGTCATCTAAGAGTAAGGAAAAAAGAGATTCCATTTCTCATAACTTACTCCTTATTTTATAGAAGGTTATAGTGATGACACTTGTCACTTCATGTAAAAATAATCGTTTTCATTAATCCAATAATTTCATTATTCATCTATCCATGTGTCAATCTCTCACCAAGGCTCTACTAAATCATTTACTTAATTTCTTATTAAAAATGTTTCCCTCACCCACACATATTTCCTTATTTCTTCTCCTAGTTGTCCCTTGATCATAATTTATACTCCCTACCTTGTGTTCATTAACTTAATTCAATAGGTAAGTCTCAGATTCTGTTTCTCAACTATTCTCTAGTTTTTTCAAGTTAAAATCCTAGTTATATGTCTTTATGTTTTGCTCTTACCGCATGGAGGTTCTCTCATGAAATTAAATTTCCTTAATTTTAAATTATGATATTTTAAATTCATGCACAAGCCTCTTTTCTTAACAAGGAAAATTTTAGGGGCTAATATTCGCAGGTGGGCTAATTTTCCATGCTTTTTCCAAAAAAACTATTCACCAACTTCCATTATTTCTAAAAATGATTTGCCCAAATTTTATAGTATAGAAATATTTTACCTTATAAATTGCCAAAATTTTATAGAGACTATATAAAATCAATAGAAATTTGAATATTTTTACAAAAATATCACCAAGCATTTTATAGCTTGCATATTAAGGACTCGTAAGATTCACCAAGGTTTCTAAGCCTTACAAAAAAAAAATCCATCCTTAAAATTTTCTTTGTTTCTTAATGAGAGTAAATTATCATTGGATTATTTCTTTGTTTCCCATTTTATATTAGAACAACTTATATATTTAATATTTATTTAAACTACATTATAATTCAAAAAGTGACGAGGGAAGGGTTACTTATTTGGTTCAATTTTTATAATTCTACACATTCTCCATTTCCCCGAGGTTAGCTTATGATTTAATTATTTTTATTCGAAAACCCACTTACTTCATTATGTGAGTTAGTGCTTATTGTTGCATGATTATCAACCCTTACTTATCTTCTAGCTTTTCCTTCCTAATGCCAAGGGTGTCAAGTCAGTTGTGCCCTTCTAGAACTTACTTTTGAATTTCTGAGGGTGTGTTGGGTGTAAGAATTGTGATTCAATTCCTCAACACTTAATTGTCAAACCAGGGTTATGTAAGATTTGATGCATAGCATAGGTAATTCCAAAGATTCTTGATTTAATCTTGCAAGCCCTACTTTTATCCCTACAATTAGATCATTCAAACTCTGAAAGAACAAATCACGATAAAGCCCTTTAATTCTTAACTTGTGGACACAATGACACCACTCTACTCTGGAAACTAGATTTTCACTCAAAAAATAACAATCTAGGACTTTGCTGAAAAGATAACTCTTTAAGAGAAATAAATAAACTCAGAAGTCATGACACTCAATAACTCGATTGCAAACTCAAAAGATTCGGAAAACAAATCTATTCATGTATTGTGATTCTTGCACTAGGAAAACAGAGTGAGTTCATTTCTGTGTTATGATCATTTTGTTCATGTAACAGAACGATTCTATTCCTACACCTGGAACAATTATGCTATTGTACTAGAACAATTGTGTTACTGTACTGGAACTATTTTGTTCCTGTGCTGGAATTAATTTATTTCTTCACTCAATAATCTTCTATTCCTTAATCAATAAAAATATTGTGATATCAAGCACGAAATCAAGAGGTGCGAAAAGGAAAACTTCAACTCAGGTAAAGATAAAAATTCAAAATCATCACATTCTCTTTCAAATGTAAATTTCAACTCTAAAATATAAACTGTGAAAACAAATGGAAAATTTATCAAATCTTAGTGTGAATACCAAACTCCTGTGCTCAAAAAAAATATCACCTTATAAATATGTATTATACTTATATCCCCTCTTGAACATTCAACATTGTGGTCAATAGTAAGTTCTTGTGTTTGTAAACAAATTCAACTCAGATGAAAAGATTCACTTCATGACCTTTAATCTGAATAACAATGGTTATCGATTCCTGTACTCAAAGATTCCAGCTAAGCGAGTAATTAACAAAGCAAGGAATGTGATTTAAATCTGATAGTTTCCACAGGAAAATTAGTATCTTTACATAGTTACATATATATATATATATATATATATATATATATATATATATATATATATATATATATATATATATATATCGGAGTATGGGAGTTCTTCCCTTCTTGCTACAAATAAGTAAACCTTTAAACGAAACCTCAATTGTCCATTAAGAAAGATCAAAATGAATGAACCCTGCAAATCCTAGTCATTAACTAAAAGCGATTCAAAAGAGAAAACTTCTCAGAAAAAAGAAATGCTTGTTGTGCTTTAAAGAGATAACATAAAGAAATGCTTTATTGAAAACAAAAGAAACACACTTAGCACACACACAAACCCACATATTTGAGAACACTTCGGTAAATGAAAAGGAAACATGCAATAGCTCTATCAATCACACACACTCATCGCTCATAAGAAACCTTAACACCAATTGTTTCCTGTACCTAACACACAACACAGTAAACTTATCATTACAGGAAATAGACACGAGATGCATGAACCTGGCATTGCCTTATTTTATTAAAAGATAGAATTACATGCTAATACATATTACATAGTAATAGATCCAACCCCCAGATGGTTTGTGGTGATACAAATTCTCAAAATACAAAAGCCAAAATTCTTGTAGTATCGCTACCCTACACTACAACCGAACTCTAACTTATACAAATTACATCAACTCTAAGTTGTATCGAATAGATAACAAAAAGATGCAGTTGTTGGTAATTGATCCCCATCTTTGCAAACCCTCGAATGCTTTGAACCCTTTACAGGAAAACAAGAACTAGTCTTCAACAATAGGTACGCACCATCGAAAGTATGCAACATGGGTACTCCTTGGATGAGGAATCAAATTTTGCATCCAAGGAGTGTTTCTACTCGAAATTTGAGTAAACCCATATGGCGATAAGTTGAAAAAATAGTTGTCTTTTTTCCCTCTAAAATTTGATGATGTAATCTAATCTTATTTTATTTTTTCCACTATTATTTTATAATTTCCTTAAGAGGCCCATTTTATACCTCAAAAATCCCCTAATGAGCTAATCTTCTTCGAATTTGGTGCAAGATCTGAATAAAGTGTAGGAATGTCAGGATATTGTACCACAACCACTTTGACTTTGAATTAATGATCATATATTTCCAAGCTGTAAGGTAATGTAATTAATAAGCTACATGGAAAAGTATAAACATATTTAACCTTTCAGTTAAGATAAGCATACACATCCATTTTCCCAAAAATTCATTAAAAGGAACCAAAAATGCATGTAGAGAGGCCTTATCCAGGTTTTGAAATAGTGGTTAGGGTAAGGCAATTTAAGGTAAAGATAGGACAAAAATAGGACAATTTCAATAACCAACAGGGTGCCACACCACTTTCCCTTCAGAAATCCATGACTACAAGAGGGAAATGAGGCACAACAATAGAGACCATTGTCATATCTTGTGTTACCCTCTATGGTGAGACTAATGGTGTTGGAAATCAAGGAATCTGCCTTGATGTGTGCCCCCTAGTAAATCATCATGAGAATTCCAATATGGGGTCTTTTTTCACAACATTGTGAGCTTCAAGGCAAGGGTGTCCCAATACCTTCTAGCCCATGTCATGGCAGAAGTGTTAGTGAGAGGAATCGAAGATGCTACCCCACCCCTCCCATGAAGTTTCATTTGTCTTGTACAACCCCATCACCCATGTGTGAGTCATTAGGCCTACAATGACTATCATGCCATTATAAATAATAGTAGAATGTTAATTAGAACTTTAAATTCTAGTATCAATAGTATGCAATCGATCAAACCAGAGATTGTTGACTCATCACATGTAGGTGCATCTGAGTGGTCTTCTTCCACACTCCATAATTATCAATGATACATGTTCATAATGTTATTCATCAATATAATTTCACTTATTAAATTATCATTAATACATAATCATCAACATAATTTGTTAACTCTAAGAAAGAAACTAATCCTCAGAATATGTAAACAAGACAACATGTAATGAATTCATAAATATGATTGCTTATAGTCATCAAATAGGTCCATCACATCCACCATCATAAACCAAATAACATAAAACTGGAACATCATAATTATTATCACTTCCACTAATAATAAAATCAAAATAATTAGATCCTCGACCTGAGGTCCTCAAAGAATAATGTATGTGTCATAAGTCTATATCAAGGTTAAGGTAAAATCAAAGTCGGTTAACCACAGTGGGGCACTACATTTTAGACCATGAAACTTGGATGATACAGATAGAAGATCTTCATGTACCTGTGTTTAAATTTTTAAACCTTAATTCACTATAATTTCGAAGATATGTTCAAAGGAAGTTAGGTTTTCCAAATGCTCCTGAAATCTTCTTCAAACAGGTCATCTTGGTAGTTTCATTATATATTGCTTTCTATGGTGTTATAGAATCAAAATTTTGGAGGAGACGGAGGAGAGATCTCAAGGTAAATGTGGTAGAAAATTTAGAACCATATTTTCAAAATTGGATGTGTAGCATGTTGCACAAATTCATTCTTGGGAAGAAGACAAAATAAAATAGTTTTAGGATAAGTAGACTTGGTGAAGGAAGAAGCAATAGGTAGACTTAGTGAAGGAAAAAGAAACTTACATGACTAGTGAAGTCATAAGAATCAAGCATGCTTAGTGAAAGCAAAAACAATTAACAAACATTGTGAAGAAGTAAGCAAGTAGGTTGGTGCCTACAAATATGTGTAGGAGAGGGGATTGATATCTCTTGTAGGTTGGTACCTACAAAGCACTGAAAGGTATTGGTGTCTTCTTGTTGGTTTCTACAAAGTAGCAAAGGGGACTGGTGTCTCCTATATATTGTTTCCTACAAATTGATTTAATAGTAGGTTGGTTCCTACAAGGTCTTTCATATAAATAAATTGTGTGGTTTTCTCCCATAAGGGTTTCCACGTATAACATGTATTACTTGTTTAGTTTATGAGATTGATGTTTTATGATGTTTGAATGGAATTAAATAATTAAAAATTGTCATTATATTAATTCACCTCCCCCCATATTAGTATAATTGTTAATTCCAACAAATTGGTATCAAAGTGGGTTCCTTCAGTAACATTCTAACCACTGGAAGGTAGATCTCAAAGCGACCATGGCTAGTTAGCATGAATCTTACACATACAGAGTTGAATTATTGGATGGATAAGAGTATTGCTTTTTTCAATTTAATAATGAGTCATCATATAAAGTCTCATGGTGTTGATACTTGGAAACGTGTAATGGGTGGAAAGAAAGACAATAAATATAATATAGAAGCCATGGATATCATCGTGTGTGGCCTATCAAATTAAGATTCTGATAAGGTGATCCACTGTGACACCACCAAAACAAATTTAGGACAAGCTTCAAAGCATCTATTAGGGAGATGACATTCACACTACATATGAAACAAGGTCAACTCAAAAGGAAGTAGCCCCCAAAGATTCAAATAAGATAGGAAAATTCAAAGCTTGGGATTACTTTAGCAATGAGTTAGATGCAAAGGGAAGTGCAATCTATCTCAAGAGGAAATAAAGAAGGAAAATCCATGAATGCTCAAGTCATTGATCATCAAAATGAATATTTAGACACAAAGGAATAAGTTTAAGGTAAGAAATAGCTTGAGGGTGAACTTGTTTGTGCTATAAACGAAATAGATAGACTCTGAAGAGAAAAAAATAATAACAGTAATAATAATAATAAACAATAAATAAATAAATAAAGTAAAATAAATAAATAAAGAGTTGGAGAATCTATTATAGAAATATGAAGAGAAATATCATCATTTTGATGAAGCATCAATCAACCTCTTAAAATTATAGCTCAAAGAGAAAAAGAAAATAGAGGATTTACTGTGAAGTCAACTAGAAGAAAAAGAAATAAGTTGTAAAAAACTACAAGTTGAGGTTGTATCATTAAGAAAGGATCTAGAGAAGGAAAATTCTCAGTTGAATATGAACTTAAAAGTTGAAAAAGGGATTGAATCATTAGATAACATTCTCAGTTTCCAAACATCACCAACCATCAAAATAAGATGGTTTTAAAGAAGATCATGATACATGCAAAAAAGAATCAAGATCAAAGACACCAAAAGAAAAAGACCTTAAAATCAATACCAATGTGCTAAAAGGATCTAGTAACAATGCAAATAAAGTCAAAATGAAGCTAAGGATCAGTAGAGACATGACCCTATCAGTAACACAAACAAAAATAGGAAAGAAGGAGAGGACTAGTCAAGATCTAATTTTTAAATGAAAGAAAGTGGCACCATCCAACTAGTGAAGGCCAACCAAGACCCAAGAATGGATTTTGAAGAATTTCTCCACCAAGAAGGCTCATCACATCTAGGTATCAAAATTTATTTTATGGGTTTCTCTTTTCATGTAATAATTTTAGTCATAAGGAAATAAATTATAGATCCTATGTAAGAAATGACTCTATGAGAAACAAAAGTAGGGGATCATATAAAATCTGAAGGAATGTTTGTGTGAGTAGAAATCCAATAAATTTTAATGAGAATGTTGCTAAAATTCACAATTCATTTCCTCCCTTATTAGATCATATTGAATGTTTTAAATTCAAACATTTTGGACACAAAGTGTGTGATTGAAAAAGTAGTATATCAAGGCCTCAAGATCAAATAAGAAAATAATACATCATCATCAATAATAGAAATCAAAAGTATGAAGATATGGAGAAGAAGAAAGAGCAATGTGAAGAATGTAGTCTACCTCTATGTGTTAAAGACAAAGAAAGCTAATGTTGTGTAGATAGTGGATGCTCAAATCATATGACAGGTGATAAAAGAAAATTTCTCTCTCTCAAGGAAGTTAAAGGAGGTAGCATCATCCTTGTAAATAATAATACATGAAAAATTATTGGAAATGTCACAATCGATCTTGATGATGAAAGAGAAAAAATTTCAAATGTTCTGTTTGTTAAAGGACTAAATCATAATCTATAGAGTATAGGTCAAATGGTTGATCAAGGGTATGACCTCATATTTAATTCCAAAGGATGTGAAATAATAAAGTAAACTTTATGAAGATTAGTAGTAAATTAATTCAGGTCTCCAAATAATGTATATGTCCTAAGTGAAACTAAAAGAAAGAGAAATTATATGGGAGTAATATCCTTAATAGCTCATCAGTAAAAGAAGAAACATCCAACTGCAGTTCACAAGGTGCATTGTAAAAGAAAAAAAAGGTGTCCATATACAACACAATATCAAAGGAGCGGTCTCAGAAGAAAAAAAGAAGAAATGTTGCATGCAGAAGGACACAATGTTTGACAAGGGTATCCTAGTTGTAGATAAACAAGAAGTAAGCAATCAAAGGAAGTAATTATTTTGTTTTTAATATCTCAAAGGGGTAGAATATGCATAGCAGAGAAGGGGAGATGTTGAAGTCACTAAAAAAAAATCATATAGAAGAAGAGCTACAAATAAGGAGAAGCACATGTTTAGGGGAGCATCCTTTACCATTGATGTCAAAGGGGGAGAAATTGTGGGAACAAGGAGAATTTCATATAGGGGGAGTTTTATATTATTATTTCATAATTTACTAATGGTTTTCATCAATGAAAAGGGAGGATATTGTTGTAAATATTATTGTCATTGATTTCAAAGATAGGGGGAGACTACTTATGTCTAAGATAAATATTGGAAAATAAAGATTGTTGGAATTATTGCTCTTGGATTTTTTATGCCCCAATTGGATACCCTATATTTGAAGAAATGTTTAATCTAATTATCTAGCTCAAAAATTGGAGCATATTTTATATGGTTGGAAATCTTATTTTGGTACCTTTCCAATGGTATATGGCACTCCCTCTAATCCATAGGAATGAGGAGATATGAAATAGTTTGTCAAGATGACCCAACCAAAGTATAAGCTGACCCCATTTGGATACCCTATCATTGAAGGAATTTTTACTCCAATTATATATCTCAAATGGGAAAATAAGATATGTTTTTCTAAATATTATTGTAAAACTTGTCCTAACGATGAACCACAATTGTTGGTTCGAAACACATTGACAAATGAATTATGAAGTGATTTTTGCTGAAAAATCTTCTAAATAAATTATAAAACCTTTCCAATGGTATGTGGAAATACTTCTAATTCCATAGGAATGAAGAGATATGAAAATTTTTGTCAAGATGATCCAACCAAAGTACAAGTATGCTAACTTAATGAGTTTTACAAATCATCTGCATAAGTTAGCGTATAAACAATACAAATAAAGGGCGTACGAGTTAATTTTAACATCAATTCATCTAAGAATGGATTTTAGGTCACTAGAAGAGTCAAGGAGTAACTTTTGGGGTGATTCTTAGAGTCTAGAGGTGGTAGAAAAAATGTGATTTATGAGGTGAATGAATCATATTGGAATTTTAGCTACTTATTTTCGTATATGATGTCTCAAATAGTGAAACTTGGAGAAGATATATAGAAGATATTCATGTACCTTTGGTTCAATTTCCAAAGCTTGATTCACTATAATTTTGAAGATATGCCTGAATGCAGTTAGGATTCTAGAATGCTCTTGAAGTCTTCTTCAAATAGGTGAGCCAGGCATTTTCACTATAGCATTTATTTTGGGATGTTTTAAATTGTGAACTTGGAGGATACAGACAGAATGTTTTCATGTACTTATGGTTCAAGTTTCAAACCTTGATTCATTATAATTTCAAAGATATGGTCAAAGGAAGTTAGGCTTCTCAAATTCTGATGAAATCTTCTTCAAACAAGTCAATTGGACATTTTCGCTATAACTTTTTTCTTTGGAACGTCTCACACCACAAAACTTGGAGGATACAGAAAAAATATTTTCATGTACTTGTGGTTCAAGTTTTGAGGCTTGATTCGCTATATTTCCATAGATATAGTCAAAGGAATTTAGGATTTGTGAAATTCTCTTGAAATCTTCTTCAAATAAGTCATCTTGGTGGTCTCACTACATCTTTCCTTCTATAATGTTTCCAAATCTAAAATTTGGAGGAGACGGAGGAGAGATCTCAAGGTACCTATGGCAGAAATTTTAGGACCAAATTTATAAATTGAATACATGGCATGTTGTGAAAATTCATTCTTGGGAAGTGTGACATTCCTAGCGAATGTTGAAATTTAGGGCTATATTGTTCTTTTCTTTAGATAATTTCATTTACAAAATTTTTCATCGTGTACATATTGCATTCACCCCATAACATCAATAGCAGTTATGTAGAAAGAACAATAACATCACTAGTGTAGTAGAACAGTAAAGAAAAGTAGAAGAAAACCATGCATAATAGAGTCATCAAGAGTTAGGTTAAAGACCAGGGGAAAAACCCACAAGGGGGAAACCCAACCAAATTCTTCTTCTATTAGATATTCATAAATTATTCAGTTGAGATGCAAAGTATAATGAGAATGAGATACATCATGCATCCTGAGGAAGCATAGTGTTCCTTCAACCTTTAAACCCCTTAACACCATTTGTAGCTCCTTAAAATCTGTAAAAGACCTTGTAGACCCCAAGGATATGAAAGGTGTTTATGTTATTCCATGTTCTTGTGGGACCCCCTACGTAGGTGAAACTGGGCGCTTTATTAATCTAAGGATTCATGAGCACGTAGCTGACATCAAACATGGGAGGAATCGGTCTTCAACTTTGGTATAACATGCGAAGAAGACTATGCATCATATTTGCATTGAGGAGGCCCAAGTTATTGCTAGGATTGCTCACTTTCATCACCATAAGTTTAGGGAGGCCATTGAAATTGAAAGAAGACTGAGGAATCTCAATAGGGATGACGGCTGGAAAATTAGCAGTTGTTGGATCCTTTCCCTTTCCTCTCATCCCCCCTTTTTATTGTTTTCTTTTATGGTTTTAATTTTATTTCCTTGTCTCTTGAATTGTTTGGATTTCCTAGGTTTTGGGTCTCTTCTGGTTCCCCCTAGGGTATGTTGCTTCATCTTTGTTCCCCTAATTGTTGGTCCAGTCAAAAGTAGTCATTTCTTCTGGTCAAAATTAGCAGTTTCTTTCTAGCCATTGGAATGATCAGTCTCTATATTTAACTTGTTGCCATGATCAGTCAAAAGTAGTCATTTCTTCTTGTCAAAATTAGCAGTTTCTTTCTAGCCGTTGGAATGATCGGTCTCTCTATTTAACTTGTTGCCATGATCTGATTCTTCATCTTGTTTTGAGGATCAACCACACTTATTGGTTCAAAACGCGTCAACAAATGAATTTTGATGTGATTATAGACGAAAATATGTCTCAAAAGCATCAATCACATGAAGCCTCTCAAGCTAAACCAAGGCAGTTCACAAATTCATTTGTGAACTAAAAAATATAGAGAGTTGTTGTCATATCATAGTTCACTAGAAACAATATAAGTGCCATCATCATTGTCAAGATATCATCCTACATCAACCATAAAAAAATCCTCTACCTTAGAGTTCATTTCCATAATAGCCATGTCAAGGCTAGGTTATCCCTGTCTTTGAGATCTCAATCAACAAAATTATTTTCATCAGAATGCATTACCATTAAGGTCACTACTCCATGTAACATATACACTACCATATCAAGTAATTTCATTGCCTTATCAACTAAGGGCATTGTAGGTCATTGTCAATTTTAAGTTTGTATCAAGGTCACTATAATATATGTATCATAAACAAGGTTGTTAATGAGGACTTCATTAATATCATACTTATATAGTGTTATAGCCAAATAGCATTCACTACCATATAAATATCAAAAACAACATTGTCATGTATTATTTTAGCCATATCATTGGTCACACTTATGCCAAGCTTATAGTGACACATCTATACAAATAATTCAAGTTATCATTCCATAGATAATAGATCACTATCATATTGTATCAACTATGCTTTATCAAGGTCTAGGGTATGCAGGTCATAGCTTGACTGTAATACAGATCATTTTCTTATATCGAACTTCTCACTATAGTGATCAATCTCAACGATGTAATGCAAACTTGTAATATAATTCAATGTCATAGAAGTGTAGTGATTACGTTGCAATTCCATAGTAAATATATTGTAATAGAATCTATGTCAATGTAATATTATGCCACTGAAAATTAATATGCACCACAAAGATCACAAGCTATTTTCATAGAGATACTAGGTTACCAAAATGCGAACGATTGTCATAGGGTTAACATATACTAGCCACTGTACTTAATAAAAGCCACAGAGATTTGATAAGCGAGACACTTGAGTGTAGGTTTTAACCCTGTACAGAAATTACCTGCATACGAATTCTAAAACACAGAAAATAAACAATGCGAGAGAATAACACATATACACAGAGATTTTCCCACTAGATCCCAAAACCGAGACTACCAGCTTGATTTTTCATTATGTTCCTTTCAATGTTACAATACATATTTATGCATGCTGAAGCATCCAATACCATGGACCAAAGACCATCGCATCCAAAACCATGGACCGAAAACCATCGCATCCAAAACCATGGACTGAAAACCATAGGTAGGTTCACCCAACCTAATATAGGGTCCAAAAAAAAATTTCCTGGGGCGCTGCTCCGGACCTCGTAGAGGAGGGCTACTCACCCCCCTCAAACCCCCCACTGCGCAATCGGCACAACAAGGGGGGGCTCTGCCCCCCATCTAACCCCCTAGTTCACTACGTAGGTTAGTCGTGGAAAGAATATAACACAACCCAACATTGAGATAGTATGTGATCCATAACAAACAAGCCACTTTAATGAAAGTGCGAGCCATAGGAAATGAGTCAATGTATAGGAAACAAGCCATTATTGAACCACCACTAAAATGTGAGCTACTATTGAAACCATTTTAACAAACCAATGTAATAAATAATGATCATAGAAAGATCGACCCATATGAAGTTTGATCTTTATGAGTAAGTGTGTGAGTTTCAGAACCTGAGAAATGCAAGCCATTGTCATAAGAAAATTCCAACTTGCAAAGCAAGAACCATATGTGAGAATGCAATGCGAGAACCATATGCAAGCTTGTGATGTAATTTCAATGTAATATGGTCCTCGACTTATAGAGAAATACAAGGCACTGTAAATACACGAGCCATTGTGCAATTCGAACCACAGATAAAAAAAAGTGCAGGCAACAAAAGAGACAATATGTCCTAGTCATATATTTTATACAAGTGAGCTAAAAAAGGAATAAAATGAGCCAAATCATATTCAAACCAAACAAATCGAGTCATAATAATATGAGCATCAAGTTTCAAGAACGAGTGACTAAGTTTTGATGTGAGCCAATGTAGAGATGAGCGTTCATAATTACAATCCACAAAACTATGATCGAACCTCAGAGATACAATAGTTATGTGAGTCCTTGTATATCTTTTGAGACACACATTTTTACCTTTCTATATACTCATTTGATGGGAGAAATATATCCCTTCAATAGAGGAGCCGACTTTGTAATCTTCGAGGGGAAATTATTAAATTTGAATTTCAAAATTCATTCACCAAAAATATTTAAATATATTTCCCTTTTAATAATTACTTGCCCATGCATGAACAATTTCCTTTATACAATTTTAAATCTTATTTTGGGAAAGATGGGATCCTCTTTGGATCTTAGGGTTTCCCTTTGGGGAAATTCATCCCGAAGTTGCCCAAATTTCAACACTCCTTCTCGGGTCGGGAGGAATTTCCATCTACCTCATAATTCTCATCTCGGATGTTCATGTTTGTTGTGTGATTTCTTATCTTGTCTCATTGCATCTCATATTGACTCATAGAAGAAGAATATTCCACAATGTACAGTAGGGGAGATCGATTAGATCCTCTAAAACCTACAAGACTCTAGGTCAAGTTATGTGACCTTCATCTTAGTTGCATCAACAAGTCATCCATCTCATAACATCTTATTTCAACTTGTCTCTCCTTTCTGTTGAAAAATGTAACTAGTATTAGTCTTCATAATTGTTGTCCAGCTCATGACATGATGTAATTATTATGCATTTGTCAAAAGAAAAATTATTTTTATAAGCAAGGGTTTGATGCTATATTTATTATGATTATAAGTCAAATCACCCATTGAGTGCTTCTAGGATTGAAGCATGTGTCATTGTCCGTGTCATTATGTTCTAGACACTTATTTGGATTCTTATGCCAAGAAAGAAAAATTATTTTTATGTAAATTGGTCATGTAAACTTCCTCCACCATGTAAACCTCAAAAGTGATCAATTTAGCCTCATAAGGGAGCTTCAAACCATTATATATAGAAGTGCATTCGACCTATTGTGATCCATCCATCCAAATGATTCGATCTAAAATTCCAAGAGTAGAAGAAGAAAGAAGGAAAAAACTAAAGCAAAGGAAGAAGAGACTTGTAAAAAAAAGAGTTAAATTTCTTTTCTTTTATGTCACACATGTGAGTGGAAGTGGGAATTAGGGTTACTGCAAGCTTGAACTATTGCAGGTCAAATTCCAGGATTTGCAAAGAAGGTCGAGACCCTTGTTGATTTTCTTTGAAAGATTTGTCTTGTGTTGATTCGTGGATAACTTGTCTATAGATTGATTAATATTATTGGGAGGCTTAATTGGTGGATTGGAGGAATATCTGTTGTTTTCTAGAGTTCTTGGTTGTTTCATTTGATTTGGTTCTTGAAGAACAGAAGAAGATTCTTGGATTTCCCCCTAGAAGAGGGGTTTTGCCTTGGTTGAGTGCCTACATCTTGTGTTCTTATTTTTTATATCTTCATAATTTTTAACAATTTTTTGATGATGAGAACATAAATATTAATAAAGAAGCAAATACATAATCACAGATAATTGTCATGAAAAGAGAAATCAAGTTAACAAATAACCTAATGTTGCCCTAAGGATTTCTTAACACTTTGATCATTTGTTGAACAATGATGTCTCTCTCTAAAGAATAAGAATCATCATAGCGGAGCTCCGGCTACCACCCTATATCCACATATAATAGGAGAGATTAATATACCACCCTATATATCTGATTAACAGTAGGCAGGATACCACTTACCATGAGAGGTAAGTATCACACTCTATCCAATTGTCCAAAAATAGGCGAGATACGGCTTACCATTGAAGGTAAGGATCAAAGTTTATCCTATTGTACATTGATCTTCCCATCTTGACCCTCAAGAGTCAGTGGTAGAACACTTGCATCCCATCACTTGAGCAGGATACCACTTACCATAAATGGTAAGGATCACAGTCTATCTCAAGTCTCCTCACCCATTGGGAATATGGGTGAAAATCCCAACAAGCCCAAATTGGGGGTAGGATACATAATGGGGTATAATTTATCAAGCCCTGGTACTGATGGTAGGAGGAGATACCCACTTTTCATAAATGACAAGGATCACACACATGCCCTACAATGACAATAGGCAGGATAGTACTTACCATGGAAGGCAAGGATCATAGTATATCATATTGTTTGATAATAGGCATGATACGACTTACCATGGAAGGTAAGGATCACATTCTATCATATTTTCTAAATTTACCTCAACCCCAGGAGCTCTTCAACTCAATTCCTCAATTCCTTCACTAAGGTTACGATTGCTAGTCCTGGCCATAATGCATGACACCTAGAGAATATTATATCAACCACAAACTTACATAATGCAAGGATCAAATTGTCTACCTTCTCATCAATCAAAATGTGATGGACTCTCATTGCACCTTTCTATACCATATCCCAGATATAGTGATATATAATATTCAATGTGCTTGAAATTTTCATGGAACACATTATTCTATTCATGTTGAATCCCATAATATTCATAGTATATCATAGTCATTCCAAACATATGCTCAAACAACTCTCCAAAGATATTTCTCAACCATATTGTCTCATAGTCAGTCATGCTAGCAACAATGCACATTGCCTCTCAAAGCAACAAATTTCTTTGCCAGGAAATCATCTAGGAAGCTAGGGCAGACCTAGATGTGCTCTTCTAGTCAACAACATTCTCAGCATCAGTGTATCCAAAAAGTTTCATATATCTAGTAGTGTGTCTTAGTTCATGAATTCCTACATTGTCTAGGTATCCCAATACTAGTTTTGCAACATTCCGATATACACATCCAGGTAATATATGACTCAAATAACATATTGCAAATCAAGAATCCATTAAAACTATATTTGAAGAGGAGGATATCTCAACTTCTTAGTGTAAATCATCATGCCAAGTATTTGACATCATACTTCCCTTGAAAAATAATTCCTCGTCATCTCTTTGTTACACTTCTAATATCAAGGAGTGGATCATCTTGGTTTGCGATGATCTTGATCCTCTCATAAATAAATTGTCAGCATATAAAACCAAATATCAAATACATACCTTCAATTATGAAGAGAGGTTGGGTTCTACATCATATGTCTATCATTTCAAGCATGTTAAGACCCTTTCTAGATTACAAGCTACTCATGCCCATTCAATTCCTGAGATAACTGCAAAGATGCTCATTCTTCCATAGAGAAAGCTTGCTTCATGTGCATTTGGAAACAAGAACTAGGATCTCATCCTAACCTTCTTTCTCTAAGAGCATACTTATCATAGTTTGAACCATATCATGGAAGCATCAAATACTTCTACATCTTAGTTATCAAGAATGGTCCTTGCATGAAGGACATATTGTTCTCAGCATCATATCAAAATGTTGCACTCGGTATACTCTCTATGAATAGGAATATTATTCAATCATAGCTGTCAACCATGGAGACTGCAACCCTTCCTTCGAGGTATTGAGATCTTGTCCAATTTCAAGTTCCACTCTAATCATGGGATGGTTCCATATTTTACTCAATCTCGATATAGAGAACTTAGTCCTCGCTTTCATTATATATACTTGTGACCCCAGAATAAAATCAAGAGAAATAATAGCAAAGTAAAAAATCATAATGAAAGTGTACCTAGTGATGAGGTATGATTGTCCTCCTTTTCTAGATGAATAGTGACTCCTTCATTTTCTTGCACCATCTCCCTCTTATAGTTAACCCTTCCTGCACTACTCTACATCTTGACGATCCTCAATATGAATCACATCCTCATCCAAGAAGTTAGTGAAAAAAATAAAATACTCATGCAGTAAGAATCACCAATAATCGAAAATAATAAATTCATAAGAATAATAACACAAAGAAGTGACATAATTCTTTAAAGTAATTATCTTTAATGTAGATTGTAGGAGGATCTCAACTCCCTCTTAATCATGTCTTCCTCTTAACCAGGAGGCACCATTGTCCATCAATGATATGCTAATGTTGCCTTACAAAGAAATGCATCCTCTTGAACCTCACATGCATTCTCTTTCCTATCCATTCAATTCTAGTTACAAGATAATCATTGCAACATCATCTCCCATTGGGTAGGATACAAGTCAAACTAGGATTTCTTTGTGATAGATACTTGAAGAAATAAATGGATTCTAACTAATTAAGAAGATTATGCTTCACACTAAGGTTTTAATGCTATATATCCCAGGCCATATCCAAGGCCACTTCAAGTGTTTCTCCAAAACCCTAACCTTCTATTGTAAGAACAAAGCTTACCTATGGTTTCCTTCAAACCCTATGATTCTTTTAGGTCTCTTCCATCTTCATTTGCTTCCATTATTGGTGTTTTAAATGGGGGTTGATGTCAATAACTTTTCTTCGGCCCAACTCTGAAACCATGTTAATATTTATGGCTAGATTGGTCTTTGCTTTATATAATTGCATTTACCAAAAATTTCATCATTTACATATTTAATTCACCCCATAACATCATAAATCATTATCTATTATGTAGAAAGAAAAATAACATCGACAATGCAACAGAACAAAAAAGAATAATGGAAGAAAAGCATGCACAATAGAGACACCAGGAGTTAGGTCAGACACGAGGGAAAAACCCCACAAGGGGGAAAAATAACCATATTCTTCTTCTATTAGATATTCATCAATTGATAAACTGAGATTCGAAGTACAATGAGAATGAGATACATCAATCACATCAAGCCCCTTAGGCAAAAACAATTTAGTTCACAACTTTGTTTGTGAATTGAACATCATAGAGGATTGTTTCCATATCACATTTCACTAGAAACAATATAAGTGTCATCATCATTGTCAAGATATCATCATACATAATCCATATAGAATCTCTACCTTCAAGGTCACAACCATCATAGCCACGTCAAGGCTAGGTTATCCCTGTCTCTGAGATCTTAATCATCAAAAGTACTATTGCCACAAAGCCTTGCCATTAGGGTCACTACATCATGTATCATAGACACTGCCATATCAAACAATATCATTTCCTTATCAACTAAGGTCATTGTAGGTCACTGTCATTTTTAGGTCAGTATCAAGGTCGATGTCATATATGTATCATAAACAAGGTCATTGATTAGGACTTTGTTACCTTCATACTTATATAGTGTTACAGTCAAATAGTATTTAATTCCATACAATATCAAAAACAACATTTCCATGTAGTATTTCAACCATATCACAAGTCATTTTCATGCTAAGATCTAGACATATACTTCAAGTTATTGTTTCATAGATAATAGATCATTGCCATATTGTGTCAATTGTCTTTTATCAAGGTCTTGGGTATGTAGATCATAGTCTATTCATTGTATTATAGATTGTTGAGTTATATTGAATTTCTAGATATAGTGACTAATCTCAACGATGTAATGTAAACTTGTAATTTAATTCAATGCCACAGAAGTTTAGCGATTCCATTGCAAATTTCATATTAAAGATGTTACAATAGAAGTTATGCCAATGTAATACTATGCCACTAAAAAGTAATATGTGCCATAGAGACCACAAGCTATTGTCATATAGATATTGGGTTACCAAAATGAAAGTGATTGTCATGGAGTTAACATATATTGGCCATTTTACTTACTATGAGCCACATATATTTGATAAGAAAGACACTTGAGATAGTATGTGATCCATAAGAAACAAGCCACTGTAATGAAAGTGCGAACCATAGGAAATGAGTCAATGTATAGGAAACAATCCACTGTTGGACCACCACTAAAATTTGAGCTATCGTTAAAACCATTGTAAGAAACCATTGTAATGAATAACGAATCACAAAAAGATCGACCATATGAAGTGCTAGACTTATGAGTAAGAATGAAAATTTCAGAACCAGATAAATGTGAGCCACTGTCATAAGAAAATTGCAAGCCTATAATGCAAGAACCATATGTGATCCTATAATGTGAGAACCATATGCAAGACTATAATGTAATGTAACTACAATGCGATCCTCAATCTATTGATAAATACAAGGAATTGTACATATGTGAGCCATTGTAGAATTTGAATCACAGATTAAAAAATGTGTGGGAAATAGAAGAGACAATATGCCATAGTCATATATTTTATACAAGCGAGATACAAAAAGAATAAAGTGATCCATATTAGATTCAATCCAAATAAAGTGATTCATAATAATACAATCCACAGGTTACAAGAATGACTGACTAAGTTTTGATGTGAGTTGATGTAGAGATGCACGTCCATAATTATAATCCATGAAACTATGATCAAACCCCAGAGATACAATAATTATGAGAGTCCTTGTATGTATTTTGAGCCACCCATTTTTACCTTTTTATATAGTCATTTTATGGGAGAAATATATCCCTTCAATAGAGAAGCCGAATTTGCAATATTGGAGGGAAATTTCTTAAATTTGAATTTAAAAATACGTTCACCAAATAATATTTAAATGCATTTCCCTTTTAATAATTACTTTCCCATGCATTAAAAATTTCCTTTATGCAATTTGAAATCTTCTTTGGGGCAAGGTGGGCTCCTCTTCAGGTCTTAGGGTTTCCATTTGGGGAAATTCCTTCCGAAGCTACCTAAATTTCAACAGTGAATTTTTTGAGTATGTTGTCATTGATGTCAGAGCAGGTACAAGTGTAATAGGTGTAGGTGCAACCGGATATTGAGTAGGTGCAGGATATCCTAAGAAGATACATGATTTCTCCATTTATGTCCTAAGTATGTTGATTGACTTGGATGAGATGATGTAGTCATGAAACCCTAGTTAACCCTAGCACTAGGGTTTGGTTTCCTAGACAATGGACACACCCCGCAATTTTTGATGATTTTGATGATAGAATATTTCCATCGAATTCTTCTTGTAATGTTGATTCTGGTCATATGTGAAGCGCCTTGTGGGCCTTCACGGTTTGAGAGAAAATCCCATCCAAATTTGCAAACCCCAGCTGATGGACCAAAACCCTAAAGGGTGATGAGGTGGCATCTTATTGTTGAATAGATTCATATTGACCTTGGTCATAAATGAAATTGAATAATGTTATGGAAAAATATTGCTCTAGAAAAGTTTCAAAATCTATTAAAATTAAAGGATTTTGGGAAGGATGTGACTCCAAAATGTAAAAAGTTAAGCTTTTCTTAATTTTATGGAAGTTGGCTCAAATCCTTGGCTCAAATTTTTTTAATTTAAAATTTTGATCTTCCTTCCAATTTCTTAAGGTCAGATACACTAATTCAACCTCCCCTTATATTATGTAAAGACACCTCAATAATCCTTCTATGTGATGAATTAAAAATGCTTATCATGAAATGAAGTTGTCTGATCCACTCAGACTTGTGGAGAAGGATTGTAACAATCCTGCGACCTTGAAGTAATTCTGGAAGGGTTTTGATATTGGATAATACTTTGTCTCTTTTTGGTTTCCTTGGAACCATTATTTATTGCAGGAAATTGCTCGACCTCTTTCCTTCTCATGGTCATCTACAAGAGCATTTGAAGGAAAAATTATGTGGCTAAGGTAATATTTTGCATCAAACTTGTCCATCTTCAGTGGAAAATATCTGTGTTTTATCTATGCTTGAATATTACACTTGAAATTACAAATATTTATGGATCTCTGAAAAAGCGAAAGAAATTTTCTCTAAAATCCTTCGGTTTGGTGTCTATATACAAATCTTTTACGGCCTAATTAATTCCAGATCTAATCAGGCTTAAGGTCTCTTACTGGTGAACAAATCTAAAGACTTTTGGGTTTACATTTCCATGAATGTCATTGTTCTTGTGTGTTGTCATTGAAAATTTTCCATCTCCATTCAAAAACGTGACCTACACTAAAATTCATTGATCTATTTGAAGGACCTCAAGGGAAAGTAAATTCTGGAAGACTCTTGGGTCATTCTTTTCCTCTTAAATTTACTTATTCAAACCTTCCACATCCTTGTGTATCATCAAGTGATTAGGGTTGATATTGGGATATAATTTGAAGTTGTTTATGAGATACAAACTCTATGGATAACTGAGCCATATAAGGCATATTATCTTGTGCATGCAAGATGGAGATCTACGGACCTTTCTTTGGAATGTATTTTAGCTCAAGTGGAGAATAATTTCACCTCAACTACAAACCATGACATCTTAATTCATTGAATCTCAATCATAAAGCAGTCACTATGTATGGATTTCAGAATTAGTATTCGCCTAAATCTTAGCCTTTTTAAGGGATTTTTGTGTTGGAAAATGAATAGTGCCAGTGATTAATCTTATTTTCCTTAACCTTGATATTTGCTTGTGAATATTATTTATATTCATTATGTTCTTTAGTTAGATATTTTCATAAAAAAAATATCAATAATAGTAATAGCAAAAATAAAGGACACAGATATTAGGCTCTAAGCTATGGAAAAACCCCTCCAAAGGGAAAACCCAAAAGCTCTTATCTTATTAGAATATACCAATTGAGATACAAAGACCCAAACCATAGACCAAGTCTTTAACCAAGTACCAAGTCATCCCTTCTTCAAGTACTTCCTTGATTCTGCACCAAACGGCTACCCACTGCAACTTCGACTTGTCAGCTTCGATACTATTACTCATCCTGCAACTTCAACCCTAAAATTTTGTTCTTGCAGCTTCTAAGGAAACCCTAGACCAACATCCTCTTGAGACATTCCTGGAGAAAGACAAATCCTCCTAAGGTCATGTTAGCTTAGTGGGTCCTGACCCATGTTCAGAGTTAAGTTTTCCAAACAAATCCCTACACTACTGGCCCTTTTGGCATCAACCCGCGAAGCGCTGACTGAAGTCTCACCCAAAGTAGTATGGGAGGATGTTCGAACCAAGTTTCCACACCCAGAGATGAGCATGATGTTGTTTTATGCCCTAAACCTGCCTTCGCACAAATCGATAAGCCCTTGAGGCTTATCGATATAACTTCCTATTACCAGCCTCTAAACCTTCACAAAGGTCTACGACTCTCTTTCGTGGACCCTAAACAAGTGAATCAACCACTTACACACCTCTGTAATTACCCTTAGTTTTGTATGTACCAAAATCAACCTAAATATTTGATATCTTTAATAGGTATTAAGATATTCTTTGCGTAAATAGATATTAGTACTTGTGTTCATATAACAATGTAAACCATGCAGAATCGTGCATCGATACAATATTAAATCATAAGCCCATAATTCATCATAACATAAATGCATTCAATCATAATAGAAGTAAATGGACAAAACAAATATATTTCCATAATAATCTCTTTATTGATGCTTCAGATTTTCTTACAGACTCAAGACTACCCTGAACACTCGGCTGAAGGGGTATGTGCACTTAGCTATGGACTCTACTCTAGGCCTCTGTGCACACAGCTACAGAGCCTCTCTTCAAACCTAATGACCCATTACATTCATTATCCTCAACTATATACTGCGAGTATAGGTCCGTGGACCAGGGATAGGTCTATACAAGCCAAAACAACTTACATAAAAGAAGGGAGAATCCCTTTATGGCACTAACTATCTATGCATTCTGCAATCATAACTTGCGGAGACTTTACACTTTACATCACAAAAACTTGCGCTTTCTACCCCAAAACTTGGGATTTTGCCCCAAAATTGATCGCAGGGGACCCTATCCCAACAGGCCCCCAACACAAATATCGTGACTCACCCTTGAGTCACTCTGTTTGCGTGGAGATCTTACTCTGGAGACCTCCTAACTCGACTTGCGCTACTGCTACCTCAGTCATTCTCTGCATGACTACCTGCTTGATCTGCTCCACCAGCTACTCGGTTGTTGGTCCTGTGTTGTCTTCCTTTACCTTCTGTTGTGTCCTCTGTATGCTTGCCAACTTCTCCTCAATGGCAGAAGAGATAACATAGGCCTCGCCTAGCCAACGCCCCAATCTGGCCTTGAGGACCACCTCTTTGCATTGCGCTGCCTCCACCTGTTCGAGCAACTTCTTTGCCGCATGCAGCTTAGCCAGTCGTTGTGATATAGTGACGTTGCACATCGCAGCTCTTGCTTCGTCATATTGCTGCTGCAATTCCCGGGCCTCTATGTTCAACCCCTGTAGGTTAGGATCCTCCTCCATATTTGTAACGACCTCCATCTACTGTTCAAAAAGCGTGGTGTAATCCGCCACCGCGGTATCTACTGTTGCGACTGCATCCTTTACAGTTGATGCACATTGTTCTCTAACCTCTGGTGGAATTGAAGGTTGTGACTTCAACTCAAGCTCTATGATTTTAAGGTTCAGTTCAAACTGAACCTTGGCCATCTCTGTCATTGCATTACGCACACTTGCAGCCAACCTTTGAATCTTGGCCTCCATCGGCACTTCTTCTAGGATATGCAGTTCTGGAACGGTTTTGCATGCTTCGACTACCATGACTGTGGTTCACTCATTCTTCTCCTGAATCTTCTTCCATCCTTCTAGCATGGTTGTCTTCTCAATGAATATTTGTTCGTTGTTGACTTTCTGCTCACTGATCATTCTCAGCACGCGCTGCTCTTGGGCCTTAAGCTCTTCAATCACACCTACTTGTAGTGTGTGAAGGAATTCACTATGGAGCACGGACAAGTTTAGGCCAACATTCCTCAACGCGTTGACAGTAGCCTTGTCATATTCTACCTCTGTGCTCAGAGATCCATTCGATAGCACGACTGCCCAGAAATCCAAGGATCGAACCAACTCTACTGCTTGAGTGGTCCCCGGTGCCAAACTAGTTGATGCCACGCTGCTCTAGCTTGCACCTGTTTGCAGTCTAGTTGTTTGGATCTGCAGCTCATGCAAACCTGTCTGTATGGCACTTAGTGCCTGCTTCTGCTGCTACTCAAACTGCTGCAGCAGTTCCGCTATCGTATCCCTTACCTTATCTCCAATATCATCCAAGTCACCCTCCGTCAAGGTGATTGGATCTAGCGATGATTTGGAGGCTTTAGTATTCTTTCATTGTCCCTCCTTTTCTTATTCTCAATGTCGCATTATGCGGAAATGAGTGCTCTCCATATCTTCATCGCCTTGCCCTGACTGTTCTTCTTCCTCTGTTTCAAGCAAAGGATATTTCTGACTTCTGTCAGAGCCACTCTCTTCCTACTCCACTTGCTCCTTTGTGACACTCTCCACTTCTACGCGGGCCTTTTCGTCGGTCTCCTTCTTCCTATTTTCGGCCAACTGTTGCACCTTTAGTTAGGCCGCTTCCTTTTTCTGCTTCTCCGTGGACTTTCTAGTCCCGATGGTAAAATCTGATGGTGTGTTCCAATCCACTGGCCATCGCTTAAGGATTTTTGAAATGACATCATCTGTAGCTAAGTAAGGAAGATCATACAACTTATGATCCAGATCCTTCAGTGCCTGGATGTACACGCGGTGAAAGTTCAATTTGAACTCTACTTACCCAGCTAACTGTTCAAAAATGGTTGGCGAAAACCACGACTTTCGATTGATGGCCATATGAATGCTCATCTCCATTAATACCCAAAAAAATTTAGTTTCTCGAACCCACACAGCATCCTTTGTGGTCCATAGCGAAGCAAACTTCACAACTTCTGGTAAATCTGTTTGAATCGGAGGAAATTGGTTGTCCTCCAGCAAATCCCATGCGACCAGCACAATTGATAGTAAGAGCCATGAGTAATGGAAATTTTTACTCTAGTCCTGTGCCTCTTTTTAGTTCGCAAGGAACTCGCTACAAAGGTAGCACACCCAATTGAACTATATGCCCTCCATGCACAGAGCCAATAACGAAACCACTGGTGTAGGGACCTCGTCCACGCGGCACTTCCTCATCACTTTGCCAACCAAAATTTGGGTGGAAACCTTCACTGCGGGGTCAATAATACTGGAAATAGATACCCATGTGCTTTCTTAACAAGTTTGAACTTGTTCTTCATCTTCTTGGTGAGGTCATGCTCATCCGTCTTGCCACAAAATTCCTTTGCAGGATTCAGTCCAGATTGAGGTAACAATGTGATCCTATGGATTAGCATATCAGTGATCGGTATGGGCTCAGTCAGCCACAAGAACGCATCATGCACAAGGCATAGCAACTGCTTAATCCATGTCAATTTTATAGGGGTGCGGTGGTAGTGAGGCACCCAAAGGAGGTTCAACAACCCTGCCTTGTTTACCCCGTGAAACCATTCCACCAGCTCCAATGTGGTGACACCAAACACCTTGTAGAACACTCGCTTGATGAAGATATCTGTGGCCAGGTGGGGAAACACTCAATGTCTCCCAAATCCCAATCTTCAAGTTTCATATTTGGGACGCGCGCCAAGCACAGACCCTTAAAAGTGATTTTTTCTAGTAGTAGGGGTGTGTTTAGGAGGAATTGTCCTTCATCAGGGTCCTTTGGGACCTTCACCTTGCCTTGGCGCAGAGGGATGTACTCCGAAAGCTTCGAAATAGGGTCTACCCCCTCAACATCTATGTATTTCGCACCCTTGTTGGCCTCCAGGTCTATCACTTTGCCTTTCTCATGCGTGGTTGGCTTTTCTTTCTGTTACGCCTGTGTAGATGCATGTTTCCTCGGTGACTCACACACTGGTAGTGTCTTCTTCTGTTTATCCTTCTTTGGCTTAGGAGCCTCTCTCAGTGGCATAGGCTTCAACCTAGGTGACCTCAGTGCCTTAGGCACTGCTGCAGGAACCTCCATACTCACGACTTCAGGGGCAGCTCCCTCAGATGCAGCAACACCCCCAGTACTAGTGGTCTCAGCTAGTGTAGACATGAAATTTTTAATGAAGTTCTGATCAGACGCAGGCACAGGGCTTGCAAGCAAGTTCGCAAAGAGCTCACGCAATAGACAGCAAGACTTAGAAATTATTAGAATGCAAAGTGTTTCTTGTTTGGTCATTAGTAATTTATAGGCAATTTTGAATTCAAATTTGACCGTTCCTCCCAAAATCTGTCCATAAATGCGAGATTGGTGGCATATTTCTAAATATTTTACACTTGATTTCAACCTTAAATGCCTTGAATGTCAGTCGCCCACTCCTCTTAACCGTCTTCTAGCATTCAAATCATGAATAGTGATAGTAATGGTCACTTTTTGGCTACGCTGCATGGTCTCTCGTCCTGTAGCGCATCTCCCTTCGCCCACCTGCTGATGCTATGACACCCTTCTATTCCACGCAGACCCATCATCACGCATCTCTACAACTCAGCCAATGTAATTTATAGTCCCGTGCCTCCATGCAGCTGCCTGGAGCGCTAAGACTGTGCTATTGTCATATAGTCATATGGCCAAATCCTTGTTGTATGGCTTCAATCAGCTGCCATTTACCCTTCCGGGAAATGGATCTCCATTCAATTTCACAAGTTGAACTACTCCACCATCGATAATCTCCTTGATCACATATGGCCCCAACCAATGCATCTGAAATTTTCCTAGAAATTTATCAAACTTGTTGTCATATAATAAAACTAAATTTTTTACCTTGAAGGTGCGAAATTTGATCTACTGATCATGCCATGCCTTTTCACCCTCCTTCTAAACTTGTTGATGGAACCTAGCTAAGAATCTATCTTCCTCTAGCTCTCTCAGTTGCGCGAGCCGCTCTTCTAAGGCTCTACAGTCTGCCATTCCTATGAACACCAGTATGCGTAGACTAGCCACAATGCATTCCATTGGCATCACGTCTTCTACACCATAGACTAGTCTAAAAGGTGTTTGTCCAGTCAGCTTCTTACAAGTAGTCCTATACGCCCATAACACAGTTGGTACGCACACGTCCCAATCATTCCTCTATGCATTGTAAACCTTTGTCAGCGCGATCTCCAATATCTTATTAAACGCTTCCACATCCCATTGGCCTGAGGATGATATGGCGTGCTCTTTTGATGATAAACTTGGAACTCTTCTGTTAACGTGATGGTCGTTTCATTAAGGAAGTGCGTATCGTGATGACTCATCAAAATATTCGAAAATCGAACCTAGTTAGCACATATTCAAACATGAACCCATCATGAAAATATTTGATGATTTTTCCCCTTCCCGGATGCCCCCTGCAGAGGTACCAGGGTTTGAATTCACACCAGCAAGCAGTTGCTTCCCTTGGGGAAACAAGTTGGTTAACACAGCTTGAGAACTAGAAGTCCCTTGCTGCCCTAACAAGTGCTGAGCGCCTTGAATATTTGGGTAGAGATGAGTTAAATGGTCTACACTGCATAACTTGCACGGAAACTTGACTTTCTTCTTAGTCTTATTTCTACCACCACCAGCATTATTGTCGTATTTATTTTCGTCATTCTTCCCATCTTGACTCTTTTTCTTACCTCGTCCTTTCTTCTTCCCATTGGAATTTTGATTTCCTTTGGGGTTGGAAGATTGGACGGCATTAACTGAAGAGGGTTGCGAAGACGAAGGGTTAGACAATGTGACTTAGTTTTTAGGAGCAGTTTGTAAAGACAACTGCTGCAATTGGGTCAACAGGTTCACCACATTCATGTCTATTGATCCAATGATACCATCTGCATGGGGAACTAGCTTTAGCTTGGCTATATCAACCTTAGTCCCGGGAGCATCGAGCAAGATTTTTTGTAGAATCCCAGACTGGGAATAAATCAATTCTAATTGTTGGGCCCTAAAAATAGCTTGCTCCTTAGAATAGACTCTGGACAGGGAGACATCCTTAAAGATTTCAGGTTGTAAAGATTTCAAAAACCATTCGAGACGGTACTCCGAAGGGATTTCAGCTTTAATGAGCCTCTTTCTCTGTCTCCATTCCTGAATGTGATCAAAAATGTGAGTTGCCATATCCTAACAAAAATTGGCCAGAAGTTCAGTTCCGAAATCATAACAGACGGGAAATTAGAAATGATTTAGGAAAATATTAGCTAAGTCGGTGAAAGAGGTAAAGCTTCCCCCTAGCAACTCTATATACCACTTGGCCACATTACTAGTCAAGGTGCATTGTAAAAGTATCAACCTAACCGAGTCATCGATAAGGGAGTTTGATGAGCACCACAAATGGAATGTGGTTACATGGTCGCCCAGGTCTTCGCCGCCCTTCCCCTCGAACTTTGGAATGTCCGAAGGGAGTTTGGTTGGGACCGGAGGCCAGGCCAGATTGTATTTAATAGGATCATTTGTTAATTTCATGAGATCTGGCAAATTCAACGTTGCCAGGAAAGGAATCCTAGGAGGACCTTTGGGATTCCACCCAGACTGAGCGAAGCTCCCAAAGTTCTGAAAAGATTGGCCTAGATATTGGAAGGCACCAGGCTACCCGAAGTAACCAACAGAACCAGCTGAACCAAAAGGCAGACCTTGTGATCCAGCAAAACTCGGAGTTTGACCAACTCTGGCCGAAAAACCTCCATAACCAGCGAAGCTTCCTCCTAAAGGATTATAAGGAGTTGATAACCCCTGATAAGGATTCCAAGAAGAAGCTAAGAGAGGAATACTTTGAAATGCGCTAACTATGGAGTACGACCTATTCCCTTGTTGGCCGAAAAACGGATTCCCAGTTCCCATGCCACTGATTGCAGGGTTAGTCCAACCTTGAAAGGGATTGTTGCTTTGTCCTGTAGCGGAAAAAGGCATAGATCCTATTGTCAAGTTGGAATGTGGTATATGACCACTTCCAAAAGGAAAACCCTATAATGAATCTGGCCCACCCATCATGGATGTGAAGGCACTGAAAGGAACTGACGAAATACCCTGTGAATGGGTGCCAAACAGGAAACACCCAGAACTAAAAGCATTAGCTTGGGAATTTCCACTCGTAGAAGGAATGTAGGT
This sequence comes from Pinus tabuliformis, assembly GCA_031772625.1. Lineage (NCBI taxonomy): Eukaryota > Viridiplantae > Streptophyta > Pinopsida > Pinales > Pinaceae > Pinus > Pinus tabuliformis. Next base: position 407,630,124 of record CM062820.1, on the reverse strand, counting down.
AGACCCAAGTAAAGATGTGCTAGAAAAAGACCCAAATAAAGATGTAGAGGGGATGGAAATAGTTCCCCCCCTTGTACAGATGTTGGAGTCTGCATAGTTGTATCACTTGTAGTAGAAGCCATCCTCCCAGTAGTGGTCATCAATGGTAAGTGCGTAATATGACCCGGACTTGATGGTCTATGCGTCGGAGTCCCAACATATTGTAATACGTTTGGATGGTTAGAAGGTAGGGGAGAATTCGGAGCCGCTGACGACTCTAGGAGTTCTTCTTCCTCTATGTTATCTTCTGATTGAAAGAGAACTCAATAAAGAACTGGAGTGCTCCTCTCTTGTTCTGCAGAAGTACTAGGCCTGTCCTAAACACTAATGCCCCCTAGGGGAGGATCAATCCCCGATGCGTCAACTATAGTGGACTAGAATCGACTGGCAATATTACCTCTGTGCCTTCTAGGAGAAGGCTCTAAACTTGGTGGTGAAAGACCACGAAGTCTTCGAGACTGTCTAGGCGATCGGTCAACCACTTTGAATTTTTTATTAAGCTCTAATTAAAGACTCAAGAAAAAATGAAAGCTAGGCCAACTAAGAGCACAAAGCACACACTAAAAAGTCCCTAAAAGATATCGGCCAGTCAAACAGCTTTCAAGTATTTCCGCTCTGGGTGATGAGGACCGGACACCAAAATACAAGAAAGTGAAGTAAGGGGCCTTCCGAAGATATTTTGGGATAATGGCAGCCCAGTCCTACCAGCAAAGGTAACAGAGGAAGTTATGTTGACCTCCTAACAACAGCCTGCATTGGTCCAAGCCCCCAAGCTTCGCAAGGGTGCCCTCCAGTAGTACCGTTGACAGTGATACAATGTCAACCTCAGGTGTCACGGGATTCCCCTCCGCAGCCACCTATGTAGATCCCTAGGAGAAGCAACTAAGGTCACCAACTCGTGTCAGAAGCTAGGCGGAACAGTCTTGAGGTAAGATCTGACAAGTAGGAGAGGGGGTATCTCTCTTCCTTATCTTCAAAAACCCTTGTGCTTAACTCCCAAATCCGGAGTGAAACTTGTGGTTTTTTGATGCAAAAGAAATTAATAAAAACCAAACTATATGCAAATGCACTTGTTTTTTTCTTCGATGAAAGAAATTTCTACTAGTTTAAAAGGAACTTCTAAGAAAGCAACAAATTTTTCTTTTCTTTTCTTTCACTCAAGCTTCACACTCACGAAAATTAACAAAACTATGATTCCCTAAAAGGATGCACAAATTTATCCTAATGCAATGAGTACATGCTGATGCAAAACTTAAGACTACTCTAAATCAAGAAATGAAAGTAACTTGTTTATCAATACTAATTTTCCACTTAAAATGTTTAGATGGAATATGAGTTGCTAATGCTCATTTTCGTCTCTACACTAAAAGCAAGTTTCAAGACAAACAAAAATGCACTTTCATTCACAAAAAGAAACTAAATCAAAACAAAGTTGAAGAAAGAAAAACCAAGTTTTCAAGCAGTTTTCTTCAAAATCAAAACAAAAATGTCTTTTCAAAAAGTGTTCTAAACAAGACTGAAACTTTATGATCGAAGAATAGACAACAAACACTTTTGCAAGTTAACAAAACAAGATGAGTGAAAAATCAATGAAAAAAAATGTGTTTCAAGATGCTCTTAACAATCAAAAGCAAAAACAAAAAGCTTGGCAACAAAGACCAAAAATACTGAAAAGACAACTTTCAAGAAAGTGTCAATCAACAACTTTCAGAAAGTAGGAAAAACAGATGGTCACAAAGATGTAGTTTTTTCATGCAAACAAATAGTCACCAAAGCAAGATTTGACACAAAGATTGAGATCAATATTTTTTCTCTGGAAGACCAGAGCAACCAAGATTCCCAGCAAGAAATCTTGTGTGCTTAAACAAAAACAATGACGCTTGCCACAAAACAAGACAAGACCAACACTTTCCACAATTGGAGAGAGTTTGAAATCATATACTTGCTGTAAAAATAAAGATTGACACAAAAAGGTAACTATTCAGGAATGATTCAGACCAGCAGACAGATCTTCAAAAACAAAAATATTTGAAAAATCTTGAAAATTTTATGGTATACACAACTGTGTTAGTGCACAGCTACGTGTATACGCTATTCTACCGAAGGAAACATGCGTATATGCGGGTTTACTTCAGGAAGCATGCGTACATATGCCTAATATGTAAACTAGAAAAATAGCGTATATAACAGATTACAAGAAAAAGAAAAAAAGAGTCCAAAGAAACTGATCAAACTTGCAATTCAGGTTCCTACAGGAATAGACTACTCAATCACAGCAAGTAAATAAACAGTTGAGCCCTGATTGGCTTGAACAAACCCAAACTAGGAACAACAATACTGTTGTCCCCAGTGGAGTCACCAATTCTGTTAAGGGAGAATTTCCCGTAGGGTCTTGGGTTAATACCCTAGCAGAGCGAGGGTTATCTATAAAGAAAAAAAAGAATTCCACACAGCCATGATGCTAATATAAACGAACTAAGTGAAGAGGGGTGCACCTGGGGGTCCTTTGTTTGGGAAGATCTAGCTAGGGTCCAAACCCTCTCAGAGTTCCTTTTGCTCCTTGAACCTGCAAAACAATCAATTCAAGAAAGCACAACAGTATATGGACTAAACATCATAAAGAAATCAACTTCATATCATATTGAAAGTTATTTATGCAACTGAAATAATCATTCATTTGTAAACCATAACATTGATATCATAAACATGAAGAAGATTCATATCAGGAACAAGAAAAGTGTTTCTTTTATTATAGGTAACTAAAGTACGGAAAGGAATGATTTCAATTGAGTCTTCCTTTCGCAGGCTCCAAGCGGAACCGTCCTCCGGATTCGTCCAATCTCAAGCCTTCAACAAGCTCCTTCCATAACTCACTCAAGGATATCTCAACAAAATGGAAAGACATCATAACTCAAGGAAACAAGGGTTTCCTGTAATGGGCGAAGTGCTGGAAGCACACGGATCTTCAGACCTGATCTGGGATAATCTCAATAGAGTGACTTTTCTCTCTCTTCTCTCCTCCCTTATGCCTTCCCATTGAAGCCTTTTCATACTTCTCCCAAAGTAGTTTTTTAGTTGGGAATTCGTCGGGAATAGTTGGGCCACGGGCACTAAGAGGTAATCAGTAGGTAAAACCAGCGATATCCACCCAAAATTAAGGAGATTTAATTTTTTTAAGTGTTTTAAGACATATACGCGGGTTGGGTATACACAAACCCATGTACACACGTGTTTAGCTCAGGGAAATGTCGTGTATAGGGAGTAAAACATTGTTTTTAAGTATTTGGACCAGGTCTGGAAGGAGGGGTTTCCCTAGGCCATGAGTGTAGCATCACAAACATCAAGAGTGAGATTTGGATCTATAACAACTATTGCACCCGTACAATCCTTTATAGGCTACGCCTCTACCCATCTGGTCAAATACTCAGTTGCGGTGATGATATACTGCACACTCGTCTTCTTCCCTTGAGGCTGAATTGGTCCTACAAAATCAATTGCCCACTTTTCAAATGGTTGCAATGACACTTGCATATTCAAAGGCAGCTCATCCCTCCTTGATGGCTTGCCCGTCCTCTGACATGCATCACATGCCCTACGATAAACTTTGGAATCTTATGCAATGTCGACTACCATAACTCATCACACAAAATCTTCTGCGCTGTTTATTTTCCTCCATAATGGCCTCCCGCAACCCCTCCATGAGCCTCAACTAGGATACTGCTTTGTTCAAAATCTGGCACATATTGTCACAGTATTTTGTCTAACCCCATATTATACAAATGACCTGCTATCACAGAGAAGTCTATCGTGTGCACCACTAATTCCCTCTTATGTTGACTAGTGTATCCCTCTGGAGTCATTCCCGTAGTTAGGAAATGGATGATGTCTGCAAAATGATTGTCTGCCACACGCACTACATAGAGTTGTGCATCAGGCAGTCCTTCCTCCAAATTAGTGGGCTCCTCTCTTGTTTCAATGCGCTACAGATGATCTGGTCCTGCATTCAATGACCCTGGCTTCACAATGACTTCGAAATCATAATCCTGAAACAAAAACATCCATCTCCATATTTTCCCCCCCAACACAGGCTTGTTGACCAGGTACTTTAATGTAGAATGATATGTGTACATCTTAAAGTGTCCACCTAGCAAGTAATGCCTAAACTTCTGGAGTGTGTACACTATAGCCAACCCTTCGTGCTCTGTCGTTGAATAATTCTTTTCAGCCTTAGATAGATTTCTTCTCGCAAATGCTATCGGGCGATCCAGTTCTCCTTCACCGGCCTATGTCAGTACTGCTCCCAGCACAATACATGATGCATCCATATGCATGTGAAATTCCTTCTTCCAATCCGGGAAGACTAGGATTGGCACAGTGACCATCTTTTCTTTTAACACATCCAAGCTCTGCTAACATTCCTCATTGCAATAGAATGTAGCGTCCTTCTTCAAAAGTTTTTCCATCAGCGCAATAATCTGGGCGTAACTCTTGATGAACTTTCGGTAGTAACCAGTATGACCTAGTGTTGTGTGCAGCTGTTTAACACTTCTTGGCACCTCCAAATAATAATAACTATGATCTTAGCTAGATCCACCATTAATCCTTGTCTGCACACTACGTGACCCAACAAGATTCCAAAAGGGACGCAAAATAAACACTTCTTTAAGTTTAACGCGATCTGATACCTCCGACACGTATCCAACATCAAGCGCAAACTAGATACATGGTGTTTGACCAGTCCAAATATCATCCAATCATCAAATTATACCTCCAAAAATTTGTGAATGAACTCTTTGAACACCGCAATGACTACACGCGAAAAGATTTTCGGTGCATTCTTAAGTACAACAGGCATTACAGTATACTGAAAGCATCCCCACTCGGTCATGAAGGTCATCTTACTCCTATCTTCTGGGGCAATCTTTATCTGTTGATATCTAGAGAACCCATCAATGAATGGATATGCTTCCTATCCACCAACATTATCCAATACCTCATCCGTGAATGAATTTGGAAAAGGATCATGCACACAAGCATCATTCAGCTTCCTGAGATCTATGCAGATCCTTATCTCATCCTTCTGCTTCTTTTCCTGAACGACCATAGGAATTACCCAGTCGGACTCCTCCACTGGTTCAATAATACCTATTGCCAACATCTTATCTAACTCCAAATGAACCCTTTCCTTATACTTAGGATTAAGGCGATATGGCCTCTGCTTCACAGGCTTTGCGTCTAGTTTCAACATTATCTTCATTACTCCTAAATCACCTATTATCCCTTTCAGGTCTGAAAACTTTGTAGGGAACAAATCCTGGTACTCATGGAGCAACTCAGTGACCTTATCCACTGTAGCATCATCCCAGTAGTCCCCTATCTTCACAAACTTCGTCTCTACCTCTGTTCCAATGTTCACTTGTCTAGCTTTCAATGGTGCGGTGATATATAGATTCTCTATTTGTGGCCTCTCAACTTCGTGGTGATCTTCTGCCTCGGGGATATTAATGTTCCTAAGATCCTCCTCTTCTTATTTAGCAGTCACATTGTAGCACTCCAGCGCATGGCGCAGCTGGGTGGTCCAATCTAGTTGAATCAAATCCAAGGGATCCTGTGGGATTCTGAAGATCGCTACCTTGACCTCCTGCAGTACTTCATCAATGCACTCGAATCCATCTTCAAAACTGAATGTCATCAAGAACCCCTATCTCAAAATATACCATTCATCTGTGCCATGGCAAAGCTTTGTCTCCAAGTACCAATTCATTGGTATCACGTCCAAAGTGTGACATAAAAAGTGCACCCACTCTGGTTGTGGTTCTACTCCATAAGCATCAATCCATTTTGCTAAGTGATCGTGTGGATCAATCCTTCCATTGTATTTCTCTATCAATTTCACCTTTGGGCGACCAAACTGCACCCTCATCATTCTTCTATATTCGCGACATCCATCGAAATTGTCTTTATGTGTACCTCACCATCTTGCAAGCTTAGCACACAGCGCCAAGTCCAAGGCTTGGAAGCGATGCTTCTCTAGCATTTCCCTTTCAAATGCATCCAAAAATTTATCAACATCAATTAAGCCATCATAATAAGGCAGACTTCGTACCTCCAATGATACATAGCACAGTGATTTAATCATCATGTTATAGCACAGCGTAGATACGTTGCGCAATCGATTCTGCTAGTGTTCCAATTATTCATCTAAATCTGAGGTGCATGAGCTTTCGTGGTCCCATGAAATACGTCCGTCTATTGTTGGGTTCACCCAATCTTGATATCACATCGTTATCTTATAAATTTGGTCCAAATCATCATCACTTTCATAATTGTTGACCGGTTCATTATAGCGCGGTCCTTCTGCAAGGTCCAGAGGTACTACTATGCAAAATGATTTTGTTTCAAATGACATTGTCCGCTTCTTCAAATTTATCACCCCATTCAGGTCAATAGCCCAATTGATCCCAAGGAGCACAGGGTAGGGATTTGTGTCATCGATAATCTCTATCACTTCAAAATAGCAAAGGGCTTATGCCTTCAATATCTATTGTCACTCCCTGCAATCTTCCCATGGGGATAATCTTTTGTTGATTTTCCATCCTCAATTGAATAGGAGACCACTGCAGCGTAGGTCTCCCCATTCTCTCCCATGTTTGTTTTGGCAAAGCATTCACATCTGACCCAAGATCCATAATAACTTGGTCCATTTCATACTCTCGTATTTGTGCGTTGAGCCTCATCTCACACCCTGTTATTTCCTTATGCTTACCAATTTTCCTGACCACGCGCAGTCCCTCAGTAGTAGTTTCTTTACCAGCACATTATTGATCAACTCCTATAATCCTTTCATGGCCTTGCTATCACGTAGCAGCTTCACACAGGTCTCTAGAAAGTTAGTAAGCATGGATGGGTCCATTTCTTCAGACTACTTATCCTGACTTCCTGAGGTAGAAGCCTCAGTGAAGCTTTTCTTCGCTTCCATGAAGGTCTCTTTTGCGTGTTCTATATCAAAGCCAACCTCCTTCTCTTGAGCTTTGTGGACCCAGTCACCTTCTTCATGCTGCTTTCCCTTATCTCGCCACTCGTTATTCCACTTCGCAGTACAATATTCACATTAGGATCCTCTTCACGGGGTTTAGCCCGCATCATCTGCAGGTTCTGGGTAGGCTGTTGAGGTTGTGTCCCTTTTTCACACATCTTAGTTATTAATACAGGGCAGTGTTTTGTCATGTGGTCAAACTGAGTACAGTATTGGCACGACAGGCATGTCAGGTTTGTACATTCTCGCGCGTAGTGTTCTGGCCCTCCACAATTGTAGAAAATAACTTGTCCTGGCCTCGTGCAGGTCCTCGTCTACACCCCTGATATCCTCCTCACACTCCCCCAGCGCCTTGATCCAGAGGCTGAGTTTTTGTCTAAATTCGATACACGGGCATTCTCTCCATCATTAACTCATAACTACGGAAATTGTGCTCCTCGTGACCTACTGATTTGTAAAAGTTGTAGAAGAGTTGTTTTGGTGTCTGTATAAATTTCTGCAGCAAGTGGCAATTATCTATCACATGTTTTTCAGCTACTTGACAGATAGCACACCACAGTGCGGGCCCTGTGCTTGGCCCTACTTTAGCTTTCGGCCTCAGAGGTATCGACCCTCGTCCTACAACATAATTCACGAAGACAGGGCAATGATCTTTATCATGCCCCGAACTCTTAATTTCAAACACCAAACTTCTTCGCGCACCTCTGGCCGACCGCTCTATCCTTCTTCAGACTTTGGAATTCTAGCCAAACGTTCTACAACTCCACGTGAATCTGCTAAACTCCCAAAGCAACATCTTGAATTGGTGTCTCATGCAATCTCATTGCAATCTCCAGGGCTTCTACCTGGGTCCCAATCTTTTTTTGTGATAAAGAAACACTTAAATGAGGGAAGAGTGAAGCCACGAACCACTCACGGTGCTGCCCATCCGTAAGATTCATGTTGGCTTTGTGGATATTTCACTTCAATCTCTGATCCAGCTCCCAGGGTGTCTCACCAGGCTTTATCATGATTTCCTTGAATCCAACAATTGATTATGCTTCAGATTTTGGCCTACTGAATTCCTCATTCAGCGCAGTCTGAATTTCTACCAACGCAATTGTCAGGTTATTAGTGCAGTACTTAATGTACCATGTTAGTGTGTGTTCCTATAAAGCAATAACCAACATTTCTTTCTTCATCTGATCGTCTGTAATGTTCTGGGCTTGCCACACATCCTTCGTGACGAACCAAAACTGTTCTGGGTCCTCATTTCCCAAGCCCTTGAAAACGGGAAAATTCATTGTATTGGCCATATTGAATAGTGGTGGAGATGGTGGCGATGTGGGTGAAGGTGTATGCAGTGGAGGTGAAGATGGAGGTGGTGTGCGTGGATGGGGTATTCGCAGGAACTTTCGCCTTATTAATTGGATAGCGCTATGTGGAGAAGCCTGTGCTACTTCTTCGTCGTCACTCAGAGGAGGCTCAATCAGTGGGATATATTCAGGTCTTGTTCCCCTTATATCCCTGAATAACTTTCCACTTCGCATAGCTCCAAACATCAAGGTAGTTTCATAACTCGCTTTTCACACAAGAGAATTTTAATCCAAGTATTCAAAGATCTTAAATACTTACCTCGTGGTCCCTTGAATAATCGTCGCTCTGCTTCATTGTAGTTAACCAAGGTTGACTGTGAACTCTATCATAAACCCTTTGAGGAAACGATCAAGCCAGTGATCGACAATGTGTGCGTTCTTATCTTTAGAGTCTTCCAATCTTCGCACTAACTCTGAGGTCCACACTATTGGATCTTCAAGCCTCCACCTTCCCTGGTCATCTTCCAATTTAGCGATCCACTCATATAGCTCGATCGGGAAGGAAAAGAAGAAAATTTCATGTATCTCTTTGTACATATACCTATCAACCATTATTATTTTGTTAATCATGTATTTCTGCTCTCTTGCGCCGCACATTTGTGGATATTTTTGTCCAACCAATCTTCAATTTCCTTCTTTGTCAGATTCCAGTGATGCGACATCACACATCTCTTTGTGCAGATCTCAGTCCCAGCAAAAGAACCATTTTTGGCTTAGTGGGTCTTGACCTAGGTTCAGAGTTAATTTTTCCAAACAAATCCATACACTACTGGCCCTATCGGCGTCAACCCACGAAGCGCGGACTGAAGTCTCATCTGAATTAGTATGGGGGGATGTTGGAACCAAGTTTCACACCCAGAGATGACGGTGATGTCATTTTATGCCCTAAACCTACCTTCGCGCAGATTGATAAGCCCTTGAGGCTTATCAATATAACTTCCTCTTACCAGCCTCTAGACCTTCGTGAAGGTCTATGACTGCCTTTGTGCGAACCCTAAATAGGTGAATCAACCACTTACGCACCTATGTAATTACCCTTAGTTCTGTATTTACCCAAATCGGCCTAAGTATCTGATATCTTTAATAGGTATTAAGATATTCTTTGCGTAAATAGATATTAGTACTTGCATTCATATAACAATGTAAACCATGCAAAATGGTGCATCGATACAGTATTAAATCATAAGCCCACAATTCATCATAACATAAACGCATTCATTCATAACAAAATTAAATGGGAAAAACACATATATTTCCAGAATAATCTCTTTATTGATACTTCATATTTGCTTACAGACTCAAGACTACCATGCACACTCAGTTGTAGGGGTATGCGCACTCAGTTGCAGACTCTACTTTAGGCCTCTGTGCACACAGCTGTAGAGTCTCTCTTCTACTCTAAGAATCTTCACTTTCCACTTCCAATGACCCATTACATTCATTATACTCAGCTAGATACTGCCTTAGACTCTCTAAGATTCTCCATTTTATACAATCCCATGGTCCACAGACCATGGGTAGGTCTATACAAGCCGACACAACTTACATAAAATAAGGGAAAATCCCTTTATGACACTTACTATCTATGTGCTCTGCGATCATAATTCATAGAGACTTTACACTTTACATCACAAAAACTTGGGCTTTCTGCGCCAAAACTTGGGATTTTGCCCCAAAATTGACCGTAGGTCACCCTATCCCAACAGGTCAATGAGGTATAGATCAATTATCCTACCTTCCAGCTATAATGTGTTTCACTTCATCCCACTACAACTCTATCCTGCAATATCAACCTCTTCCTACAGCCCAAAAACCCTATAATTTTTCATGTGTGAGAGAAATAGACCCCTAAACAAGATATTTGCTTCCTTCTTTCTTCTCTTAGAACTTCGCTCTCCTTTCTACTTCTCCCAGCTACAAATTAAACTTCTTCTTGTGATATCGAACTTATGAAGTGTGTGTGTGCTAAATGAGGTCAAACTTCTCCTTTGTTAGCCTTCTCAAGGGGTCAAATTCCCTCCTTTAGGTTGAGTTAATGCTGCCAGGGCCGACTTATTCTTTTGGGGTTTCCCAAACTTTATAGACTCAAAATAATTATTTTTACAGTTACATTTTTCCTAGAAGGGTCTTATGAACATGATGTTGACTCCTTTAACTCGTGATAATAAATCCTAAGACATAAAAAACCCTATAAGCGCGAAGAACATGCTTTTACCTAGAAGACCATCAATAATAAGCATGAAACCCATGCTTTAGTAACAAAACATTTTCTTTTCTTTTCTTGTTTTGTTACATAGGAAACATATTGAAATGAGTAAAGAAGTTATGAAGAATGAAACTAGTTACATTTATCAACACTCCCTCTTAACTAGGGAGGTATTCATAATTTTACAACTAGTACAACATCATATCTCAAACTGAAGAGTTCTCATAAGAAGAGTCAGATTGATAAGCCATACTATAAGCATGATCCATGTGGATATTGGTGGCCACCCACCAATTCCACTTGGACCCCCACCATTGTTTCTTTCAGTTTTTCAATTTCCTTAATAGTAGCACAATTTACTATTTTTAGCAGTTTTCCAAGTCCTAAACTTTCAAAGAGGTTTTGAGGCCCAACAATTTTCTATCTAAAACCATATTTTTCGTCGTAGTCCTTAGAGAGATATTTCCAATGGGTTATCATGCATGTCAAATGGAGATAATATGACCAAGTCGCGACCCCGAGAAGTTGGTTATCCAACTCACCCTAACGGGTCCCATAAACTCTTGGTGTTACATCTCCTCAGGTTAGGGTTTTAGTTGTTTAAGGTTTGCTCGTATTGTTCAATAATAAAAATTCCCTTGAGCCTCATTATAACGCATTTCAGAGGCATGTAGCCACCACATCTCTTCTCGGAGATAAACTACCATCGTCCGAGCTAGTCTTATTTCCATTCTGTTTGTAAGAATATTTCAGTATTTGATATTAATGAAATGAAGTGTTATTTCTACTGCATCTTTGTATTTATGGCTATATCTATAATTTTTTGCGTTCCTATTTAAATCTGGATCAGTGGTATCAGAGCGGTCTACTCTTTCTCTGTTTTTCTTTGCATGTCCCCAACGAGGTTAAGATATAAGAAGTTAGGGCTTGAACTGGTCAAACCTCTCCAAGACCAGCCTCACAAATCCCAAAAGCCCCCCGTCACGGATGAAAAGAAAGATGAGGGGGTTAGGAGATCCTATCAAAATCTTTCTCGAGGAAGCCCTCGAGCGACAAAGGAATGCGATGATGGACAAATTTTCCCAGATACTTCCACAGCTACCCAAAGGTGATGCATCTACTTTCGGCAGCTACTCTAGAAGCGCCACACCCTTTAAGGTACAAGTTAACTTTGACATTCCCATATTTGAGGGTGAGATAGATGCAGACATTGTAGATAAATGGTTAAATATGCTAGAAGGATATTTTTCCATTCATGATTTTTCCAACCGGGAAAAGATCACCTTTGCACTTCTCAAAGCAACCCCCCACGTCAAGTACTGGTGGGAAACCTACTGTGAGCAGAAGGATGAAAGGACGAACTCACTGTTTTCAGACACACCTAGTTGGAACTCATTCCAGGATGCCATCAAGGAGTGGTACTACCCTGTCAGGAGCTATGAGGATAAATACATAAAGTGGACAATGCTGTGAGAGGGAAGGGACCAAGATGTGTGGAGTTTACCAATGTTTTTCATACCCTTCACACGAAGTTGCGTATCAAGGATTCGAAGAAGCATTCAGTTCTCAAGTACCTCAGCTTCCTGCACAGGTACATCCTGTTAGCGCTTGAATTTGGCCTCAGGCTGAAAAAGACAAAATCCAAGGCAACATCAAACCACTTAGCCTTGTAGCTAGCCCTACGGGGACAGGAGAGGGCTCTCTCCGGGTCTATCTCGGTAAAAGGTCTTCAAATGGCTGAGATGACCAATAAAGAACATTGATTTTAGGCTAGTAAACTGATAGGAAAATTTTGATTTTAAATTTCTAGGGTTTTGTTGGAAAGCTGAGCACGACAATTTTGGGTGCGGGGATGAGACACAGTTTTTGCAGAGATCTTTTTGGGGAAAGGTAGGAGATTGTCTTGATGCCTTTGAAATAAGTGAATGGATGGATATGACCGTGAGGAGCTAAGGAGAGAAAGAAACCATCGAGAGTTCTCCTTAAACAGATGAAAACATTGATATTAAGCAAACTTAAAGGCAGAGCATAGAAACCATGAATTCTACCTTAACACTTCATTTACTTAATTTGCAGAAGAGAATAGTAAGAAAATGATACACATAACAAACTTACAAGTACATGAGAGAAACACACCATCAACACAAATAACCACAGGAATCCCAAATAGTGCTGCAAAACCCTGGTCTTTCCTTTGCCAAAATTGCAGAGATACAAAGTGTAAAACAGTCTAAGCTTATCCCTCAATAGTCCAACCATGAAAATGACTAAGAAAATACATAATATAGGCAAGCTAACACATTCCCTTGCCTCTAGGGGTCGAGCTCATTCATCCTAGGAGCTGTTTCAACCAATTCTAAACTGAACACTACAATCTAGGCAATCAAAACAACTTGCCTCTATAAGCTAGGAAACCAATTCATTCATTAATTTTTTGCCATTTTATGAATGAATCTTCTAGAATAGGTAAAAAAGTGTCATGTCAACATAAAATTACATCAATTACATCAAGGAGGATGAAAAATCCCACCAAAAAGTCAAAACTGGTCAAATGCTGCGTTTTCCTGAGCTGAAGGTGCAAAACTGGCAAATTTCCCTGATGCGTAGCGCGCCATTTCTCAACGCGTAGCGCGCCTTTCTGCCCACTTTTTGGGCCCTTCCCGGCATCCAAATGAGGCACAAGTGCGCTTTTTGGAAAGGTCTGGATGTCTACCCTCCATCCCAAGTGGAATTTCTCAATTTGGTGGCCATTTGCCCCTCCAAAAATGCAATCTCCCAAGACTGCTTCCTGTGTGTCCAAAAAGTGGCAGAAGGTCATTTTTTGCTTGTTTTTTGACCTTTTGAGGGACCAAACCTCAATGAAATGTCTTGGCAGTGGCTGAGAAAGTGTATTTTGTCATGAAAAATCCAAAAATGCTGAGTTTTCATGAAATGGACCTCCCCAACTTAAGGGTAGTGCGCGGCGCGCTACGCGTTGAGGGCAAAAACCTGTTTTTAACAAAAAAAATTCAAAATTGACCAAAATTGCTCCAAATTTCCTGAATTTTGAGGTGTATCATTGAGCACCATGCTCCTTCAAGGTGGCTTCAGCCAATATCTGAAGTGGATCGGGCCTTTTCCTCCATTTTAGTGCCTTGGCAAAGTGTGCTTTGAGTACCTTCATTTTTGCTTTGCACACATGCATGCGGGCCCAATAATGATTCTTCATGTGGCGGAGCATGTCTTTGTCTCTGTTTTCCTTGGCTAGAAACTTCTCTAAATGAGTGTTCACCCGAATGAGCATAGACCCTTGCTCAATAGGTGTCAAATCACCAGGTCTCTTGCGAGCCAAGTTCCGGTCTTCTCGAATCCTCCGCAACTCATCAAGAGTGTGTTCATCCTCCAACTGCTTGTTGCGCTGCTCTAAGTATGGGATTGTCCAATTTGCCATTTCCAACTTTTGCTGCAACAAGTCATTTTCAGCCTTTTGTTGCTGAATGACCTCCTTAAGCTCTAAGCTAGGAGAACTGATATCAAGGTCAACAATATCTATGTCTGGATCACCTGATGGCCCCTCATCAATCTTGGGCTGCTTGCCTCTCTCTTGTACCTGTGCTGCTGTCGAAAGTGAGGCCCCTTCCACCTGATGTGGAGATAACACTCGTTGTGTTGATGAAGAAGGTGAGACCCCTTCCACCTGGTGTGGAGATAATACTCGCCGTGCAGATGCAAATAAGACCCTGTGGCCTCTCTGATATGTAACATATGGAGGAGCGCTGACATGCTCTGGCTCAAGAATGTCAAACTGATGTGAAGGCCCTCCCTCATCATGGACAATCTCGAGAGGTGGCTGTGGCACCATGAAGAAATCGCGAGAAATGAAATCCTCCCAAGCAATACCCTGTTGTGCCAACTGATGCATCACTATGATCTCGATCAGTGCATAATGATATATACTTTTGAGTTGTTGTGCGGGGTTCTTCCTTTGCACTATGGGCACCATCTTCTCTATATTTCGGCACATGAAAAATGGAATGTTCATCATTCGTACCCGGGTGAAATGCATCAACAAACGGATATGGTACGAATATAAACGTGAAAACCTGCCCTCACAAGTGAAATAGCGCATAATGAGCCTCATCAAGGGTGCATACTCATCCCTTAGGAATCTGAAAGGAAAAACAGCAGTTAGGTGTCTCATGCATCCGGGTTTGATGTATGGTTGATAATGAAATTTGTCTAGCTGCTTGCGCTTGGTCCACTCTTCCACAACATTTGGTATCCCGGTGGCTTGAGCAACAATTTCAGGTGATAGGGTGAAATCCACTCCTGCAAAGTTCACATGGCCATTGTGCAAATGTAGGACAAACAAGCGGACTAGTTCTCTATGGTGTTGAATTTGTGAGATCCTCTCACAATATCCAAAGCATGATTGATACTGAAAACATGTCATTGCAAGTGGACAAGCTTGCAAATGAGCCAAAGAAGTGGGCTCCTCCCTGACATGCCGACCACCCTTACCACCCTTATGATGCCTCCTTGGCACTTCTACCTCTGGTGTTGAATCACTGCCATAACTCTGCTGATAATGTGATTCGGTTTCTTACATGGTTTTGAAGGCAAGATGGCTGAAATGTATTGCTGACTTTGCACCCAATTAACTGTTGTTTGACTTTTTCAAATGCTGTTACCAAGGGGACATAAATACAAGGGAATTGTTAGGGATAGGGGAACATGAGGGAATTAGGGACAATAAACATAAAGAAGGAATTTAGGGAAGGCAACATGGGAAATCACAAAATTGTGGGATTTTAAAGTGAAGTAGGGTTTGGGAATTAAGTAGGTTTTAGGAATTTTAGAGAGGAGAATTATGAAATTTCATGGGAAAAATTGAAGGACAATGGTGATGAAAATGAGGGAAAAGAGGGATTACAAATGGGCAACCTTGGACAGAAAAAAAATTTTGAAACCCTAGCACCATTTAGACTTTAAAACTTCCACAACAATGTAGGGTTTTGACTTATCATTTCCATGGCATTTAAACATATTAATTTTCTCTTTCATATTGCAAAACCAAATCTAGCCATGGAGGAGAGACCTACCTGCAATTTGCTTGAGAGAAAAATCAATTTGATGGCTTGCTGGCAGTTTGTTGAGCAGAAAACCCAACGTGTAGCGTGCCTTTCCCAACGCGAAGCGCCCCTCTGACGCATAGCGCACGTGCAAAATAACACTGAGAAAGGCTCCCTGACGCGTAGCGCGCCCCTGACGCGTAGCGCGCCTCTGAAACCACCCAATTTGCTCAAGAACTCTTAAAATCGCCTTTGCAAGGATTCACTTAGCTTGTGAGAGGCAAATGAGTTGCTAATGAAGAGTGATGTGCTTTTATAAGCTTCCTTTAAATTTTTACTTGCCCAAAACCCACTTTATAATGTTTTGAGTGTTGACACTTTTTTGAATTGATTGGCTCTGACTTTTGGTTTCTTTTCTTTGAAAAATTGGTTGAAATGATGATTTCTTCTGAAAATTTTTGCAGGGATAGCTTCTAAGGTGCTTTGGCAAAGGAGACGAAGGCTGCACTTCGACATTTGAAGAATTTGAAATTTTGAGAATTTTTACAAAAAACGAAATAATGACCTTTGTTTTTCAAAAACAGAGTTTTGAAAACAAGGTGAAAATTTAGCTGTACAATAGTGAGAATTGTTGAAATGATTCTTTATGAAGAACATCCCTCTGGCCTACTGGTCCTTTATGACTTCTCAAGACAAAAATGGACTCAACCCTAGACCTAAGACCTCAAAACTTAAAGCAAGATGAATGACCCTTTGAAGATTTTATTTACTTAAACAAACCTAAACCAGCAGTGCCAAACAGGAGGGGAATAAAAGACAAAAAATCCCTCCACCGGGATTATGGCATGCCTAACGGAATGCAACATGATCACACTGATGGGACACCTAATCATGAAATGCAAAGAGCTTTGATCCCTGGTGGAGGGCTACTAGACCGACTCTAACATTGGCTCCAATGGGGATGGTATCTCCTTGGAGATGCCAAGTGTTAGTGTCAGTCTTTCCAGCCTTCCTCCAGTGATCAAATATGCTCTTACAAAGTGGTCTCAGAGTGTCAAGGTCAAATTTTGTCATTTCAAAGAGCTTTCAAGCAAAATTTGGTCACTAGGCATTAGGTCTAGGGTTTGCTTTCACTCCTTTCAAAATTGCCCAAACGCCAATCTATGTCACTATTCAGCTGAGTTTATCAAATTTCATAGGGTTTTCATTATCATCTCAGTGTCTAATGAGTTATTTTACACCTTGTTCATGCTCTAGTTGCGCCTAGGTAAGGTCATTTCCCTCTCCTAGGGTTTTGAAGGCAATTTCTCTTGGACGGTCAAATCATCGGCAAAACTTATATCCTGATGTTCATACACCTTCCCCTATCCTTAAAGTACCTTATTAAATGCTTCCCATCCCTTAGATCCGCCAAATTCCTCATTTTCGCACAAACCTAGTTTCTAGCTACAACCTGGCAATTTTCTAGGTTGGGCCTGTGTTTTTCCCTTTTGGACCCCTTCCCCTCACTTAATCTCTGAGGTTCCACTTTCCCCTACTTCCTAACATCCCTCCCTACTTCCAAAAATTTCCTTAAGAACTTATAAGCCTCTTATCCCCTTCATTTCGCTTCATTCCGGCAAAATCCCTTGTTCCACACATCGGGATAAGTTTCACTCAAAAGCCGTTTCAGAGAAATCAAAGATGAATTTTGGAAAACTGAGAGAGGTTTTTGTCCAAAACATGCCACACAAGAAAATCCTCCCTCACTTTTTTCACAGGTGTCATGGTTTGAGAGAAATGTCAAGAATACCGTTGCCTCAGGAGAATCAAAGACACCTCTGAAGTGACCTTGGGAAAATCAAGTTTTCTCCTCGCTTGGTTGGCCAAATGATTTTTTTGATGGGTAAACTGATAACTAGACACAAAGAGCTTTCCAATGAGCTATCATGAGCTCAATTTGGGGTTGAGGAAGGCATTCAAAGGTTGACTTCAACAGCACTCTTCCTTGAGGCAGCCGCATTTGGCACTTTTTGACCAGTCTTGGGAGATTTGATTTTTGATAGGGAAAATGAACTCCAAATAGATAAATTCCCATTGGTTTGGAACGTAGACTCAAAGACCTTTCCAACGAGCTATCCTGCACCCGATTCCGACATTGGGAAGGCCTCCAAAAGCCTCCTGCAAAAGCGCGCGACCTGTCAAGGGGGTCTTACCAGTTGAGAAAATACACTGGCGCGACCTGTTGGGTGCGCGCGACCTGTTGGGAAATCATCCACAGAAAATTGCTTATAAACTGCAAATTGACCCCAAATATGTTTAAGGTTGCAGGTAGGCCTCTAATCATCAAGGTTTATTGCTTGCTAAAGCTTGCATGAGCATGAAAATGTGTTTTAATGCCATCAATTTGAAAGGAGAAGTTCATGTATATTTGCTTTAAAAAGTGTCAAAGTGCAAGTATCCAAGGGCGGTTAACCAAAGCACTAAAACAAAGGAAAAGGCCAGATCCCCTCCACATCTTGGCTGAGGCTTCCTTGAAGGAGCATGATACTAAATGACTTAACCTCAGCACAAATTTCAAAAAAATTTGAGCATTTTTGGTCATTTGTGAATTTTTGGGCAAAAAACAGGTTTTTCTCCTTGACAGGTCGCGCGCCGCGCGCGACCTATTCGATGGGCAACTTCATTTTGTGAAAACTCAGCATTTCTGGATTTTTCATGCAAAGATACACCTGCTCAGCAATTACCAAGAGATTTCATCAAGTTTTGAGCCTCCAGAAGGTCAAAAAACATGCAACAATTGACTTTCTGCCACCTTTTTGACAAACAGGGAGCAGTCTTGGGAGATCGCAATTTTGGAGGGGCAAATGGCCACCAAATTCAGAAATTCTAGTTGGTTTGGAAATTAGACATCTAGAACTTTCCAACAAGCCCACTTTTGCCTCATTTGGACACCTGGAAGTGCCTCAAACGGAGCTCCAAAGAAGCGCGACCTATCAGGCAATTTTCATAATTTTTCACCTACAGCTCAGGAATTCGCCCAGCTTTGGCCAGTTTTGACTTGGGATGGGATTTTTCACCCTCTTTGATGTAATTAATGTATTTTCATGTTGATATGACACTTATTTACCTATTCTAGAAGATTCATTCATGAAATAGCAAACATTTAATGAATGAATTGGTTTCCTAGCTTATAGAGGCAAGTTGTTTTGACTGCCTAGATTTTAGTGCTCAGTTTAGAATTGGTTGAAACAACTCCTAGAAGGATGAGCTTGACCCCTAGAGACAAGTGAAGATGTTGGCTTGCCTATATTATGTATTTTCTCAATCATTTTCAGGGGTTGGAAGGTTGGACTCTTTAGGGAGAAAGCTCTATTGTATTATTCATTGTATCTCTGCAATTTTGGCAAAGGAAGAAAGACCAGGGTTTTGCAGTCCTTTTTGGGATTCCTGTGGTTACATGTATTGATGGTGTGCTTCTATTTGTACTTGTAAGTGTGTTATGTGAAATCATCCTCTTTCTTTTTCTTCTGAAATTAGGCAAATGAAGTGCTAAAGTAGAATTCATGATTTCCATGCTCTGCTTTTAAATTTGCTTAATATCAATGTTTTCATCTGTTTAAGGAGAACTAAAGGTGATTGCTTTCTCTCCTTAGCTCCTCACCGGTCATTCCTACCCATTCACTTAATTTAAAGGCATCAATACAGTCTCCTACCTTGCCCCAAAGAACCCCCTGCAAAAACTGTGTCCAATCCTCGCACCCAAAATTGCCTTTCCCCAAACTTTCCACCAAAACCCTAAAAATCCCAAATCAAACCTTTTATCAGTTTACTAGCCTAAAATCAGTGTTTCCTCATTGGTTATCTTGCCCGTTGAAGATCCCTACCGAGATAGACCGGAGAGAGCCCTCTCCTGCCCTGTAGGGCTAGCTACGAGGCTAAGTGGTTTGATGTTGCCTTGGAGTTTACCTTTCTCAGCCTGAGGTGAAATTTCAAGCGCTAACATATTGGCGACCATACTGGGGAGAAAAAACTTGTTTGTGGGTTGATGTGTTTGTTTCATAAGTCTTAGACGGAACCTAAAGTTATGCCAGGTAGCCTTTGAAACGCTTTTTCTTTGCATAAGCGGAAGTAGATAAACGCTGCTTCAGTCAATCTCCGTGAGCTTGTGAATACAGCAGTTCATTTGCATTTTGCCCCAGTACATGTATCAAGTTCAGATCTGATTGTTGATGGTAGACAACGATCAGACACTTGAAAGGCTGAAATCATTCACCTGGCGACTCTAAATCATTTTCGAGATCAGATCCAAAGACTCCACTGGAGGATGATCCCGACCAGCAGAAAAATGAAAGGACAACATGGACAGATCAGGTATTCAAGTTGGAATTTCATCCAAGACATTTTGTTCTTTGTCATAAATTATTTCTTCTATTTTCCCAAGAATTTCAAGACTGCATTGCAAAGTATACTATGCTTGAGAAAATATCCCAGGCCTACATTTGATTCCTTCCCTTTGAAAAGTGTGAAAACCAAAGATTTGCATGCCTTTGAGCTTGATCACGATCCTTTTTCCAAATTTTGTGATTACCATCTTCAAATTGAGGAGTCTCAAGCAACCAAGACTGATTCTATACCTGTTGTACATACCCCTACACCTTGTAAAATTCCAGATCGGTATAAACCTCTTGTTTTACCTTTTGTTCTCCATGCTTTCCCCAAAAACTATGATCTATACTTGCCGAGGTTTGATGGTGAATGTAAGAATGTCAATGCTGAACAAAATATGCAGAATTTTGAGAATTTTCTAGATCTTTTCGAAGTTGATGAAGAAGATGTTAGTATAAGGCTTTTTGCTCTTTCTTTGCAAGCCAAAGTGAAGAGTTGGTTCAAAGCCCTGCCTGATGCAAGCATCTCAGATTTCCAGCAGTTCGTCAAAGTTTTTCTCGATAGGTGGATGATCGGGCAGAACCTTTTCTTGATTGTAGAAGAGTATAACCAGCTGAAAAGATTACCAGGGGAGACAGTACAACAATTTTCTGCCATATTTAACCAAGTTTATTATTCGATGCCAGTTGATATAAGACCTTCTCCTAGATCTGCTCTCTTGCACTATCCAGGTGCCTTTGATCCGGAGATGGAGTTTCAGCTGAGAGAAAAGAATATTGCAACACTTCACGAGATGCAGAACAGTGCAGTAAATGTAGAGGCTCATCTGTTGATCCAACGGGCAAGGTTGAAGGAAGAAGAGATGAAAAACATAGATCCGGAAAAATCAACATCTCTAGAGGTGAAGCTTGACATTTTGGTAAGTGCAGTGGACAAGATGATGGACAACATCAACGCAAGAAATGCTTATGATGTTCAAGCTCATGGCTCGCTGATTGAAGAAGAACAAGTTGCTGATCCAAAGCATTTTGTTTCTTATCCTAGTTGTCATAGATCTGATAATGATTGTTTTGTAGATCACCTTGGCGAAGAAAGAACTGTTGATATGACCTGCATGCTTGATGATGTCTTTTATACTGATGATTTGCCTCAGTTTGATCAGTATGATGATGATTATGTTCTCCAAAGAGAAGCTAATCTTGCAGACAAACCAACATCTAGTTTGTGGGAGGAGGAAAAAGTTCATTTTCAGCAGCTTGAATAAAATGTTCAGCCATCACATATCAGTTATGACATTGACGAGGAAAGTGCAGCAAAGTTTGAAGTAAGTGAAGGATCTTTTCCTTTTTGTTTTGATTCGTTTCAGTTCATCAGAGATAACTACCATGCAATCAGAAATCAAATGTCAACCAGTCTTGATTTGAATCACCTTGTGAGCAATGAAAATTTTGTTCGAGACTTCTCATATTCAGATTTGCAACCCCCGAAAGCCATTGATTATCAAGTTGAAGCTGAAGACTTGGAAGTGGACACACATGATTTAATGATTCAAGGTGACTCCGTACCATTCTGTTTTGAATCATTTCAGTTTTTCAAGGGTAGATTGCATAGTAAATCTTCAAATGAACAACCTATAACAAATCAGCAATCTCTCAGTGTTAATGTTGAGGATGAGACAGATAACAAAATTCTTGAGCAGCCTGTAGCATCAGATTTGCAGCCACCAAATTAAATTGAAGGGCAGATTACAGATGAAGCTGTGGAAGATGAAATACATGATTTGATGATGCAGGAAGATTTTATACCCTTTTGTTTCGAAGAATTTCAGTTTATAAGGCAGAATCTTCATAAAATCTCTCAAGAAAAAGATGAACAGCTAGAAGGATGTCATACATTTTCAATGGATACATTACAGCAGTCTTTTCAAGTTTTTCATGATCCAATAGCTGATGTTTTGGATGAGGTTTGCAGTCAAAGTCTTTCTCCATTGACTACATGTGAGCTTGAAACATGTGCTAATATGAAATTGCTCTGGCAGCCGGTTTCTTTGTCATTTTCAACAGAGGTCTCGTCAAAAGGCTCAGATCAAAGTTTTCATTCATGGTATGAGGAGAAGAGAAGTAATATATTGGATGAGTTAAGTTCCAGTGTGCATGAACTTCAAGATCCTTATGTAGTGTTTTTGGAGGCGGATAGAGAATTCATATCATTCAACGGATCTGTTTCTAAGTTACCATGGGAGTTTTCGTTCAGTAGTTCTCTCTTGTTGTTCATAAGTGAGCACTTGCGGAGACTTCGAACAGCAAACGGGATACTTACTTGGTTGCATTGGTTGTTTCATTTCACTTGATCAGGTGATGAATGAAACTGTTAGAGTAGGTTTTGATGAATAAGCTCCCCTTTGAGCATCATTTCCAGTTTGTCGGTTGTGTTTAAGTATTGAGTCAGTTTTTAGTTGAGTGAGAGTCAATTAGTGTCATCCGAGTCATCAGTTTTCAGTCATGCGTTTTAGCTTGAGTTTTTGACTCCATCGCCCAATGGTTGAAAGCACTGGTCTGCTCTCCCAGTGGTCTGAGGTTCTTGGCACCTCCAAGGAGCTACCATCCCCATTGGAGCCAATGTTAGTGTCAGTCTTTCCAGCCTTCCTCCAGTGATCAAATATGCTCTTACAAAGTGGTCTCAGAGTGTCAAGGTCAAATTTTGTCATTTCAAAGAGCTTTCAAGCAAAATTTGGCCACTAGGCATTAGGTCTAGGGTTTGCTTTCACTCCTTTCAAAATTGCCCAAACGCCAATCTATGTCACTATTCAGCTGAGTCTATCATCATTCATAGGGTTGTCATTATCATCTCAGTGTCTAATGGGTTATTTTACACCTTGTTCATGCTTTAGTTGCGCCTAGGTAAGGTCATTTCCCTCTCCTAGGGTTTTGAAGGCAATTTCTCTTGGACGGTCAAATCATTGGCAAAACTTATATCCTGATGTTCATACACCTTCCCCTATCCTTAAAGTACCTTATTAAATGCTTCCCATCCCTTAGATCCGCCAAATTCCTCATTTTCGCACAAACCCTAGTTTCTAGCTACAACCTGGCAATTTTCTAGGTTGGGCCTGTGTTTTGCCCTTTTGGACCCCTTCCCCTCACTTAATCTCTGAGATTCCACTTTACCCTGCTTCCTAACATCCCTCCCTACTTCCAAAAATTTCCCCAAGAATTTAGAAGCCTCTTATCCCCTTCATTTCGCTTCATTCCGGCAAAAGCCCTTGTTCCACACATCGGGATAAGTTTCACTCAAAAGCCGTTTCATAGAAATCAAAGATGAATTTTGAAAACCTGAGAGAGATTTTTGTCCACAACATGCCAAAGAAGAAAAACCTCCTTCACTTTTTGCACAGGTGTCATGGTTTGAGAGAAATGTCAAGAATATCGTTGCCTCAAGAGAATCAAAGACACCTCTAAAGTGACCTTGGGAAAATCAAGTTTTCTCCTAGATTGGTTGGCCAAATGATTTGCTTGATGGGTAAAATGATAATTAGACACCAATATCTTTCCAATGAGCTATCATGAGCTCAATTTGGGGTTGAGGAAGGCATTCAAAGGTTGACTGCAACAGCACTCTTCCTTGAGGCAGCCTCATTTGGCACTTTTTGACCAGTCTTGGGAGATTTGATTTTTGACAGGGAAAATGAACTCCAAATTGTAAAATTCTAGTTGGGTTGGAAAGTAGACTCAAAGACCTTTCCAACGAGCTATCCTAGACCTGATTCCGACACTGGTAAGGCCTCCAAAATCCTCCTGAAAAAGCACGCGACCTGTTGGGTGCGCGCGACCTGTCAGGGGGGTCTTACCAGTTGAGAAAATACATTGGCGCGACCTTTTGGGTGCGCGCGACCTGTTGGGAAATCATCCACAGAAAATTGCTTATAAACTAAAAATTGACCCCAAATCTCTTTAAGGTTGCAAGTAGGCCTCTCATCATCAAGGTTTATTGCTTGCTAAAGCTTGCATGAGCATGAAAATGTGTTTTAATGCCATCAATTTGAAAGGAGAAGTTCATGTATATTTGCTTTAAAAAGTGTCAAAGTGCAAGTATCCAAGGGTTGTTAACCAAAGCACTAAAACAAAGGAAAAGGCCCGATCCCCTCCACATCTTGGCTGAGGCTTCCTTGTAGGAGCATGATACTAAATGGCTTAACCTCAGCACAAATTTCAAAAAAATTTGAGCATTTTTGGTCATTTGTGAATTTTTGGGCAAAAAACAGGTTTTTCTCCCTGACAGGTCGCGCGCCGCGCGCGACCTATTCGATGGGCAACTTCATTTTGGGAAAACTCAGCATTTCTGGATTTTTCATGCAAAGATACACCTTCTCAGCAATTACCAAGAGATTTCATCAAGTTTTGAGCCTCCAGAAGGGCAAAAAACATGAAAAAATTGACTTTCTGCCACCTTTTTGACAAACAGGGAGCAGTCTTGGGAGATTGAAATTTTGGAGGGGCAAATTGCCACCAAATTCAGAAATTCCAGTTGGGTTGGAAAGTAGACATCCAGACCTTTCCACAAAGCCCACTTTTACCTCATTTGGACACCTGGAAGTTCCTCAAACGGAGCTCCAAAGAAGCGTGACCTATCAGGATTAGGGCGCGACCTATCAGGCAATTTTCATAATTTTTCACCTACAGCTCAGGAATTCGCCCAGCTTTGGCCAGTTTTGACTTGGGATGGGATTTTTCACCCTCTTTGATGTAATTAATGTATTTTCATGTTGATATGACACTTATTTACCTACTCTAGAAGATTCATTCATGAAATAGCAAACATTTAATGAATGAATTGGTTTCCTAGCTTATAGAGGCAAGTTGTTTTGACTGCCTAGATTTTAGTGCTCAGTTTAGAATTGGTTGAAACAGCTCCTAGAAGGATGAGCTTGACCCCTAGAGGCAAGGGAATAGGTTGGCTTGCCTATATTATGTATTTTCTCAATCATTTTCAGGGGTTGGAAGGTTGGACTCTTGAGGGAGAAAGCTCTATTGTAATATTCATTGTATCTCTTTAATTTTGGCAAAGGAAGAAAGACCAGGGTTTTGCAGTCCTTTTTGGGATTCCTATGGTTACATGTATTGATGGTGTGCTTCTCTTTGTACTTGTAAGTGTGTTATGTGAAATCATCCTCTTTCTTTTTCTTCTGAAATTAGGCAAATGAAGTGTTAAAGTAGAATTCATGATTTCCATGCTCTGCTTTTAAATTTGCTTAATATCAATGTTTTCATCTGTTTAAGGAGAACTCAAGGTGATTGATTGCGCTCCTTAGCTCTTCACCGGTCATTCCTACCCATTCACTTAATTTAAAGGCATCAATACAGTCTCCTACCTTGCCCCAAAGAACCCTATGCAAAAACTGTGTCCAATCCCCGCACCCAAAATTGCATTTTCCCAAACTTTCCACCAAAACCCTAAAAATCCCAAATCAAACCTTTTATCAGTTTACTAGCCTAAAATCAGTGTTTCCTCATTGGTTATCTCACCCGTTGAACATCCCTACCGAGATAGACCGGAGAGAGCCCTCTCCTGCCCTGCAGGGCTAGCTACGAGGCTAAGTGGTTTGATGTTGCCTTGGAGTTTACCTTTCTCAGCCTGAGATGAAATTTCAAGCGCTAACACCAAGAACCTCAGACCTCTGGGAGAGCAGACCAGTGCTTTCAACCATTGGGTGATGGAGTCATTATTTACTCATTGACACAAACTCTAACAACTTTAGTGACTGCAGATTTGACTGAAAATTGGACACAACTTTGACCCAAACTAACTCAATTGTGGACAGAAAATGGACTGATAAAAACACCTTGACAAACCTCAAACCAACCAATCTTCATCTTCAGAATTATAGCCTTCACTGCGGGCCCCAGACTGAGGATGAAAGATCAGTACACACATGCGACAAAATAAGAGTAAAACGGTATGTACAGTGATGGTGACAAGAACAGAAAATGCTCAGACATGGTACCTCTTTAGCAGCCGACCATTGATCGACCCTCCGGGATAATCATCTCCGTTCATTTCCTTGAGAAGAAAAGCATTTTGGCCACGATATGTTGCGATCTTATAGGGACCCTTCCATAAATTATCAAATTTGTCGTGCTTCCCTTTGTCTTCATTCCGAGCATCCCACTTCAAAACCACATCATCTACTTGGAAGTCATCTGGTTTTGCTTTCCTCTCATAAATATTCTTTATGCGCTCTTGCAACTTGAGGGTATTGTGAAGAACTTCCTCCCGTGTCTGTTGTAAATGAATCATTTGATTAAACCGCCTCTGCATGGGATCTTCCTCACTACCCGCTTCTTGAAGCAATTTGACCACGGGAATAGAGAGCGAAGTAGGAAACACTGCATTTGTCCCGTACACCAGCTCAAAAGGAGACATGCCAATTGAATTTTTTTGAATTACCCTATCAGCCCACAGTGCATTCACTAACTTTTTATGCCAGCTCTTCTTATTGATTTCCAGCAACTTTTTAATGATATTTACCAAGGACTTATTTGAAGATTCTGCCAACCCATTTCCTTGCGGATGGTAGGCGGTAGAATGCCCCAAGCTGATATTGTATTTGTAGCAAAAGTCAACCATTCTTTTTGATTTAAATGCTGCTACATTATCTGTAATTAACTTACTTGGACAGCCAAATCGTGACAGTATATTATTTTCAAGGAAAGAAATAATTACCGCATCCGTGGCCTGCCGGGTGGGAATGGCTTCAATCCATTTTGTGAAGTAATCTGTAGCTGTCAATATCCATCTATGTTGTACTGATGATGTTGGATGAATCTCACCGATAAAATCCAAACCCCACTGCTGAAATGGTGCGCTGACTTCAATTGGTTTGAGAGGCAATGGCTGTAATTTCTGTTTCCCTTGAAAAATTTGGCACTCGTGACATTTCTTGACAGCTTTATATACAACTGAAAACAATGAAGGCCAATAAAAACCTGCCCTTAGGATCTTATTTGCTGTAGTCTTCCAAAACAAATGGCCCCCGCAGTCACCTTTATGAAAATCTTCCACCACTGTTTTGGCTTCCTCCTCAACCAAACAATTCAGCAATATTCCACCGAGGTCTTTCTAATATAGTGCAGATTTGAGGATGCAAAACTTGGCTGCTTTCAACTTCAATGTCCTACTTTTATTTCGAGGCATCCCGGGAGGTGAAGACAAATTTTGAAGTACATATATAATATCAGCATACCAAGGAGAAGAAATAAAGATGTCAGATACCTGTTGTGCTGAATTCTCCTCATCTTCATCGGACATGGCAGCTATCAAATTGATATCTAGGACGTGGAGATTAGTTTTAGCCATCAATTTGGCAAGACCTTGACCTTTAATCAGCTTAGTGGGTTTAATTTCCACATCATACTCTAATAGTGCAGCAATCCACCTACCACGCCTTCCTTCCGGTTCTGCCTGTACTAAAACATCCTTTACTGCTGCGTTAGGAACATATGCAATAATGTGAGAATTCAATATATACACACAGAAATCCTTCAAGGCCTTCACAAGCGCAAGCGCTTGTTTTTCGATGATGTTATACTTCAATGCTCCGTCCCTTATAATACGGCTGAAAAAAGCAATAGGCTTCTCAACTCCGTCTCTTTTTTGCATTAGTACAGCTGCCAATGTGTGCTCAGAAGCAAATGAAAATAAAATAAAATCTTGTGTGTAATCCGGACTGATTAGAGTAGGGGTTGAAGATAGAACCAACTTTACCAAATTGAAAGATTTTACCGCCTCTTCGGTCCACTTTAGTTGGCTTTCCTTTTCTAGCATGCTTGTGATTTCTCTAAGATGCTCGGCTAGATTCGGAATGAAGCGACGCAGAAAATTCAACTTACCATTAAAGGACTATATTTCTTTTTTGTTCCGAGGCTGCTCAATTTGCTGAATAGCTTCAACACGTGCAGGATCTATACGGATGCCATCTTTGGAAATGATGTGGCCCAAGAGCTTGCCTTCACTCATGGCGAAAAGACTCTTCTTTGGATTCAGCGAAATACCATATTTTCTGCACTTTTGAAAAACCATTTTCAAGTGATATAAATGTTCTTCATCAGATTTCGAAAATACAGTCAAATCATCAAGGTAAACAACTAAAAAGACATCTTTCTCGTTGGCAAAGGCCATATCCATCGCACGCTGAAAAGTGGCACCTGCATTTTTCAAACCAAACGGCATCTTTGCATAATGAAATGTTCCCCATGGAGTAGTGAATGCAGTTTTGTCACGATCATCCTCATTTACCAAAATCTGATTGTACCCGGAATAGCCATCGAGTAGCGACATCCTTGATGCTCCAACTACTCGCTGCAGTATATGATCCATCTTGGGCAACGGATAATTGTCTTTTAAAGACACCTTATTCAAATTTCTGAAGTCAATGCATAAACGGATCTCACCGGTCTTCTTTCTTACGAGTACCAAATTGGATATCCAATCGGAAAATCTGATAGGTACTATGATTCCATACTTGTACAACTTATTCACTTCTTTTTCTATCAATGGCAGCAATTTAGGATTGATTCTCCTCAACTTTTGACGGAAAGGTTTCTGATTTGGCTTTATAGGAATAGTATGCTGAATGATATTAGTGTCATATGTTTTCAGATCTGAATAATCGCATGCAAAGACATTAGAAAACGAAGATAACAATCTGACATACTCCTTCTTTACCTTTGGTGACAACGACTTTGATAGCTTTACCATCTTGGGATTCTCAGCTGCTCCAATGTTTACCTCTTCAACACCTTCTTCAGTTGGTCTCAATGTCGGTTTGCGGGCCACATCATCTTGATCAAACAGCTCTTCCAAAGGAATCAATCCTTTAGGAATAAAATTATCCTTAAGTTGTAGCACATCCATTTGATTTACTTCATCTTATTCTGTATCTATGGAAATGTCTTTAAACTCACCTTCAATCTGCAGAAAATCTTTAATTTCTTCATCATCCTGGAAGACTTGCCAACAACTTTGATTATTCGGAACTGTGGGGTGGTGTTTCACATAAATCTCAAATTTGTTGTTGGAATTCATTGGATTTTTAAGTTATTTGTTGCCTTGGCCAGCGCATCCGCAACACCATTTTGTATGCGGGGCACACATGTCAAAGTATGTTCAGAAAATAATTTCAAAATATCTAGGACAACATTTCGATATGCCCTCATACGAGGATGCTTGGCCTGAAACTCACCTTTAACTTGCTTTATCACCAACTCGGAATCACCATAAACTGCAATCTTCTTTGCTTTCAACTTGCGAAGAATTTTAAGGCCAGCAATGAGAGCCTCATATTCTGCCTCATTATTTGAACAATCGAATGCTAGTTTATAAGAACACACTCTCACCTTGCTTGGGACTTCGTCTCGGGCAGAAAAGGGACTTCGAATCCACACACCAATACCAACACCATCGCTGCCCACAGCGCCATCAAAATCCATGGTCCAAAGACCATCTTCATCTTCTTCCAACTGCTGAAACTGTGTTGCCTCTGTTTTTTCTGTTTGCTGCCCCTTAGCTTCAGCTGTTTGCTTCATGGCAGCTGGCTTTTCTTCTCTTTCCTTTTGCAAAACTTCTCTAAATTTTTCAGTAATCTCTGGTATATCCTCTGCCTGAACTAACTGACTATCTATCTCATTAAAATTATCAGCAAACAAAACAAACGACTCCAAATCTGTATGTACATAATTTACAGGATGATTTATTGGCTTTTCTTTGCTAGTTATCATGTATCTCATCTTTTGCTCCCGATATAACTTTCTCATTTGACCGAAGACTGGAATTGTAGCATAAGAAAAATCTAGCTGAAGTGTACCTTTCAACTTAGCTCCCCAAGACCTTGAAAGAAACATACCAAAACGCGGAGGAATATCCGCCACAACCACATCCATCAAGACATTCTTAGCTGGAATTTGATCTAGGCTTACCACCAAGTCCTTGATCAATCCGATACACTTTACCCGGCTGGAATCAAATGAATACAAATCATGATATTTTCTTGTGATGTCTAATCCCAGCTTTTCCATAATTGCTTTCGGCATCAAATTGTGCGAAGCACCCGAGTCAAGCATAGCATTATGTAAAACATACTCGTGCAACCTCAAACTGATATAGAAGGGAGGAACATCATTTTCAGGAGACTCACCATTTAAAGCAGGTCCAAAAATTAATTCCGGCTGATCATCTTCTACATTTACCGTGTCAAGCATTGGATCAATATTCAGAATTTTGGAAATTTGACCTCAGTAGCTGGTGTCTTTCATTATTTCAGTCAATGGAATAGACACTTTTAGCTTTGAAATTTCATTCTCCAAACTAAATGTTGAAACTTTTTCGCCTTCTTTGGCCGGAACTTCTCTTCTTTCAACTTTATCCCTCATTGTGCTTGGTGGTTGATTTACCTTATCTGCTGAAGATGATTGACTTGTTGGGGGATCAATTATCTCTTTTCCTTTTTTCTGTGGGGAAGCTGAATCATTTTCTGCTGAAGTATCTTTCTTCTTCTGAATGGGATTTATGGGAACAGCTCGATTTCTTAATTGTCTTTGCTGAGCAGACAAAGCATTGAGATATCCTCTTTGGTACTCCTCTGATTCTTCCTCAAGTGCTGCATCATTTGATAAGATATAATTCTCATCCTGATGGATGATGGAGTTTCTCACAAATTCTTCTTCTTTTGTAATATAGGTAGGCAGATCATCAGGAGTGAAAAAATGATTTTCCTCCCCGAGAGTATCACCTTCATCCTCGGATTCTTGGCTAACAAAATTCTGCTGAAGAGGAGGTTTTATTTGCTGCTGAGCTGCTAACTCTTGTGCCTTTGTTTCACGTTGCTTAATTCTGTATTGTGGCTGCTGCGGGCCTCAAAAATTAGGATTGCGAATCTGCGGTTCCAGCTTGTCGAGATGAGCATTTTCGAGCATCCTTTCTACCTTGCGAAGGAGCTGATTTGATGTAGAAGCTTCTTCTTTGATTGTCACTCGTTTTTCGACTTTCATCCTTGCTCTTTTATCATTCAAATTCGCTTCAACACTAACAGCGATTTTTTGCATATCCTCCAAGGTGGGCGGATCTCTATCTCACAGTGAATAAGCCATCTCCGGATCAAAGCCATCCGGGAATTTGAGAAGAGCTGATTTTCTAGATGGTCTTAAATCATCTGGAATAGCATTGTAAACTGTATTAAATCTGATAATGTAATCCTGGACAGACTCACCATGATTGCGTTTGAGATTGTTGTACTCGGCATTGATCTGAAGTGGATCCTTTCTGATTTCCCATCGATCTAAAAACTGCTTCTGAAGTTCATCTAATGTGGGTATGCTTCTAGCTGTCAAACCTCTGAACCATTTTCTTACTTCTCCTCCGAATGTTTGCACAAACAAACGCATAGTTACATCTTCTTCATCTATCTCATATAGATCAAAGAATGTGGTCATTCTGTCTATATGCTGCTGAGAGGAAACTCCTTGAGGAGTGCCATCAAACATGGGAATTTTACTCTGATAATCAGCTGGCATATCATGTAGATTTTGAGGAAGAGCAAGAGGGGAAAACCGGGCAGCCATTGCTTTAGGTAGATTGGGTCTAGGAGTAGCAAGTGGAGTAGGTGAATGAGGGGTATAGGGAGGTGTAGGCGGAGGAGAAGCGATATGGGATGAAGAGGGAGAATTGACTGTAGATTCAGTATGTGTGACTATAGGGGATATAGAAATAAAAGGAGGATTGGTCTGCTCATGCGGAATAGAAGCCGTGATAGTAGATCCAATATTGGTAGATATAGCTTCGAGGAAATCAGCAAGATCAGTGACTTGGATATCTGTCTGAAGGTGTCTTAGGATGAAATTTTCAAGCAATTTATTATGTCTCTTGATTTCAAGGGCAGCAGCAAAATCAGGGTTGAGAACTAGAGAATCAAGTGCACTTTCAGATTTGGTTTTGAACAGGGACAACTCAAAACTCTCGTCAAAATCAATGTCTTCAAGATACTTAAAAACAACTGGACATGAGTGAGATTTGAATATATGACTAGAATCTGAAGCCAGCTTGGATATCAAGGAACAAATAGCCAATCAGCCTGTGAAAACTCTCAACTTATCATCAAAAGTTTCAGAGTTTACAAATGTACTAGGGTAAAATGCAAATGAAGTGTTGTATTCACAAGCTCACGGAGATGGACTGAAGCAGTGTTTATCTACTTCCGCTTATGCAAAGCAAAAGCGTTTCGAAGGCTACCTGGCATAACTTCAGGCTCTGTCTAAGACTTATGAAATAAACACGTCAACCCACAAACAAGTTTGTTCTCCCCAGTATGGTCGCCAATATGTTAGTGCTTGAATTTGGCCTCGGGCTGAAAAAGACAAAATCCAAGGCAACATCAAACCACTTAGCCTCGTAGCTAGCCCTACGGGGACAGGAGAGGGATCTCTCCGGGTCTATCTCAGAAAAAGGTCTTCAAATGGCTGAGATGACCAATAAAGAACACTTATTTTAGGCTAGTAAACTGATAGGAAAAGTTTGATTTTAAATTTCTAGCGTTTTGTTGGAAAACTGAGCACAGCAATTTTGGGTGCGGGGATGAGACACAGTTTTTGCAGAGATCTTTTTGGGGAAAGGTAGGAGATTGTCTTGATGCCTTTGAAATAAGTGAATGGATGGATATGACCGGTGAGGAGCTAAGAAGAGCAAGAAACCATCGAGAGTTCTCCTTAAACAGATGAAAACATTGATATTAAGCAAACTTAAAGGCAGAGCATAGAAACCATGAATTCTACCTTAACACTTCATTTACTTAATTTGCAGAAGAGAAGAGTAAGAAAATGATACGAATAAAAAACTTAAAGTACATGATAGAAACACACCATCAACACAAATAACCACAGGAATCCCAAATAGTGCTGCAAAACCCTGGTCTTTCCTTTGCCAAAATTGCAGAGATACAAAGTGTAAAACAGTCTAAGCTTATCCCTCAATAGTCCAACCATGAAAATGACTAAGAAAATACATAATATAGGCAAGCTAACACATTCCCTTACCTCTAGGGGTCGAGCTCATTCATCCTAGGAGCTGTTTCAACCAATTCTAAACTGAACACTACAATCTAGGCAATCAAAACAACTTGCCTCTATAAGCTAGGAAACCAATTCATTCATTAATTTTTTTCCATTTTATGAATGAATCTTCTAGAATAGGTAAAAAAGTGTCATGTCAACATAAAATTACATCAATTACATCAAGGAGGATGAAAAATCCCACCAAAAAGTCAAAACTGGTCAAATGCTGCGTTTTCCTGAGTTGAAGGTGCAAAACTGGCAAATTTCCCTGATGCGTAGCGCGCCATTTCTCAACGCGTAGTGCACCTTTCTGCCCACTTTTGGGGCACTTCCCGACATCTAAATGAGGCACAAGTGGGATTTTTGGAAAGGTCTGGATCTCTACTCTCCAGCCCAAGTGGAATTTCTCAATTTGGTGGCCATTTTCCCCTCCAAAAATGCAATCTCCCAAGACTGCTTCCTGTGTGTCCAAAAAGTAGCAGAAGGTCATTTTTTGCTTTTTTTTGACCTTTTGAGGGACAAAACCTCAATGAAATGTCTTGGCAGTGGCTGAGCAAGTGTATTTTGTCATGACAAATCCAAAAATGCTGAGTTTTCGTGAAATGGACCTCCCCAACTTAAGGGTAGCGCGCGGCGCGCTACGCGTTGAGGGCAAAAACCTGTTTTTAACAAAAAAAATTCAAAAATTGACCAAAATTGCTCCAAATTTCCTGAATTTTGAGCTGGAGGTGTATCATTGAGCACCATGCTGCTTCAACGTGGCTTCAGCCAAAATATGAAGTGGATCGGGCCTTTTCCTCCGTTTTAGTGCCTTGGCCAAGCGTGCTTTGAGTACCTTCATTTTTGCTTTGCACACATGCATGCGGGCCCAATAATGATTCTTCATGTGGCGGAGCATGTCTTTGTCCCTGTTTGCCTTAGCTAGCAACTTCTCTAAATGAGTGTTCACCCAAATGAGCATAGGCCCTTGCTCAATAGGTGTCAAATCACCGGGTCTCTTGCGAGCCAAGTTCCGGTCTTCTCGAATCCTCCGCAACTCATCAAGAGTGTGTTCATCCTCCAACTGCTTGTTGCACTGCTCTAAGTATGTGATTGTCCAATTTTCAATTTCCAAATTTTGCTGCAACAAGTCATTTTCATCCTTTTGTTGTTGAATGATCTCCTTAAGCTCTAAGCTAGGAGAACTGATATCAAGGTCAACAATATCTATGTCTGGATCACCTAATGGCCCCTCATCAATCTTGGGCTGCTTGCCTCTCTCTTGTACCTGTGCTACTGTCGAAAGCGAGGCCCCTTCCACCTGATGTGGAGATAACACTCGTTGTGCTGATGAAGAAGGCGAGACCCCTTCCACCTGGTGTGGAGATAATACTCGCCGTGCAGATGCAAATAAGACCCTGTGGCCTCTCTGATATGTAACATATGGAGGAGCGTTGACATGCTCTGGCTCAGGAATGTCAAACTGATGTGAAGGCCCTCCCTCATCATGGACAATCTCGGGAGGTGGCTGTGGCACCATGAAGAAATCGCGAGAAATGAAATCCTCCCAAGCAATACCCTATTGTGCCAACTGATGCATCACTATGATCTCGATCAGTGCATAATGATATATACTTTTGAGTTGTTGTGCGGGGTTCTTCCTTTGCACTACGGGCACCATCTTCTCTATATTTCGGCACATGAAAAATGGAATGTTCATCATTCGTAACCGGGTGAAATGCATCAACAAACGGATATGGTACGAATATAAACGTGAAAACCTGCCCTCACAAGTGAAATAGCGCATAATGAGCCTCATCAAGGGTGCATACTCATCCCTTAGGAATCTGAAAGGAAAAACAGTAGTTAGGTGTCTCATGCATCCGGGTTTGATGTATGGTTGATAATGAAATTTGTCTAGCTGCTTGCACTTGGTCCACTCTTCCCCAACATTTGGTATCCCGGTGGCTTGAGCAACAATTTCAGGTGATAGGGTGAAATCCACTCCTGCAAGGTTCACATGGCCATTGTGCAAATGTAGGACAAACAAGCGGACTAGTTCTCTATGGTGTTGAATTTGTGAGATCCTCTCACAATATCCAAAGCATGATTGATATTGAAAACATGTCATTGCAAGTGGACAAGCTTGCAAATGAGCCAAAGAAGTGGGCTCCTCCCTGACATGCCGACCACCCTTACCACCCTTATGATGCCTCCTTGGCACTTCTACCTCTGGTGTTGAATCACTGTCATAACTCTGCTGATAATCTGATTCGGTTTCTGACATGGTTTTGAAGGCAAGATGGCTGAAATGTATTGCTGACTTTGCACCCAATTAACTGTTGTTTGACTTTTTCAAATGTTGTTACCAAGGGGACATAAATACAAGGGAATTGTTAGGGATAGGGGAACATGAGGGAATTAGGGACAATAAACATAAAGAAGGAATTTAGGGAAGGCAACATGGGAAATCACAAAATTGTGGGATTTTAAAGTGAAGTAGGGTTTGGGAATTAAGTAGGTTTTAGGAATTTTAGAGAGGAGAATTATGAAATTTCATGGGAAAATTTGAAGGAGAATGGTGATGAAAATGAGGGAAAAGAGGGATTACAAATGGGCAACCTTGGACAACAAAAAAAATTTGAAACCCTAGCACCATTTAGACTTTAAAACTTCCACAACAATGTAGGGTTTTGACTTATCATTTCCATGGCATTTAAACATATTAATTTTCTCTTTCATCTTGCAAAACCAAATCTAGCCATGGAGGAGAGGCCTACCTGCAATTTTCTTGAGAGAAAAATCGATTTGATGGCTTGCTGGCAGTTTGTTGAGCAGAAAACCCAACGCGTAGCGCGCCTTGCCCAACGCGTAGCGCCCCTCTGACGCGTAGCGCACGTGCAAAATAACACTGAGAAAGGCTCCCTGACGCGTAGCGCGCCCCTGACACGTAGCGCGCCCTCCCTGATGCGTAGCGCGCCTCTAAAACTGCCCAATTTGCTCAAGAACTCTTAAAATCACCTTTGCAAGGATTCACTTAGCTTGTGAGAGGCAAATGAGTTTCTCATGAAGAGTGATGTGCTTTTATAAGCTTCCTTTAAATTTTTACTTGCCCAAAACCCACTTTATAATGTTTTAAGTGTTGACACTTTTTTGAATTAATTGGCTCTGACTTTTGGTTTCTTTTCTTTGAAAAATTGGTTGAAATGATGATTTCTTCTGAAAATTTTTGCAGGGATAGCTTCTAAGGTGCTTTGGAAAAGGAGACCAAGGCTGCACTTCGACATTTGGAGAATTTGAAATTTTGAGAATTTTTACAAAAAACGAAATAATGACCTTTGTTTTTCAAAAACAAAGTTTTGAAAACAAGGTGAAAATTTAGCTGTACAATAGTGAGAATTGTTGAAATGATGCTTTATGAAGAACATCCCTCTGGCCTGCTGGTCCTTTATGACTTCTCAAGACAAAAATGGACTCAACCCTAGACCTAAGACCTCGAAACTTAAAGCAAGATGAATGACCCTTTGAAGATTTTATTTACTTAAACAAACCTGAACCAGCAGTGCCAAACAGGAGGGGAATAAAAGACACAAACTCCCTCCACCGGGATTATGGCATGCCTAACGGAATGCAACATGATCACACTGATGGGACACCTAATCATGAAATGCAAGGATCTTTGATCCCTGGTGGAGGGCTACTAGACCGACTCTAACACATCCAAGATGAGATGGAATTCCTAGACATCTCCTCGCTCGGCACGGCATACCGATATGCCGTCAAGATCGAGAAAAATTTT
The DNA here is from genome assembly GCA_031772625.1 of Pinus tabuliformis. Lineage (NCBI taxonomy): Eukaryota > Viridiplantae > Streptophyta > Pinopsida > Pinales > Pinaceae > Pinus > Pinus tabuliformis. The sequence goes on along the minus strand of CM062820.1, from coordinate 407,593,194 downwards.
AAATAGAAGAGGCAAGACTTTGGATCTGTGAATTTGAAGCAAGGGAAAGGTGCCCCAAACCACAAAACAAAGGACAAAGCCAAGGCGGGGTGGCCCAGGACAACCCGCCAAAGCCACAAGCAAAGAAAAATGTTGCAAAGATAAAGAAGGACACGAGAAAGTGGTGTGAATTCCATAAGAGCTCCACTCACAACACAAGTGAGTTTCGGGCCAAGTAGTCACTGGTGGCCATGCTAAAGGCTTCAGAATGAGATGCATGTTACGACTCTGAGTCAGAACCCAATAAGTGGAATGAAAAAGGGAAGTAGATTATTGATGTGGAGCCCAATTCCACTATTACCACCACGAAGATCCAGAAGGAGGAACCTGAAGATCCAGAGGAGGAGGAGCGCCTCTTCCACTCCCAGATGTGGGTAAAGAGTTCCCCGCTATAGTTCATTGTCAACAGTGGGAGCCAAAAGAACCTCATTTTTGTAGAGGTTGTGAAGCGGTTGGGCTTACCAACCACATCACATCCACAATCGTACACCATCGAGTGGCTTCACCAAGGACGGGATCTTCGTGTGAGCCAGCAGTGTCGCCTTCCATACAACATCAAGCCCTTCACAAATGAAGTATTATGTGATGTTGCTCCCCTTGATGTTTGTGATGTATTATTAGGCCAACCATACTTATGGAAGCAACATGTTGTGTATGAGTCAAGGCCTCGTGTTGTTATTATTACATTGGGAAATAAGTTGTACAGGACACCGGAGGTAGCACCGCCTACCGCCATATCTTTGGTTACTGCAAAACAATGTAGTGAGCTCATTTCCAAAACTAGGAAATTTGTTTTCCTGATGATACAACCTCAGGGAAAGAAGAATACGATGGCCATGACCTCCATATAGGGCCCCTCCACACAGCAACAACAGATGGACAAGGTCATGGAGGAGTATGAAGACATCTTCACCTCCCCCGTAGGGGTGCCTCTGCATTGTCAGGTTAAGCACTCCATTGATCTGACCCCGGGTGTGCCGCGACCCAATGGACCAATCTATCGGTGCTCTGTTCTGGAGAAAAATGAAATCAAGAGGCAGATTCAGGAGTTGTTGCAGAAAGGTCACATCCACCAGAGTTCATAGCCTTTTGGGAGACTGATCGTGTTCGTACAGAAGAAAGATGGGACTTGGAGACTCTATATTGACTACCAAGCACTCAACAAGATCACTGTCCAGAATAGGTACCCGATCCCATGGATTGATGACCTTCTGGACCAACTGAAGGGGGGAAAATATTTCAGCAAGATTGACTTCAAGTCCGACTATCACCAGGTACCAATCGAACCCTCCGATGTGTGGAACACTGCCTTTAAAGCCAAGGAGGGCCTTTTCAAATGGTTGGTTATGCCTTTTGGGTTGACGAATGCTCCTACAACCTTCATGAGGTTGATGGGTGACATCTTGCAGCCATTCACCAACTCATTTGTAGTAGTATACTTGGATGACATCCTGATCTTCAGCCAGAGTTGGGAAGAGAAACTCCACCACATCCGACAGGTTCTCCAAACACTATGGCAACACAAGATGTGTGCCAATTTGGAGAAATTCACTTTTTGCATGACCCAGGTTTAGTATCTGGGATACATTATTGATGAACGAGGGGTGCATGTGGATCCATCCAAGATCCAAGTCATTCAGGATTGGCCAACCCCAACCACTCTAACAGAGCTCCGTAGCTTTCTGGGCCTTGCCAATTTCTACCGTAGGTTCGTGTTGGGATTCCCTCATATCACTTGGCCCTTGAGTCAAGTCACCAAGGGAGGAGCGAAAGAAAAATTCTTTTGGTTTGAGTCTCAATAGAAGGCATTCACAGAGTTGAAACATCACCTCTACTCTGCACCAGTGCTCACTTTACCATACTTGCAACAGCCATTTGAGATTGAGACCGATGCCTCTGACTATGCTATTGGGTCAGTACTTACTCAACAGGGGCATCCAGTGGCATATCACAATGAGACACTTTCAGACACAGTCTGGAAGTATCCCACTTATGAAAAAGAGATGTATTCCGTTGTGCAGGCTTGCTGACAATGCAAGCATTACATTTTGGGGAAGGAAATGGTCATCCACACAGACCACCAACCCCTACAGTTCATATAAATGCAAGGGAAGTTGCAGAATGATTGCCATCAAAAGTGGTCCACATACCTGCAACAGTTCCATTTGAATATCAAGTATAAGAAGGGTAGCACCAATAATGTTGCAGACTGCCTCATCTGACCACCGATCATAGCGTTAACCACCGTGCTCAACTCTTGTGGGCACGAGACTTCTAATTGGCCACTTCTCTACAAAAGTTACCTAGAGTTTGCCCACACATACTAGATACTCTTGGAGGGTCAGCAAGTTCCATATTTTCACCTCCAGGATGCCCTGATATGCCACCTGGTACACCTTTGTGTTCCTTCAAGCGAACGAGCCAAGATGATTTGGGAAGCGCATTACAACCGGGCCACTGGACATTTTAGGGTCGAGAAAATAGTGGCAATATTGCATAAGTATTTCTACTAGTCGAATATTCGACAAGATGTCAGGAAGTACATCAGATCCTGCACTGCTTGCACCATTGCCAAACTGACCATCAAGAAGCAAGGCCTCTATACTCCGTTGCCTACTCCTAGTCGACCTTAGGAATTCATCTCCATGGATTACATGTCGGGCTTTCCTTCTACTAAGCATGGCAACAACTGTGTTTTTGTGGTCGTCAATAGATTCTCGAAGATGGCCATTCTGGAGGCCTACAAGAAGAATATCACAACAAAAGCCATTGATAAAATCTTCTTTGAATGAGTGTGGGTAAACTTTGGGATCCCATAGTCTATCATTTCAGATCGGGACAGCAAGTTCCTTAGTACATTTTGGTCCAATCTCTGGTCGATGCTGGACACCAAACTCACTAAGTCCACAGCTTTCCATCCCCAAATTGATGGCTAGACAGAGGTCTTCAATAGGATGATCGTACACATTTTATGCATGTATAACTCAAAGAACCCATGAACATGGGATGAGAACCTTCCCTATGTCTAGCACAACTATAACCGAGCTCTCCACAGCTCGACTAGCCATAGCCCTTTTCAGGTGAGCTTAGGATTCCAACCATTATGTCCCATTAATGTGGCCATACCATTTGCATCTACTTAGGAAGATTCAGCTCATGTCCAGTCAAAAGCTAATAAGGAAAACAACTCATTGAGCACATCCAACATATCTGCCAACAGGTTCATGACATTCTGGAGAAACCAAATGCCAAGTACAAGCAGCGATATGATCAACATTGGGTGCCACACAAGTTTTGGTTGGGTGAAAAAGTAGGGTTTCATTTGTAGAAGGAACACCTTACCGGAGCCTATCGTAAACTTAGACCACTCCGATATGGTCCTTACGCCATTACCAAGGTTTTGGGTGACAATGAATTTGAGCTCAGCATTCCCCCATTCCTTGGCCTGTACCCAGTGTTCAATGTGGACCTCCTTCGACCATACTTCCCACCATTGTTGGACACATCAGACATTGCAAAACAACTCACACCTACAGAGTTAAATCCAGATTGCATGGAGCAAGCCACAACTGATCGGATCATGGACACGTAGATTAAGAAAACTCACCAGCATAAGATACAACTATATCGAGTTGTCAAAGCAGACCAACTCCTTCACCAGGGCAAGTGGCTCACCAGGGACCAAGTTCAGTAGAAGTTTCCTCATCTCAGGGAGGAACTCAACACAATGGGGACCATTGCTTCCTAAGGGGGGAGTAATGATCCAGGTGGATATTTGTGGCCACCCACCAATTCCACTTAGACCCCCACCATTGTTTCTTTCATTTTTTTAGTTTCCTTAATTGTAGCACAGTTTACTATTTTTAGTAGTTTTCCGGGTCCTAAACTTCCGGAGGCATTTTGAGGCCCTAAGCAACGCTTTTTTGACAATCTACCTACTAGCGATTAATTATTTGAAATTTCCTTTTCCATCATAGTCCTCGGAGAGATCTTTCCAACGGGTTATCATGCGCATCAAATGGAGATAATATGACCAAGTCGCGACCCTGAGAAGTTGGTTGTTCAACTCACCCCAACGGGGCCCATAAACTCTTGGTGTTACATCTCCTCGAGTTAGGGTTTTGGTTGTTTAGGGTTTTCTCTTATTTTTCAATAATAAAAGGCCCTTGAGCCTCATTGTAACGTAGTTCAGAGGCATGTAGCCACCACATCTCTTCTCGGAGATAAGCTATCATCGCTTGAGCTAGTCTTATTTCCATTCTGTTTGTAAGCATATTTCAGTATTTGGTATTAATGAAATAAAGTGTTATTTCTACTGCATCTTTGTATTTATGGTTATATCTGTAATTTGTTGTGTTCTTGTTTAAATCTGAATCAAAGCATCATCATCATGACTAGCATTGTCTTTGAGGCCTATTTAGACAAGCCCTTCCTTATTCAAGGGCATTATGTTCGAAGGCTTTACATGTGATACCGCACTACCTCTACAAGGTACATAACCCATCCAGATGTCTACAAGGTATTTCCTTTTAGGACTATTCTTATCTTAGATCCCCAATCTTAAGTCCTCAAATAATATCGATCCTCTTCAACCACTCTTCTCTTGGATACTTGTCACATCCTCAAAGAGTGTCATTACCTTTCCTTTCTTGATGTTTTATCCTTATCTAATCCTCTGTCATTCTTTCTTCGTCACTTGAAGAGAATAATGCACATGTGATGTGCAACATCTTTCCCTCTCAACCATATAGGACATACATATTATCCTTTAATCTTGATAATAGCCCCTTGCTCCGATACAAGGAGACTCCTTTACTCCCTCTCAAAATCAGAGGAGATCTAGACTTCCTTTCTATTTGGGAAGTCATCACCACAAGCCTTAAAACTTGTCTTCATAAGAGTATCAACTGCTAGTTTTTTGTAGCTACCTGGTTCCCTCTTTCCTCTACATCATCAAGCTTTCTTTCTTTAAAGGTATCATGGAGCCACCTTCTCTCTTCAATCTTGTGACATGTTTCAAGCCAATCTTCTTGCTCATCACTTTATTCTTTGATATGAAGGCATTACATTGAGAATTTTCAAACTTCAAGTTGAACATAGATTTTTCTTGAAAGTGATCTCCCTTTGACCTTCAAGTTATCTTCTCACATTGCTACCTTTTAATCTCAAGAAGTTAATATCTGGACTTCACAGTTGCCAAGTACCTGATATCAATATTTCCCTCAACATCCTTCATCCATAGAGTTGAACTTGCCTCAACTTCCAACATATATTCTTACAACATTCTTCTAGGTAGAAAAATAGTATGTTAACCAGATAACCAACAATAATGAAAACTAGGCTTACCTCATTATGATGACCTTCTCGTTCCATCAACATTATAATGTTCCATATCCATATGAATCTTCCTTCATGCATCAGAATTCCCAAGGATAGAACTTGATTACCAAGTTACAAATTTCCTTTCAGAGACTATATTGGATGTTAATCATTATTTTCCATATTCTAGATAAAATCTTAATCTTGTATACATATTTAAGTATGTAAAATCCTATTATCTTCAAGCATCATATAGTCATATACCTAAGCATATTTTATGACCAAATTTCTTTCCACAAGATTATACACATATGAATATTATCCAAATTTTTTATATCCAACATGCATTCCTATGATTTCAATTGATCATCCAGATATCAATATATCTCACAAATAATTTGCATCTTGACCCATTGCATTATTTCATCACTCTATCAATATTGATTCCACATTACATGGAATGTTTTCTAACCTTTGTCATATTTCCTCATCCAAGAACCTTTCATAATTATGGTTCTTCCATAATCATGATGATCCACCTAGGCAATATGACTTGCTCTAACATAATGTTAAATAATTCTTGGATGATCAATATGAAAAATGGTCTATATATCCACCTATCTAGATGATCTCTACAAAGCAGCTTAATCACATAAATTCTAGACATGCTACTATCATATGCTTCTTTCTATGATGTTATTCAAAACATACTACCCTAAAAGAAATATTGATCTTTGAAAAGAACTTGATAGTTAGTGAACCTTCTTTAGTAGTAAATATCCTTCACTTATTCCTTCTTATCCTTCTTCTTAGGTTTTCCCATTGCTTCGGATACATGAGCTTCACTCCTTTACTTTGTTTTTTTTTGTAGGCTTTGAAAGTCCTTCTTAAAGTGTCCAAACTCATTGCACTTAAAGCATTTAACCTTGGACATATCTTTCTTATTTTACTTTCTAAACTTTCCCTTTTTTAGGTACTTGACTCAGGCTAGAAAGGCCTGAGATTGCTCATCTAATCCAATATAATCCTTGATCTTGATCCTTGATTCTTCCAGTATGCACTACGCCCACAACTCATCAAAGAGAGTTGAATCCTTCTTGGAGTAGATGCTTGTTACAAATCTGCTCGATTCTGGTGGAAATGCATTTAGTATGCAGATGGTTACTTCATAATCAGTAATTGCTTCCCCAAGTCCTTGCAAATGGTCTCTTCGTTGAGAGACACTCATGAGAAAGGATGCCACATCATCATCCTTTGATTTATTTTTTTATACATATTTTCCTCAACAACATCTTTTATCCTGTTGTACTTACCAAATACAAATTCACTGGCTTGTCATACATGGCCTTGGAAGTCTTCAAATTTGCAATGAATGGAACTAGAGAATATTTAATGGATTCCACTATGATCATTTGTGCCCTTACTTCCCCTTTATTGTATCTTGCTAGTTCTTGTGTCTTATATTTCTCAAGTTAAGTAACTTCCCTCGTAACATATTCCATTACTTCATGTTTTGTCAATATAAAGTCAATTCTTTTCTTCCATACTAGATAGTTTGATTCCAAAATGAGTTTATTGCTCTCCTTGAAAAAATAACCCATATGACTTGAAGATTCAGACATGATGTAGTAATATCATACTTACTTGAGACTAAGATTCTTCTTGATGATGTCTCTAATCTTCTTGATGCCTTCAATATCTTTGAAGTGTCCTTGATAATAGCTTTTGGATTCCCTTGATGCATCCTTCACAGACGCCTTCCAAATAAATATTCTTCCATAGAGAGATCAATATTCTTCTCGAAGTCCTTCTCTCGGACATTTATTTGGTGCGAGATCAATTTCCTTGAATGTAGAACCCCTCCTTCCTTGAGTGCTTTCTCAAATGGTTTGATTTCTTCTTGAAGAGTTTTCTTTTTTCCTTCTCCTTGACAAGTAACTAGTGTCCTTTTTATTGCCTTCCCTGTTCACCTTAGCTCTAAAACCATGTTGGAGAATGAATAGTGGAAGTTATTAATCTTATTTCCCTAAACCTTGATGCTTTCTTTTGAATATTATTTATCTTATTTATTTTATTTAGTTAGATATTTTCATCAAACAATATTAAGAACAATAATAGTAAAAATAAATGACATAGATATTAGGCTTCTGGCCAGGGAAAAACCCCTCCAAGGGGAAAACCCAAAAAAAATTCTCTTCTTAGAATTTCCTTCAAATGAGATACAAAGACCCAAACCCTAGACCAAGTCCTTCACTAAGTACCAAGTCATCCCTTCTTCAAGTCCTTCCTTGATTCTGAACCAAACTAATACTCACTACCATTTTGACCTATCAGCTTCAATACTACTACTCAACCTACTACTTCAACCCTACAATTTGCGTCTTGCGACTTCCAAGGAAACCTTAGATTGGCCTCCCCTTGAGACCTTCCTAGAGCAAGGCAGCTCCTCCTAAAGTCAACTAGGTCTAGATCAAGTATCCTACCTTCCAGCTACAATATGTTGCACTTTCATCCCACTTCAACTTGGACTTGCAATTTCAACCTCTTCCAACAACCAAGAAACCCTATAATTTTTCACGTGTTATAGAGATAGAGCCTAAAAAAAGATATTTTTGTCCTTCTTTCTTCTCCCATAAATTCACTCTCATTGTCTACTTCTCCTAGCTACAGATGGAACTTCTTCTTGTGATATCAAAATTATGAAGTGTGTGTGCGCCAAATGAGGTCAAACTACTCCTTTATATAGCCTTCTCAAGGGGTCGAATTCCCTCCTTTAGGTTGACTTGATGTTGCCAAGGTTGACTTGTACTTTTGGATTTTCCCAGACTTTCTAGACTCAAAATAATTGTTTTTGCAATTACATTTTTCTTAGAAGGGTCTGATGAACATGATGTTGACTCCTTTAACTCATGACAATAAATCCTAAGACCTAACAAACCTTAGAAGCAAAAAGAACAGGATTTACCTAAAATACCATGAATAATGAGCATGAAACCCATGCATTAATAATAATAAATTTTCTTTTCTTTTCTTATTTTGTTACATAGGATACATAATGAAACAAGTACAACAATTCTTAAGAATGAAACTAGTTGCATTTCTCAACAGTCCGTTAGTTATATATCTCGACCTTGGAACATGCATACGTGTTGAATTTCACCAAGTGGATTTGAATTGGCTACATAACTATACTCACAGCCTTGAGTAACTATCTGAAAGTGATTTCCCAAATAGAGACATTATTACACTGTGAGTTGAAGTTTTAAGTTTTTACCCTATATATGAGGGTTTGAATGGAATCGCAAGCTTGTAATTGTAATGGTTGAACGACATATATACAATGTTGACACATGGAATATATTGGTAATTTATATACCATGTCCAAAGATCAAATATTAAGTGGAGATCATGGAAATTGGGCCCCACTTTGTTAGAATATGCTTGAGCCTTGATAAATGTCACTTTAGTAAAATGTTGTCACTGTGACAAACACCCTCCAAAATTTTGCATGCACTCGAATTCTGGACCCTACTGTGGATCTTGCGATCGATCGTTCCATAATCACGTATTGGTCAACTGATGTCTTTGAGCTCCCTTCTTGGATTGGAAGTGTCGAAGTCACTTGATCACACATGTTTAGTCAGTAACAAGTGCACGAGTACATTCATTTACGCAAGCTTGGAAAAGAATAGCACGTTCCATCAATCCTACGCCTGTGCGATGTTTAATCCATGTTGACAGTTAGTGTGCATTAAGAACGATAGTTTCTCACATTCTAGCTGTGTTTGTACTTCCATTTCGGTGAGTTTTGAAAATTGTTTCTTCCACGCACCTTTGTTTTTGCGAGTGTCGTTTTCATGTTTTCAGTTTTTTATTTCGCTTTCTTTCACTTTAATTAGCATCATTTTCATAATTCTTTTCTCTAGCATGTGTTGCTTTCACTATCATTCACATATCGCAAGGGTCATTCACACTTAGCAATTGTCGTATTTTTACATGTTAGGTGTCGCACAATGTATGTATGATTTTTCCAGTGATTTCAAGGGGTTATATTTGTGTGAATGATTTGGTCTAACCATTTAAACATTAGTCGCACTCATTCCAAAATTTGTAAGCACTGTTGCACAAGTGTCGTCACGGTTGTCATAAAGTGTACCTTTAGTGTCACAGTTATCATAAAGTCATCGTAGAGTTTTCACATTGAGGGAAATATGTTGTTAACGTGTTCTGGATGATCTATGTTTTTGTGTCATCAAATTTTTTCAAGTGTGTGATCACATTCAATTCATATCATTGTTCACAACAGTCTCTTCAGTCCCACACTTAGCCAAATTTTAGAAAATTCCCAGCAACCTAGCCTCATCCATCCCTCCTGAACTATGCATTGTACAAACTCAACCCTCAAGCAGTGACCTTGTCTCTTTGCACTGTGCAATTCACAGTCTCTTCCTCCTCGAACTGTGCATTTCGCAACTTCAATGCTCAAACCCCCACCTTGGTTTCCAGAATTGTAAAATTCCTCCTTCTAGCCTAGCTTTAGCTACACATTGCATATTTTCTAGCCTCAATGTCATCTTTGAGATCTTGAGCTATACAATGACCCAACCTCCTCTGCCTCCCAGAACTACGTAGTTCTCGAAAGCAATGCAAAACCCTGCAGCTAAGCTCACTGAGTCCCTAAACTACGCAGTTTGTCTCTCCATTCCTGCCTAAACTGCACACTTTCCATACTCAGGGCTAAATCTCACCACTAACTCCCTGAGATGCATAATTTTGCAATCACTTGGGCTCATTTTTTCCTCCAGAACTACACAATAGGTTGATCCAATGCCCATCCCCTCAACCTATCACCCTGAGCTCCAAAACTACATGTTTTTCTTCCTCAACCCAGCCTGAACTACGCATTGTGAAGTATCAAGGCTCAAGGCACCGCTTAACTACTAGAGCTGCACAACTATGCAATCACTAAACCCCTTTCCCAGCTTTCCATCCAGTTCTAGCTCAGTCAATGGATCAATATGCACAATCTTAGACTAGGAGTTTTTCAAGTCGATGTTGTCTCATCATGAGTGAATTGCATAAACATGTACCTTATGGAGCTGAAGAAATAAGATGATCATCAAGTGAGAATACGGAGGAACACCAAACTCTAAAAGAAGATCAAGATCAAGATCACATGGAAGACTCCTCATCTTCAAGTCATAAGGAGGAGGAAGAAGAAGAACATGTACCATATTTTCAAGAAGACACAAAGAAAGAAGTAGCAAGAAGGACAACTTGACACTGTCATATCATCATTCAGTTCATGTCATCAGTGTGATGCCATGTTCTATCATAAGTCATCACATACCACCACATTATTGTGGATTATGTAATTACCTATTTGAAATGTATTGTAAAGTGGAAGTCCAAAGGAAACATTCAGAATATGAAGGGTCATGTAAGGTCGAAAATTCATACAAAGTCAAATAGTCATGAGGGTAGTCAAAGAGTCATGAGGAAGGTGAAGCATCACCTCTTGGTTATATATACACCCTCATTATATGAACAAGGGACTTTTCACCTCTGCTCCTCCCGCAAGGAATTAGAGAGACAAACCAATTCATTTGAGGAGCAAGGAGTGGCTCCAACGCTTCACTGTTGGAGCTAGTGATGTTCATTGTATACATGTGTCTTGGAATTTTTACTTAATATAATAATCCTTATGGGCCACCACATTCTTCATGCATGGATTATGGATATTTGTAAGACTATTTTGTGAATATTTGTAATTCGTGTTTGCTTTTATCTGTACTAAAGTAGTTGAACTATTTTTGTTATTTTGGTACTTATCATATCGATAATGTGTTGTAATTTCTATGATCGTTGTCACATCCTCGTGGACTATTCTGTTGGATATTAGATAGATATTTCTTGTTACATTGGTTGTAATGAATGTCACATCTTTTGTGGACTATTATGTTGGATGTAAGATGAATCCATCTTGTTTGCATGTGTCTCTTCTTGGGTGGTACTATAACCTCTCTCTTAGAGGCTCACTTTACTCTTTCCCTTCCCATTAGAAGAACATTGACACACCTACAACCGAACACTCACAAGACACACCTTCTTGCTTTCCGAAGGCACCATGAATTCCTCTCTTGCTGATAGTTAGAGCCAGGGAAACTCTATAAGAATATATGGTAATCTGGACAATATTCCAGATATAGCTCTTACTCAAAATAGTGTGAGGTCTAATTAGGACTGTACATTGTGGGGACCCCTTTGTTGATGGATTTCCAGCACTGTCAACACAAAATTAATTTTTTTTGTCAAATAATTAAGAGAGTGAAGGAATTCATTTTATAGAATTACTTTGGGAAATTGTCATTTTGTAGAGGGAAATATGAAATGGGAATATTGTCGAACAGTTAGCATTCGATATGTTTTGAATTCTCATTCTTAACAGTATTTGTGGTGGTTATAGTGATAGTGACAACAGTGCTAGCTAGTCGTGACAATGATCTACTTGACATGACAATTTTTTTATGATAGTGACAGTGACCTTATGTATGACTTGATAGTATATGGTAGTATGATAGTGATCAATGACAATTGATAGTATTAATTTTTAGTAGCGAAATCAGATTGACTAATCAACAGAGTCTTGTAGGTAGTGAGGTGCAGGAGGAGTGAAGCAGCAATGATCATAGGCATTCGAAGCAGTTGTAGCAGCATTGGAAACAGAAGAAATTGCGTACAACAATAGTAACATTAGCAGCATTGGCATCATTTCTAGAGGTAGCAATAGGAACTTATGTGGAAGCAACAGTAGCATGGATAGAGTTAGTAATGGCAACAAATAGGACTTAAGCAACAACAACAATTGTAGGTGGCGGTAGTGGTAGTGATTGCAATAATGGGTGGCAGTTCTGGAGAAGTGGTGATTGGTTGACCTGTTGATTGTAAGGGGGACTATATACTCCTTTGGACTAGGTCTATAAATATCTTCAAAACTTGAGAATAATTAGATTTTTGGGTAGTGTTTTACTTCCTTCCAACTTTGCTATAATGCAAAGCTTGTTTTGGACGAAATATTTTGTATTGTCTACTTGATGTGATGAAGGTTATGTTCATCTTAATGATATGAATGTTTAATTTAATAAACTAACCAATTGTGTGAAAAATAAAGGGAAATATTGATTCACCCCCCTCTCAGTGTTTCCAACAGAATTCTCTCTTATTTTAAGCATTACCTCTATTTTGTCAAATTAAATTCGCTAACAAATTGGGATACAGATTCTAGAATTTGAGGAAGGAGATTTTCTTGAGGGGACCTCGTTGATATTAATGGTATATCATGTGCTTTATTGAACTAGATACATAACGAATCCGACTAAAAAAATGAATGGTTTGGGAACCATACTCATATTTACATAGAGAGAATCGAAACTAAATGAGATCTAGCTACGCTGGCAGACTGATAAGGGTGATGATGAGGGTATGCCCAGGAAAAAAGAGGTGGTGACTACAAAATTTAATGGTAGAAAATCCACAACTCTGTGAATTCTAAAGAGGCAAGCATAGAATGGAAGAAAATTCACAATGCGGTGCATTTGGAGGAGGAAAACAATGGAAGAGGGGAAGAAGCTACATCTCTACGTACATGGAGGAGCAAGAGATTGGAATTAGAAGGATGAGAAGAGATTTGTTTATGGGGTCCTTCTTTTCAGGGGTGGTCTATGGATACTAGAGAAAAATTGGATTATAAGAAAGAGATAGTTCACTCTGTCACAACACAACTGATGAAACCATTGCGTGTGCCTTGTTGGCTAAAAAAAATTACAGAGAGTAGTGGCTTACCATAAGGCTAATGAACCCACTATGAGTGGCTTACTCAAGTGTTGATGAACCCACTAGGAAGCTTGTATATTGATGAACCTACTATTCAAGAGGTAGAGACACATGGGTACTTGAGAGGTTGATGAACCACCAAGTGTGGCCCTAGGTCGGGAACACTAGTGGTTGTACTCTCTAGTGACCTACCTAGATGGGTGATCTCCACGCTATCATGCTTGCTTGTTTGTTGATGAGCCTTCCAAAAATTAGAAAGAGCTCTCCTCTTGGTATTATATTGTAAGTTTGTATGCTAAAAATAACTGTAAAATTAAGGTGGACCAAGACAACAACCTCTATGTTGTAATAGTTGGGAGATTTTGAGAAGTCCAAGAAAGGGGATTCTTATTTTTTGTAATAGTTGGGAGATTTTGAGAAGTCCAAGAAAGGGGATTCTTATCTTTTGTAAGAGTTGGGAGATTTTGAGAAGTCCAAGAAAGGGGTTATTTGGTTGGTAAAGGAGGTTCAGCCTCTAGAGACCTTGTTTTAACAATGGTATTGATTTTACCCCTAAGTACTCCTCAAGCTCTAAAATATGGCTTGGGGGAGGCTCCTGCAAGAAAAGACTTAGTAGCAAGGTGTCTAAGGTTTGGTGGAGAGTTGAAGTCCCACTCTTAGTTAGAAAAGTATTTTTCTATGTAATATAAGTGTTTATTTGTGATTCTTTGTTTAAATGTACTATATATATGGTTTGTATTGGTTGAATGTTGTATTCATGATATGAAATTATGGATTGACTATCAAAAGAGGAATGGAAATGCCCTATTCAATGGTTTTTAAAGAAAGAATTATTTTCCTATAACTAATTCTAGACTGGACTATAACCGTAATAATTTGGCCAACATATGGGTGAAATCGCATCGTTTGTCCAGTGGCATGTATTCAACCTTCATACATGAATAAATGTATGGTTGTATCCATTGGGTTGCAATTTTCCATTTTAAGATTAGAAGAGATAGCATAATTACCTATCTACATGTGCATAAGTAAATACATAATGAATTATCCGTGCACACTTTGATCCCTGGTAAGGCCTTTTATTTTGCACTAATAATTGATAAACCACATGGGGCTAGAATTCTTAAGTCTAGAGTGTAGAACATCAGAAGGAAGTGGCTTACTGTAACAAACCTTGTGAAAATTCCATGTAATAATGTTAAAAACAATAACCACAGATGACTGGGACACTTATTCCAAGTTGAATGTTGGGCAGAATCCTAGTGATGGGGATCACTCGTGATTGCTTATCGCTAAGGAAATTGGAAAAGTCAATGGCTAAGGCATTAAATGGAATTTTTGGCACATTTTTTTATGAAAATAATGGAAATTAGGAGAAAAAAGAGGTGAAAGGTCGTGGGTTTCATGTGAGGAGGAAAATGAAGGAAAATAATGGAAAATGAAGAAAATAGAGGCCTCATTCATAAAAAGGCTTCTGAGGATCAGCTAGTAACATTTTTTCATTTTAGCTTTGGAGCTCTCTCATTATTCTATCTCTCTTATACTCTTGGATACTTAGAGTTTTCTTGGAGCACTCTTGGAGGGTGTGGCATACTTGGATTATTGGACAAAGAAGGCAAAGGAAGAGCAGGAAAGCGCAAGAAGGAATCGGCATCGGCAGCTACATCAAATTTTCTTGTAGGTACCAAGTTGCATGTATGATTTCTTCACTACTTTGGACATGCATGGCATATGCATGTGGATTCTTGGTCATGATCTGTCATTGGCATGGAGGATTGCCTAGATTAACAGTGGATTGCCTAACCTTTCCATTTCTTGGATAGCCATGGTGATTGTGGGTTTCTTTTCATTATTTTGTTTTGGTTGGTTCTCATGTTTCCTTAGCTTGGGTTGAGTTATTAGTTCCTACAACCTTGGTTGGACAAATGCTCTGGAGCCCTGTAATAGCTTGGGTTGAGTTACTAGTCTTGGAGCCTTAGTTGGACAAATGCTTTAGAGCCCTTAGTGGGTTGAGTTACTAGTCCTCGAGCCTTGGTTAGACAAACGCTCTGATGCCCAGAGGCAGCTGTGAGTTGAGTTACTAGTCCTGGAGCCTTGGTTGGAACAAACACTCTAGAAGCCCTGGAAGGCTTGGATGGAGACCAGTCTGATGATGGTTTTGTGATGTCCGACCATGACGTGGAATCACTGTTTGATGGGTTGAGGTTGATGACCTCTGGGAGCCTTGGATGATTTTTTATTGATGTGTTCTATGAGATCCCATACTCATGCTTGGAATATGGCACAAGGGTGAATGGCTAAAGAGAGATTTGGCTCAACCATTCTACGGTCGGGTGGAATGTGGTAGTCCCAGCTTCGGTTGCTTCATTGCACTCATTAATGAGAAATGCATTCCCTCAATTTTCATGTGTAAAGGTACTGGTGTATTTATGGATTTGATGGTTGGTATGCTTATTGTATTTATGTTCCTATTATGTTGGTTATATGCACATTTTATGACATCATTTTTGTATGGCTCTCAACATTTTTTTACTTGTATGTGAATGGATAATGTATCTATGACCTAATGGATGATAATATAGCAAATGGCATAAGGGAACAATGGTTCATAGCAATTCTCAAATAAGTATGAGATCCCTACACTTAACTTTCTTATTTACACCTGTAGATTACATGTCGGTGATATGTTTGACGAAATGCCTATCATGGCTAGTAGGGATCCAGTTAAGATCTTGAACAAGTATTTTCTTTAGTACTTTCATTTCTATGTTACTTTACTGATTTGAAGAGATGGATCAGTTATGGGAAGTGTCTTGGGCTCTAAGCCTGAAAAAAGTGGCTTAAATCTCAAGGTTGTTGGCACAACACTAACAATTTTGGTCCACAGTCGCTGGTAGGCAGGCTTTTGAGAGCGACTTTAGGTTGTTGGTCACTCCCTTGCCCATAGCATGAGAGTGACTATGACCCAAGAGACCTCAAATAGCAGTGGGGCCCAGGGACACATTGTCTAAGTGGTTGACTTGTCTTCTAAGGGTTTTTTTGATGATGTTGGATGTTTGTATGGAGTGTTTCTGTCGATTCCACTTCCTTAATGTGACTTAGGAGGTTGAAACATATCATAGTGGCCTCTCATCACATATTTACCTCGGCTGGCTAGTTTCTTGGGTAGATTGGGAGGAGAGTGTTATAGAGTGTTATCAGAGCATGGTTCACCCTTTAGACTTGATGGGATATGTGTTGGTCATGCATGCATGTCAATTTCATGTGCGCCTCTTACACTTATATACTTATTACATTTTCTTAATGATTGATTAGGGTTGTAGTATGGTTATCATTGAGAATTTGTTATTGATTTCATGAAATGTATTTGAAATGAGTATGTGACTGACTGTGCATGGATTATATATCGATTACATGTTGATTTCATGGTACCTACTTACATCGTTGTATGTTAGGTTAGATTTTTGAATATGTTGATTACATGCATCAGTCTTGTAGGTTAATTACAAGAACTGATCGAGTATGTTCGACGACATGAGGTTATGTGTATTTGTAGTTGGTTTGGAATTGCTTATGCATACTGTTGGTTGCATGTGGCAATGTGTAAAATGGAATAATGGTTGTTGTCATGCATGAGGTCATAACAGGCATTGTTAATATGGCCTTGCATTGATGACTGGACCCTAGTTAGAGTAATGTTTATGAGTTGATACAGATACTTTTGTATGTCTATATGTTTTTATGAGTATGTTATACATGTATCACGTTGATTTGGTAATCTTGTAGACAAGGTATCCTCCCCAAGTTATGCTAAGTTATGTGATTTATTGTGATTGGTTTATCTGACATATTATGCCTTGCAGGAAGAAATATCAAATGGCTAGCAAGATGGTTGACTATAAAGACTCTCCCTACGAATTCGAAGAGAAGTATGGCGTTGGGAACTCTTCCGACTTGCCAATGACACTGAGAAGTTTAAAGGAAGAGATCAGGAGTTGTAAGGCAGATAATTACATAATCATGCAGTCAAAGGAAAATTTAGCAGAGGTAAATGCAATCATACTTCAAAGCTTGTCGTATTTGGAGCTAAAAGGGTTGCTCCAGATCAGTCATGAGCAGAAGGACTAAAATAATGGGGCATATGGCAGCAAGTCTCATAGTAGACATAGGTCGGATCATTATGACACCATCCAAGATGGAAGATTGTTGGACACTTTGGAGAGGAGAAGGGATAGACACAAGTATGATTCTAGTTTTGATTCAGATAGGCACTATTATTTTCATCGGTATCATCCTTACAGGAGGAGTGATAGGGGGTATTTTCTTGATGAATTTAAGAAAGAAAATCCACCTAGTTTTGATTTGGAAATGAGGAAACCACGGGATGTAGAGGCATGGTTGATTAGCATGAGGAAGTTCTTCAAGTTGAGTGAATACTCAGAGGACATGAAACCTAGAGTAGCTACCTTCACTCTCAAAGGTAAAGTGGACATTTGGTGGGAAGATGTGAAGAATGTCAGGTGTATTCATGAGGAACATTTGTCTTGGAGTTTGAGCTGATATTTAATAAGAAGTACTTGTCATAAAGGTACTTTGATGACAGGGCAACAAAATTTTATGAGATGATGCATACACTAGCATATTCTTGCATTTGTTGAGGTATGTGCCTTATCTTACTGAGGAAAAGGTCAATATTCAGAGGTTCATTAGTGGATTATTGATTGCATTCAAAGACATGATTGAGTTCAATGAGCCTAGATCATTGGAGGAGGCCATTCAAAATCTAAGACATTGCTATGAAAAATCAAAGTGCAGAACTGAGACTAAGCCAGACTAGAGAGGTAGTGTAAAGAACAAAGGAAAATGGGATAAAAAGCTAGAAAGGCTACAGAGTACAGATAACAAGGAGAATGTTGCACCACCTAATAAGTTCAATGCATCAGATAGAGGATAGGGGCATCAATATCAGGAGCATATTAAGGAGCCCATGTGTTGTTGGAATTGTGGAAAAGACCACCTTAGGAGAGATTTTCCACAGCATCAGAGTGGTAGACCTCAGATATATAGTGCACAAGAGGCATAGACTGTTGGATATGTAGGCCAGAGCATTCCCTGTATCTACGCAGTTGTGGACAATAGGTAGGTCGAGCACAAGGCATCTATTATTGAGATGGATGGTAAGCTATGTGATCAAGTTGTTTCTATTTTGATTGACCTTGGATCTAATTATAGATATGTTTGTCCTCGCTTGGTGGATAAGTGTGGTTTGAGTAATGAATGGCGTGCAGAGTCTTGGTTAGTGCAGTTGGCTATAGGTACGAATAAGTGAGTTCATCATTGGGTAAGAGCTTGCGCATTTGACTTAAATGGTATGCCTACAATAGCACATTTGAATGTATTACCATTGGATTCAAACTGTATGTTGTTGGGCATGGATTGGTTGTATCTACATAGAACCAAGGTTGAGTGTTATGACAAGGCCATTGAATGTATTGATGACAATGGAGAACCAAGAGTCTTACATGGTAAGAATAAATCCACATATGTTAGTATGGTGATAGCTATGCAAAAAAATGTAGCCGTAGGAAAGGGTGCAAGATATTTGCAATACATATTTCTAGTGATAAGGGTAAGGAGGTTAAGGATGAAGATGTGTTGAATAAGTACCTTCTTTTACAATAGTTCAGGGAAGTATTTCCTAAGGACATTACAAATTTTCCACCTTATAGGGAGGTAGACTTTTCGATTGAGTTAGTGTCAGCGGTAGCTCCAACATCAAAATCACCTTATAGGATGAGCACACCTAAGTTGGTTGAGTTAAAATTGCAACTGAAGGAAATGTTAGACAAGGGATACATTAGGCCAAGTGTATCACCTTGGGGCGCACCAGTCTTGTTTGTGAGGAAGAAAAATGGTACCCTCATATTATGCATTGATTACAAGCATCTGAACAAAGTGACTATCAAGAACATATATCCTTTGTCGAGGATTGATGATTTTTTCGATCAATTGAAGGGAGCAGAAGTGTTCTCAAAGATTGACTTTAGATCTGGATACCATCAGGTATGCATCAAAGAGGAGGACATTTACGATACTGTGTTCAGGACAAGGTATGGGCATTATGAGTTTGTTGTTGTTCCATTTGGCTTAACGAATGCTCCAACTACATTCATGTGTTTTATGAATAGTGTGTTACGTCCATATTAAGATAATTTTGTTATTGTGTTCATTGATGATATACTAGTATATTCTAAAAATGAGGAAGAGTGTGTCGAGCACTTAGCAACAGTGTTGAGGTTCTTGAGAGAGCATCAGTTGTATGCTAAGCTTAGCAAATGTAGTTTCTTTCAGACCAAGGTACACTACTCAGGACATGTTGTCTCCAAGGAGGGCATTGCAGTGGATTCAAAGAAGATAAGGTCCATCATGGAGTGGGTAGCTCCTAAGAGTGTGGATGAGGTGAGATATTTCATGGGTCTGGCAAGCTACTATAGGAGGTTCGTAAAGAAATTCTCACAGATTGCTTATCCTATTACATCCTTGTAGAGGAAAGGTAAGAAGTTCAAATGGACTGAGGAGTGTGAGGCTAGCTTTGAGCAGCTTAAGCAGTTGCTGACACATGCACCAGTACTATAGATTGCAGATCCGGAAAAAGAGTTCGTAGCATGTATAGATGTTTGCAAGAGAGGACTTGGTGGAGTCCTTATGCAAGATGGACATGTGGTATGTTATGAGTCCCGAAAACAAAACAAACACCAGAAAAACTACTTGAAACATGATCTCAAGTTGGCAGCTATTATACATGCACTGAAGATGTAGACACACTATCTTCTTGGCAGGTGGTTTGTGCTTATGATTTATAACATTGGGTTGAGATATTTATTTGACCAGCTGAATTTGAATGCTAGGCAGGCTAGATGTTTATCCACGATCAGTGAGTTTGACTTCGAGATCAGGTACATCAAAGGCAAGGAGAACTGAGTGGAAGATGTTCTTAGCAGGCGAGTACAGGTGAATCACTTAGCAGCTATGAGCTCTTATGGGATAGATTTACAGGACCGGATCTTGTGGGCAAGACAACATGATGTCAGATATATGGAGATTTTGTACAAATTGCACCAGAGTACAAGTATAGGTATTAGTATAGGTGATGGCACAGGTACAAGTATAGGTGGTAGTACAGGTACAAGCATAGGCACATGTACAGGTACAGGTGCATGTGCACAAGACTTGGATTATTGTCTTACGATAGATGGATTGGTCAAGTTTCGAGACAGGATATATGTGTCAGATAGTAGTGAGCTCAAGAAGGTGATCTTGAGGGAGTTTCATGTGAAACCATATTCAAGTCACCCAAGTTATCAAAAGACACTCACGGCGGTGAAGAGATATTAATATTAGCTTAATCTAAAAAGGGATGTAGCAGAGTTTGTGGCAAGATGTTTCGATTTTCAGCGAGTGAAGGTAGAGTGTAAACATCCAGGTGGACTGCTACAGCCGATCATGATTTCGAAGGGGAAATGGGAGGTCATTTCCATATATTTCATCATGAGGTTGTCGAAGATAGTGAAGCAACATGACTCGATCATGGTCATTGTGGACAGGTTAACAAAGGTTGCACACTTCATTCTAGTGAAGTCTACATCCTCAGTTAGTGATGTAGCATAGGTATTTATCATAGATGTGGTTAGCCGAAATGGTGTTCTGAAGAAGATTGTGTCAGATAGGGATGTGAAGTTCACTTCCAAGTTTTGGAAGGAGTTACTTTTTGGTTTGGGAACAGAGTTGGCCTTCAACACAGCTTATCATCCGTAGACGGATGGACGTACAAAGAGGTTCAACATGATATTAGAGGACATGTTGAGGATGTATGTAGTGCATCAACAGAGGAAATGGGACGAGTATATCCCTTTGGTTGAGTTTTCATACGACAACAGTTAACAGGATTCATCGAGGATGAGTCTTTTTGAGGCATTGTATGGGTGGAGTTATAGCACTCCCATTAGTTGGAGTGATCCGGTTAATAGGATATTGATTGGACTAGATATGTTGGCAGACATGGAACATGAGATGCAAGTGATCAAGAAGAATCTCAAGGCAGCATAGGATAGGCAGAAGAGTTATGCAAAAAGAAACAGTTTGTCCAAGAAGTTACAAGTTGGGGAATAGGTGTACTTGCGCATCAAACCGAAGAAGAGCTCCTTGTGGATTGGTTCATGTGCCAAGCTGGCACCACGGTTTTTTGGACCCTTCAGTATTATTGAGCGGATTGGTCCAGTAGCCTATCGACTTGTACTGCATCTGACAATGAAATTCCATGATGTTTTCCATGTATCTTTTCTTAATAAGTATGTTAAGGATGTTGATCATGTAATTGATTGGTTTGTATTGCATGTGGAACCAGATGGAGAATTCCACCCAGAGCCTCAACGTATATTGCAGAAAAAGGTGTTCATCCTCCGGAACCAGGCAATAGAGAAATTTAAAGTGCAATGGAAGCACTTTGGGCCCAGTGAAGGTACATGGGAGATGGTGGATCAAATGCGGGCTATGTATCCTTCCTTGTTTTCTAGTTGAGGAAAAGTAGCTTGATATGGTGGTTTGGTGATTTCTTATGGTGGTTTGGTATTTTCTTTATGGTGGTTTGTTATATTCTTTATTGTGGTTTGGTATTTGCTTTATGGTGGTTGATATATGCTTAATGATGGTTCAATATATGCTATGTGATGTTTTGATATATGCCTAGATATGATGTTAGTATATGTTTGATATACGTTGTGCTATATGATTTGGCATATGTTTTGGTATATATATCTTTTGATGATGTTGCTATATGTACGCTTGTGTATGGATGTAAATATCATAACGAGCTATGTTATAAATCTCCACTATGTGGTATAGGTGTCATGTTATTATGCTATCATGATGTTGTGATATTATATGAGTTGGAACTCAGCAGGATGATCATTGTAAATACCATAATGAGTTGTGTTATAAGGCTCCAATATGCGGTATGTTGTCATGTTGTCATGATGTTTTGTCTTGAGCAGATATTTCATTGTAAATACTGCATCGAGCTATGTTATAAAGCTCCATAAGCAGTATGTCTTATTTCAGCAAGTTGTTGAGGTATAGGTGTGATTGAACACCGAGGATGGTGTCCCTCAAGGGGGAGGATTTTGTAATAGCCCTAGTGAAAATTCCATGTAATAATGTTAAAAATAATAACCACAGATGACTGGGACACTTATTCCAAGCTAAATGTTGGGAAAAATCCTAGTGATGGGGATCACTTGTGATTTTTTATGGCTAAGGCATTAAATGGCACTTTTGGCACATTTATTTATGAAAATAATGGAAATTAGGAGAAAAAGGAGGTGAAAGGTCATAGGTTGTGTTGGGAGTAGGTCCCTTAGAGTCAATTTTGGGGTTAAAAGCCCAAGTTTTTGTATAAAAAGTGTAAAGTCTCCGCATTTTTTGGTTGGAGAGTGCAAAGAATAAAGTGTCATAAAGGGTTTCTGCCCCTCTTTTATGTAAGTCATTTCAGCTTTAGGAGATCTACCCATGGTCCCGAACCATGGGATTGTATAAAAAGGGAAGTCTTAGAAGAGTCTAAGGCAATTCATTCAGTTCAAATTAGATTTTGTGATTGATGTTGATGTAATGGGTTAGTAAGAGCTAAGAGTGAAGAGCCTTAGCGTAGAAAAGAGGCTTTGTTGTTGTGTGCGCAGAGGCCTAGGGTAGAAGTCCGCAACTAAGTGCGCGGACTCATACAGCTGTGTGCACAGGATAGTTAGAGTCTGTAAAGAAGTTCTGAAGCATTAATAAAGAGGACTATTCTGGAATTACATGTGTTTGATCTATTTACTTCTATTATGAATGCATGTGATTATGTTATGAAGAATATTGGGCTTATGATTTAATGCTATATTAATGTGTGAATCTATATGTTTTACTTTGTTATATGAATGCAATTAATAATATTGGTTTACGTGAAGAACATCTTAATGCATGTTGAAGTTATCAGATACTTAATCCGATTAGGGTAAATATAGGGGTAAGAATAATTACAGAAGCGCGTAAGTAGATAAATCACTTGTTTAGGGTCCGCGAAGGACGATCGTAGACCTTCGCAAAGGTCTCGAAGCCGAATAAGAGAAGTATATCAATAATCCCTTAAAGGCTTATTGATCAATGTGAAGACAGGTTTAGGGTACAAAACAACATCACTACCATCTCTGGTTAAGGAAACTTGGTTCCTACATCCACCCATACTGCTTCAGGTGAGACTTCAGTCCACTAAACGTTGAACCTGGTTCATGAACCACTAAGCCAACAAATGGTTTCATTGTCGAGACCGGGATGTGTGATGTCGCATCAGTGGAATCCAAATAAGAAGGAAATTGAAGACTGGTTGGATAGAAAGATCCATGAATTCGCGGCACAAGAAAATAGAAATCTGCGATTGACGAAAGAACAATGGTTGGATAGATATTTGCACATAGAGATACACAAAATTTTCTTTTGTTCCTTCCTGGTTGAATTATACAAGTGGATCGCTAAATTGGCAAACAACCAAGGAAGGTGGAGGCTTGACGGTTCAATACTGTGGACCCCAGAGTTGGTGCGAAGATTGGAAGCCTTAGAAGACAAGATCACATGTGATGTCGAACACTGGCTCGATCGTATCATAGGAGGATTTGTGACAGAGTTCACAGTTGATACTTCAGTCAATTACAATGAAGCAAAGCGCCGCTTCTTCAAGGGACCGTGAGGTAAGTATTTAAGGTCTTTAAATACTTGGATTGAGATGCTCTTGTGTGAAAAGCGGGTTATGTAGCTACCTTGATGTTTGAAGCTAGGCGAAGTGGAAAGATGTTCAAGGACAGAGGGAAAATAGGCCCTGAATATATCCCGCTGATTGGAACTCCTTTGAGTGACGATGAGGAAGTAGCACAGGTTTCTCCGTAGAGCGTTGTTTAATTGATATTACAAGGGTTCCCGTGAACACCCCATCCAGCCACACCACCTCCATCTTCACCTCCACTACATACACCTTCACCCACATTGCCACCACCTCCACCACCATTCAATTTGGCGAATGCAGTAAAGTTTCTCGTTTTCAAGGGTTTGCGAATAGAGGACCCAGACCAGTTTTGGTTCATCGTGAAGGCCATATGGGAGTCTCAGGTATAATGGATGATCAGATGAAGAAAGAAACATTGGTCACTGCTTTACAGGAATGCGCACTGACATGGTATACTAAGTACTGCACTGATAAACCTATGGCTTCATTCGTAGATATTTAGACCACACTGAATAGGGAGTTCAGTAGGCCTAAGTCTAAAGCTCAATCAATTGTGGGATTCAAAGAGATCATGATGAAGCATGGTGATACACCTTGGGATATGGATCAGAGATTGAAGTGCACGATCCGCAAAGCCAACATGAATCTTACGGATGGGTAGCATCGCGAATGGTTTGTGGCTTCACTCTTGCCTCATCTGAGGGTTGCTTTATCGCAACAAAAGATTGGGACCCAAGTGGAAGCCCTAGAGATTACAATGAGATTGAACGAGACACCAATGAAAGATGCTAATTTGGGGGTTTAGTGAATTCACGCACAGTTGCAGAACCTTTTCCTAGAGTTTCAAAGTCTGAAGAAGGATAAATCAATTCGCCCAGAAGTGTGAAAAGAAGGTTGGTGCCTGAAATGCAAAAGCCAGGGGCATGACAAAGATCATTGTACATTCTTCGTGAATTATTTTGCAACAGGAGTGTCAATGCCCCTAAGGCTGGAAGCTCAAGTAGGGCCAAGTACAGGACCTACACTGTGGTGTGTTATTTGTCAGGTGGCTAGAAAACATGTGACAGACAATTGTCACTTGCTACAAAAATTTGTATAGACACCGCAACAACTCTTTTGTAACTTTTGTCAATCAGTGGGTCATGATGAGTGTCACTGTCATAGCTATGATCTAATGATGGATATAATGCCTGCATATAGAGTGCAGGAAAAAACTTGGCCTCCGGATCAAGGTGCTGGGGGAGTGCAAGGAGGATTTTAAGGGCGCGGCGAGGCCGAGGTAGAGGAGGACCTGGTAGAGGTCGAGGACAAGTAATTTGCTACAACTGTGGGGGACCAGGACCCTATGCACGAGAATGCACAAACCTGACGTGCCTATCATGTAGATATTGCACTTAGTTTGACCACATGACAGAAGATTTCCCTATATTACTAGCTAAGATACGAGAAAAAGGGGCACAACCTCGGCAGCCTACCTAGAATTTGCAGATGATGAGGGTTGAACCCTACGAAGAGGATCCTAATGTGAACATCGTTTGCAAAGTGGAATGACGACTAGTGAAGACAAGGGGAAGAAGCATGAAGAAGGTGAATGGGTCCACAAAGATCTAGAAAAGGAGGTTAGCTTTGATTTGGAGCACGCAAAGGAAACCTTCATGGAAGAAAAGAAAGGCTTCGTTGAGACCGCTACCTCAGGAAGTCAAGATAATCCAGCTGAAGAGATGGACCCCTATATGCTTACTACTTTCTTGGAGACCTATATGAAGTTGTTGCATGATAGAAAGGTTGTGAAAGGGTTACAGGAGCTGATAAATAAGTGTGTCAAGAAATAAAATGCTTCTGACGGACCATGCGTAGTCAGGAAGATTGGTAATCATAAGGAAAGAACAGGGTGGGAGATGAGACTCACCGAGCAAATAAGAGAATATGAAATGGACCAAGTTATTCTGGATCTAAGGTCCAAGGTGAATGTTTTTCCTAAACCAACATGGGAGAGAATTGGGATACCTATGTTGCAGTGGTCTCCTATTCAATTGAGGATGGCAAATCAGCAAAAGATTATCCCCATGGGAAGACTACAAGGAGTGACAGTCGATATCGAAGGCACGAGCGCATTGGCTGATTTTGAAGTGATAGGGATTTTGGATGATAGCAATCCCTACCCTACGCTCCTTTGGATTGACTGGGCTATTGACATGAATGTGAGTGATTAATTTGAAGAAGCGGACGATGTCATTTGAAAGAAAATCGCTCAGTGTAGAAGTACCACTAGACCCTGCAGAAGGACAGCGCTACACTGAACCAGTTCGCAATTACGAAATTGATGACAATTTGGACCAAATTTATAAGAGAACGGCACAAGATAAATATTGGGTGAATCTGAAAACTAATGGACGTCTTGCATGGGACCGCAAAAGATCCTGCACATCAAACTCAGACAAGGAATTAGAACACTGGCAGAATAGATTGCACAAGGTATCTATGCTATGATGTAACATGATGACCAAATCGTTACGCTACATATCTTCAGAGGTAATAAGTCTACCTTAATATGATGGTTTAACTTATGTTGATAAAATTTTGGATGCATTTGAAAGGGAAGTGTCAAAGGATCATCGCTTCCAAGCCTTAGACTTGGCGTTGCGTGCTACGCCTGCAAGATGGTGGGGTATGCATAAAGGCAACTTCGATGGATGGCACGAATAAAGAAGAATGATGAGGGTGTGGTTTGGTCGCCCAAAGGTATGATTGACAGAGAAATATGATGGAAGGATTTATTCGCGTGATCACTTAGCCAAATGGATCGATGCTTATGGAGCAAAACCGCAACTGGAGTGGGTGCATATGTTTTTTCACACCTTGGATGTGATACCTATGAATTGGTACTTGGAGACGGAGCTTTGCCATGGCACAGACGAATGGGATATTTTGAAACAAGGATTGTTGATGACATTCAGTTTTGAAGATGGATTTGAGTGCATTGATGAAGCGTTACAGGAGGTCAAAGTAGCAATCTTCATAATATCGCAGGATCCTTGGATTTGATTCAACCGGATTGGACCACCCAACTGCGCCACGCACTAGAGTCCTACAATGTGACTGCTGAAGAAGAATATGAGGATCCGAGGAACATTAATATCCCATAAACAGAACGACACTGCGAAGTTGAGGGGCCATAGACATAAAACCCAGATATCACTGCACTGCTGAAAACAAGACAAGTGAACATCGAGACAGAGGCAGAGCTGAAGTTTGCAAAGATAGGGGACTACTGGGATGATGCTATGGTGGATAAATTCGTTGAGTTGCTCCACGAATACCAGGACTTGTTCCCTACAAAGTTATCAGGCTTAAAAGGGATAATAGGGGACTTGGGAGTTATGAAAATTATGTTGAAACCAGACGCAAAGCCAATCAAGAAAAGGCCTTACCACCTCAATCCAAAGTATAAATAAAGGGTCCGCTTAGAGTTGGATAAAATGCTTGCGACAGGTATTATTGAACCAGTGGAAGAGTCTGATTAAGTGAGCCCAATAGTAGTTTAGGAAACGAAGCAGAAGGATGAAATAAGGATATGCGTAGATCTCAAGAAGCTAAATGACGCTTGTGTGCATGATCCTTTTCTGACTCCATTCACCAATGAAGTATTGGACAATGTAGGAGGACAAGAAGCATGTTCGTTCACTAATGGGTTCTCGGGGTACCATCAGATCAAGATCGCGTCGGAGGATAGATGTAAGATGACTTTCGCAACCGAATGTGGATGCTTCTAGTATACTGTAATGCCTTTTCGACTAAAGAACGCATTGGCAATATTTTCGTGCGTAGTCATCACAGCGTTTAAGGACTTCATTCACAAGTTTCTAGAGGTATACTTTGACGATTGGACGGTGTTTGGGTTCGTGAAGTGCCATGTAGCCAGCCTACACTTGATGTTGGATACATGCCAAAGGTATCATACCGCACTCAATCTGAAGAAATGTTTGTTCTATGTTCCTTTCGGAATCTTGTTGGGCCATGTGGTGTGCAGACAAGGATTAATGGTGGACCTAGCTAAGATAGAAGTTATCATTAATTTGGAGGTGCCAAGAAGTGTGAAATAGATGCACATAATGTTGTGGCACATAGGATACTATAGAAATTTCATCAAAAGTTATGCCCAAATTACCGCGCTGATGGAGAAGCTACTAAAGAAGGATGCTACATTCTATTGGAATGAAGAGTGTCAGCGAAGCTTAGATATGTTAAAGGAAAATATGGTCAATGCACCAATCTTAATCTTCCCAGATTAGAAGAAGGAATTTCATGTGCATGTGGACGCGTCATGTATTGCGCTCGGGGTAGTATTGACACAGGCTGGTGAGGGATATTTGGATCACCTTATATTTTTTGCAAGTAGGAAGCTGTATAAATCTTAGAAGAACTATTCAACGACAGAGCGCGAAGGTTTGACTATGGTGTACACACTCCAGAAGTTCAGAAACTACTTGCTAGGTAGACACTTTAAGATGTATACAGACCATTCTGCATTGAAGTACTTGGTTAACAAGCCTGTGATGGGAGGGAAGATATGCAGATGGCTGCTGCTGTTCCAGGAATATGATTTCGAAGTCATTGTGAAGCCAATAATATTGAATGTAGGACCAGATCATCTATCGCGCATTGAAACAGGAGAGGATCCTAGTAATTTGGAGGACGAACTCCCTAACGCGCAGCTCTTTATGGTGCGCATAGCTAACAATCACTTTTGCAGATATCATACATTTCTTGACGATGGGGACGACTCCAGAAGGGTATTCTAATAATAAAAAAAGGAGCTCGTGGTGTGCATGGCAAAATTTTCTGTCATTGCAGGACATTTATATAAAATAGGCTCGGATGAAATTTTGTGACGTTATGTACCTGACTTTGAATGGAATAGCATCCTCACTGAAGCCCATGGAGGAGCTGCGGGAGGGTCTTATGCAGGAAAAGAAACAGTGTTGAATATTTTACGTGTTGGGTTGTGGTGGCCAACACTACATAAGGATTCCAAGGCTTATTGTAAGGCATGTGATGTATGTCAGAGGATGGGCAGGTTGTTGCAGAGGGATGAGTTGCCTTTGAATATGCAAGTGTCATTATAGCCATTCGAGAAATGGTCCATTGATTTTGTAGGCTCGATTCATCCTCCAGGAAAGAAGATGGATGCACAGTATATCATCACCGCAACGAAGTATTTGACCAGATGGAGGCGCAACCTATGAAGGACTTTACAGGGGAAACGACAGTGAAGTTCCTCTTTGAGTATGTGCTGGCTAGATTTGGTTGCCCAAATATTTTGATGAGCGATCACAGTACACATTTCCTTAATGAAACAATCAGCGCGCTGACGGAGGAATTTCAAGTTTATCATCAAAAGAGCACGCCATATCACCCACAGGCTAATGGGATGGTTGAAGAATTTAATAAGATATTGGAGAACATGCTGACAAAGGTTTGCAATGCACAAAGGAATGATTGGGATGTGCACGTACCCACGGTGCTATGGGCTTACATAACTACTTGTAAAAAACTAACTGGACAAACACCCTTCAAGCTGGTCTATGGCGTAGAAGTTGTGATGCCAATGGAGTATATTGTACCTAATCTATGCATAGCGGCGTTCACAGGAATGGCGGATCACGGAGCCCTAGAGGAGCATCTTGTGCAGCTGACAAAACTTGAAGAAGACATATTTTTGGCTGGATTATATCAACAAGTTCAAAAGGAGCATGAAAAGGCATGGCACGATTGGCACATCAAACTATACACCTTCAAGGTAAACGATTTGGTTTTAATATATGACAGCAAGTTTGAAAAATTTCCAGGAAAATTTCAGATGCATTGGCTAGGGCCCTGTGTCATCAAGGAGATTACCGATGGTGGAGCAGTTCAACTGGTGAAATTGAATGGAGATCCATTTCTCGGAAAGGTAAATGGCAGCCGATTGAGACCATACACCGGGGATCTAGCCAGATGACTATATGATGGAAGCACAGTCTTAGCGCTCCGTGCAGCTGAAAGGAGGCGCGGGACTATAAAATACATTGCCCAGATTGTAGAGCTGCGCGAGTGGGGGACTACGTAGGATGGAAGAATGTCACAACATCAACAAAAGTGTGAAGGGAGCTATGCTATAGGAGGAGAAACAGCGCAGAGCAGCCAGAAAGTGACCGTTACAGTCACTGTTCTTGATTTGACAGTGAGAAAATGGCTAAGAGGAGCGGGGGGGGGGCGACATTTAAGACATAATTTAAATGCGAGATATTTGAAAATCTGCCACCAATATAACATTTATGAATGGATTTTGGGGGGAACGATTGGATTTGAATTCGAATTTGCCTATAAATTACAGATGGCATCCCTAAGAAAAACACTTTGCATTCTGAGAATTGAGGTGTCGAGCCATTGGTTACACATGAACCCTGCAAGTTTTGAGGCTTTGGTGGCCAGTTCAGTGTTTGACATGTTGCCTAAGGAAACCCAAGAGCTCCTTAATAGGTTGATGTTGGTGCCCACGGAAACCGCAAGTGCTAGAGGATCGATGGCCTCTGAGGGAGCTGACCTTGAGGTCGTAAGTGTGGATGTTCTCGCAGATGTGCCAAAGTTGTTGAGGTCACCCAGGCCAAGGCCTATGCCGACAAGAGAGGGGTCTAAGACAAAGAAATACAAAAAAAAGCAACACAACCGGTATGCGAGTCGCCAAGGAAGCACCAGAAGAAAGAGAAGCCCACCGCGTAGGAGAAAGGAAAGGTGGTAAACCTAGAATCCGATGAGGGCATAGATGAAGGCGTAGAGGATATTGATATCAAAGGAGTAGGCCTTGTCTCAAAGCTACATGAATACATCCCTCTACGTCGGGGTAAGATGAAGGACCCAGATGAGGGAAAATTTATGCTTAATACACCTCTACTATCCGATCAGATCACATTTGAAGGTCCGCGCTTGGCGCATGTCCCACATCTAAAGTTAGAGGATTGGGACTTGGTGGATACTAAGCGATTCCCCCCCCCTTGGCTACTAATAGTTTCATGCAGAGGGTATTCTATAAGGATTCGAGTGTCACCGCGCTGGAGCCGGTGAAGTGGATTCGTGGGGTGGAGAAGGTAGGATTGTTGAACCTACTATGGGTGCCGCATTACCACTGCGCGCCCATAACTTTGATAGTGATCAAACAGTTGTTATGCCTTGGGCACAACAGGTGTCTGTGGTTGGAAGAGATAGTCCCTATAACTAGTATGTTGATCCATAGGATCACCCGGCAACCCCATTCAAGACAAAATCCGGTCAAGGCATTTGGCGAAAAGGTGGGTGAGTGCGACCTTGCCGAGCGAATGAAGGACAAGTTTAAGCTTGTTAAAAGGCCACGCGGATACTCAATTTCAATCATAACTAACCCTGCGGTCAAGGTAGCCACCCAGATCTTGGTTGGGAAGATAATACGGAAGTGTTACGCAGATGAGGTGTTGGCACCATTAGTCTCATTACTAGTCCAGTGCACAAAGGGTGTACAATTTAATTGGGCATGCTACCTCTACAGCAAGTTCCTAGCGAACTGCAAAGAAGAGCAACATCAAAGCAAGATGTTCCATTACACATGACTGTTGTTACCAATTGTGTTGGTCACATGGCAACTACCGGAGGACAGTCAGTTTCCTCCGATCGCAACATATTTTCCAGAAGTAGTGAAGTTTGCTTCGCTATGGGCCATAAAGGATGCTGAACAAGTCCGTGAGAGAAAGGTCTTCTAGGTTTTGATGGAGATGAGCATCAATATGGCCATAAACTGCAAGCCAAGACTGTCACCGATTTTTTATGAGCATTTGTCAAGATATGTGGATTTCAAGGCAAACTTCCACTGTATCTCCATCCGGGCGTAGAGGGACCCAGAACAGAAATGGTATGATCTCCCATACCTTACGACAGATGATGCGATAGTGGCGGTCCTCGATCGTTGGCCAGTAGAATGGTGCATAGCCTCAGATTTATCTGTTGGATCCAGTAAGTCTGTAGGGAAGCAGAAGAAGGAAGAGGCCTGGTTGAAAATGTAGCATATGGTTGAACGATGGAAAAAGGAAGCAGAGGAAAAAGCCAGAGTTGAAGCAGAGTGCACTGCTAAGGATCATGTAGAAGAGAAGGAAGAGGAGGAAGAGACCGACGCTGACAGAAGACATAAGTCTCCTTCGCCACAGACAGAGGATGAGTAGCAATCTGAATAGGGTGGTGGAGACTAGGATAGCAGCCCCTTCCAATTGAAGCGAAATCGGGATCAAGAGAAAGAAGCGCCGTAGAAGAAGTCTAAGGCCTCTAATTCATTGCTTGATCCAATAACCTTGAAAGAAGCTAACTTAGACAACATTGGGGTTAAGTTCAGAGATGCGACTGTGCAATTGCTACAGTAGTTCAAGCAGTAGCACAAACAAGCTTTGGTGGCTATTCAAACAAGCCTGCGTGAGCTGCAGATCCAAACTACTCAACTACATGCCCGCGTAGGGCAGGGCAGCGCGGTGTCGACTAGTTTGGCACTAGGGACCACTGGAGCAGCGAAGATGGTTCGCTCCTTGGATCCTCGAGCCATCTTGTTACCTGATGGAGCCCTAAGTATGGAGACAGAGGCTGACAGGGCTACTCTAAGGAACATTGGTCTCAATTGGTCGTGCTCCCAAGCGAATTCCTTCACACGCTGCAAGCAAGTGTGATCACAGAGTTGAGGGCCAGCGAGCAGTGCACACTGAATGTGATCAGCGAGCAGAAGGTTAACAATGAACAATTGTTCATTGAGAAGACAATAGTGATAAAAACTTGGAAGAATTTCTAGGAGAAGAACGAGTACACAACAGTCGTGGTAGGAGAGGCGTGAAGAACCATTCCAGAGCTGCACATCCCTGCAGAGGCACTTGTGGAAGCCAAGATTCAAAAGTTAGCTGCAAGTGTGCGCGATGCTAAGACCGAGCTAGCCAAGGTTCAGTTTGAGTTGAACCTTAAGATTACAGAGCTTGAGTTGAATGCCCTGCCTTCGACTCCACCGAAGATCAAAGAACAGCGTGAGGTAGTTGTTAGGGATGCAATTGCTACAATAGATAACATGGTGACAGATTGCACTGCGCTCTTTGAACAGTCGCTCGAGGTACTTACCAGTCTGTAGGAAGATCCTAACTTGCAGAGGTTAAATACCGAGGTGAGGGAATTACGACAGTGATACGGTGAACCAAGAGCGATGGTGTGCACCGTCACCATCACGCAGAGATTGGAAAAGTTGCAGGAAGCAAAGGAACTGAAGGAACAGGCGGAAGCAGTGCAGCGAAAAGAGGCAGTACTCAAGGCCAGATTGGGGCCTTAGTTGGATGAGGCCCATGCACTCACCTCCACCATTGAAGGAAAGTTAGCTAGCCTGCAAACCGTACAGCAAAAGATCCAGGCAGATAGCGCAGGACCAGCGACGGAGTAGCTGGTAGAGCAGGTTAAGCAGGCGGCAATGCAATGTACCACTAAAGTTGTAGTGTTGCAAGTGGAGCTGGGAGGTCTTCATAGCAACATATCCATGCCAGCAGAGTCACTCTGGGGTGAGTCACCATATTTTCGTTGGGGGTCTGTTGGGAACGGGTCCCCTAGTGTCAATTTTGGGGTAGAAAGCCCAAGTTTTTGTATAAAAAGTGTAAATTCTCCGCATTTTGTGGTCGTGGAGCGTGAAGATGTAAAGTGTCATAAAGGGTTTCCACCCTTCTTTTATGTAAGTCATGTCGGCTTTAGGAGATCTACCCATGGTCCATGGACCATGGGATTGTATAAAAAGGGAAGTCTTAGAAGAGTCTAAGGCAGTTCAGTTAGTTCAAATTAGATTTGGTAATTGATGTTGATGTAATGGGTCAGTAAGAGCTAAGAGTGAAGAGTCTTAGTGTAGGAAAGAGGCTCTGTAGCTGTGTGCGCAGAGGCCTAGGGTAGAAGTATGTAACTGAGTGCGCAGACTCCTGTAGCTCTGTGCACAAGATAGTTTGAGTCTATAAAGAAAATCTTAAGCATTAATAAAGAGGACTATTTTGGAATTACATGTGTTTGATCTATTTAGTTCTGTTACGAATGCATGCGATTATGTTAAGAATATTGGGCTTATGATTTAATTCTATATTAATGTGCGAATGTATATGTTTTACTTTATTATATGAACGCATGTAATAATATATGTTTAAGCGAAGAACATCTTAATGCATGTTGAAGTTATCATATACTTAAGTTGATCAGGGTAAATATAGAGGTAAGAATAATTACAGAAGTGCGTAAGTAGATAAATCACCTGTTTAGGGTTTGCGAAGGATGATCGTAGACCTTCGCGAAGGTCTCGAATCAGAATAAGAGAAGCATATCAACAATCCCTAAAATGCTTATCGATCAGCGCGAAGATAGGTTTAGGGTACAAAACGACATCACTACCATCTCTGGGTGCGAAAACTCGGTTCCTGCATCCCCCCATACTGCTTCGGGTGAGACTTCGGTCCGCACTCTGTGGATTGATGCCAAAAGGTCCAGTAGTGTAGGGATTTTCTTGGCTAATTAAACGTTGAACCTGGGTTAGGGCCCACTAAGCTAACAGGTTGCATGTGAGGAAGAAAATGAAGGAAAATAATGGAAAATGAGGAAAATAGAGGCCTCATTCATAAAAAGGCTTATGAGGACCAGTTGATAACCTTTTGTCAGTTTAGCTTTGGAGCTCTCTCATTATTCTCTCTCTCTCATACTCTTGGATACTTAGATTTTTCTTGGAGCACGCTTGGAGGGTGTGGCATACTTGGATTCTTGGAGCAATAAGGCAAATGAAGAGCAAGAAAGTGCAAGAAGGCATCAACATCAGCAGCTACATCATATTTTCTTGCAGGTACCAAGTTGCATGTATGATTTCTTCACTAGTTTGGACATGCATGGCATATGCATGTGGATTCTTAGTCATGATATGTCATTCGCATGGAGGATTTCCTGGATTGACAGTGGATTGCCTAGCCTTGCCATTTCCTGGATAGCCATGGTGATTGTGGGTTTATTTTCATTATTTTGTTTTGGTTGGTTATCATGTTTCCTTAGCTTGGGTTAATTTATTAGTTCCTAGAGCCTTGGTTGGACAAACGCTCTAGAGCCCTATAACAACTTGGGTTGAGTTACTAGTCCTAGAGCCTTGGTTGGAAAACTCTGGATCCCTTGGTGGGTTGAGTTACTAGTCCTGGAGCCTTGGTTGGACAAACGCTCTAGAGACCGGCGTCAGTTATGGGTTGAGTTACTAGTGTTGGAGCCTTGGTTGGAAAAAACACTCTAGAATCCGTGGAAGGCTTGGATGGAGACCAATATGATGATGGTTTTGTGATGTCCGACCGTGAGGTGGAATCACTATTTGATGGGTTGAGATGGATGGACTTTAGAAGCCCTGGATGAGTTTTGATTGATGTGTTCTATGAGATCCCACATTCATTCTTCGAATATGGCACAGGGATGAATGGATGAAGAGAGATTTGGCTCAACCACTCTACGGTCGGGTGGAACGTGGTAGTCCCATCTCTGGTTGGTTCATTGCACTCATTAATGAGAAATACATTCCCTTGATTTTCATGTGTAAAGGTACTGATGTATTTATGGATTTGATGACTAATATGTTTATTGTATTTCTGTTCCTATTATGTAGGTTATATGTACATTTTATGACAATAGTTATGTATGGCTCTCAGCATGTTTTTACTTGCATGTGAATGGATGATGTGTTTATGACCTAATGGATGATAATGCAGAAAATGGCATAAGGGAACAGTGGTTCATAGCGATTCTCAAATAAGTATGAGATCCCTACACTTAACTCTATTATTTACACCTGTAGATTACATGTTGATGATATGTTTGATGAAATGCATGTCATGGCTAGTAGGGATCCAGTCAAGGTCTTAAACAAGCATTTTCTTTAGTACTTTCATTTCCATGTTAATTTACTAATTTGAAGAGATGGATTAGCTATGGGCAGTTTCATGAGCCTGAAAAAGTGGCTTAAATCTCAAGGTCATTGGCACAACACTGACAACTTTGGTCTATAGTTGTAGTGGGACCCAGGGACAAGTTGTTTGAGTGGTTGACTTGTGTTCTAAGGGTTTTGTTGATGATGTTGGATGTTTGTATGGTGTGTTTCTGTTGGTTCCACTTCCTTAATGTGACTTCGGAGGTCGAATCATATTATAGAGGCCTCTCATCGCATGTTTACCCCGACTAGTCGATTTCTTGGGTAGATGTGGAAGGAGGGTGTTACACTTGCACCCTCTTATAACTTGTGACTAGGAATGACGAACAAGCACTTAAACAAGAGAAATCTAAGCCATTTGATCCAAGAGGAAGCCATTTGATCCAAGAGGATCTCGAGACACTAAGGGGATGGATAAAGGATCGAAATTCAAAATGGCAAGAAGGAGAATTTGATGGCATCAGTTGAGAGGGCTCATCATCCTGATCGCGGTGGAGTGAACGGTTTGTCAATCCGAGCTCGTATGCAAATAGGGCCCACAGTGCGCCACAGGGCATCCCAATCAACACGTGAGACCCACATGCTAGCCCGTCAAACACAGACACATTATAGCCCATCATTAGCCTCCTAAACCTGCACAGGAAACATTTTAGTTATAACTGCATTTTTATATAGTTATCTAATTAACTATATAAATAACAATATAAAACCAAATAAAAAAAATATAATAACCAAAATATACAAAACCATATAATGATATGGTATATCCCAACCATATAACATATATGGTTGAATATAAACCAACGTGTTATGGTTATAACAAATATACCATAACGGAGTTGTCTATAATGCGACTTTTTGAGATTTGACGGAATGAAGTTGAGATGTCATGGTTGCAGTTAAAAAACTGCATATTCGGATTCAGCACTGAAAAACCCCTGGGACGCTTTCATTGTGCAGAAATTAGCTATCAAACTTGGATTCCAATAAATTACTGCCGGATTTTCACCGGAAAAAATCGCCGGAAAGGCTTTCAAAAAGTCGCATTAAAGACTACTGCTATGGTTACACCAAGTTTCCGAGCGGTCAACGTTATAAGATACGGTGGTTGGGAGGGGCAGCCACGTGGTGGTCCCGCCCCCCATAAAGCTTCAACGTACAAAGCATAAGGATTCCGTAGGTTGGGGTAGGTGAGTGCGGTTCCGTGGGGTACGGGCCCACTCCCCAATAAAAGTTAAAATATATATATATTATATATATATATATGGCATACGGTTTTATGAAGTTTGGCCAATGGTTATTTTAAAATGGAGTTTGGTAAAATAAACCATAACAACGTTATGGTTTAATCCGCCCAAAATTATATAAACTCATTTTTCTACCATTTTGCAAGGGAGAGATCAAAGGGCACGGATTTTGAGACCAGGTGGCGGAATCCTTAGCACTGAGAAACATTAGTGGAATCTTGCTGGAGCAGCGTTTTTGCAAGAGGGTGATTTTTGGCCAGACTCAGAATTGGACAAGTTTTCTATGGATTTTGCACTTCTTGGCGACAGGAATCCATTGGCGGTGTCAATTTCTGCAACAGAGATCTCTAATTTTCGAGCATTTTTCAGCATGGAGGTATAATGCTCCATTTTTGTAATTGATGAATGTAACTCCTTTTGATGCATTTTTAATGAATGAAGGCCTCTCCATTGATCGAGCAGGGCCCAGTGATGTAGTCCAGGAGGGACGAACTCTGTTATCAAGTTCTTGTCTTCTTGTCTTCTTATGCTCTTCTTCTTTCTCTCATATGTGCACATTTAAAGTTTCTCTTTGAATAAGCTACAAACTGTATATGTAATTCTTTTAATGCATATATAAACAAAAGATAACCTAGATCACCATTAGAGGATAAGTTCTTATGGTTTTTGGATAACCTTAGCATTCTATTTTGATGATGCCACCCCGAAGTTTTGGACCCCAGAGGTTTTGAGCTGAAGAACTATGGGAACTCCCATAATTTTATCCTAGAGAGGATGTGGCAAAATGGGCCAGTGGACTCATCAAATAGGAGCAAGGAATCCTCATAGGCTACCATGTCACCTCGAAAGTTAAAAGGCTAGGTCATCCCGAGAGTGTTGAATATTTGGCAAGAGGGAATGACCAGGGTGATGTGACATGGTGGAGCCGAGCATGCCACAATAACTAATGGTGATGATACATGCTTGTAGTGGAGTCCACAGAGGACCCACACCATACCAGAAGGTGTAGCCTATAAGATTCAATGGGGATTCATAGGGGAAGCCATCAAGACCTTATTCCCAGGATGAGGTGGTAGGAGAGGGGCATATGCAATGTTGGAAGGGTCAAGAGGGGATTTACCCTTACGTTATATATATACAAAAACTGTAAAAAGGGTTTGTGACCTAGTATGAGCGGGTCTGCAGCTACCACTTGGCATGACATGGTGTATGGATTGTATATCCATGTGGGTACCACATGGCAGGTTATATAACATGGCATTACCTAAGGGACCAATCTTTAAATGACCATATATTTCAATCCGGGAGTCAGATTGAAGAAAATTTTATATCATTGGAAAGGTCTCGACGAGACAGATTCAACAATGGCATCTATTTAAATTTGAGATAGTAAAAAAAGGTTGAAAGAATTAGACCATGTTTCCATAATTTGACTTTGGAAGTTGGGTCAGCTTCATAATTGCCTTCTTCTACCCTTAGTAGAGGCTAGGGGTATGTTACAAGAAGAATCCAAAAGCAACTAGTTTTGGGAGAAGTTGACTTGGTGAAGGAAGAAATAACAAGTAGACCTAGTGAAGGCAGAAGAAACTAACACAGTTGGTGAAGATAAAAGAAACAAGTAGACTTGGTGAAAGTAGAAGCAACTAACATACATTATGAAGAAGCAATAAATTAGGTTGGTGCCTACAAATATATATAGTAGAGGGGATTGGTGTCTCATGTAGGTTGGTTCATAAAAAGCAGTATCAGATTGATGTTTTATGGTGTTTGAATGGAATTAAATAAGTAAAAAATTTCATTATACTAATTCACCCCACTCTCAATATAATTGTGAATTCCAACATATTTCTTGTTCATTGCATTTTTTATCTCATAACTTTTGCTATGTTGTAAGTATGTAATGATTTTTGTATTAATATTTCTTTGTATAAGTGCATATGTTGATGTTGTGTGTGTCATAGGTATACAACACAGAGCCATTCCCTTGTCAAAAATAGAGTACAGATGCATATGACAAGTCTATATATGAGCCTATTAAATTCAACCTTTTCGAGGCCTTTATTTTCCATGAAAATGTAGATAGGTTTCATTTCCTTGGCGTAGTTTTTTTTTATGCCACAAAATTCGTTAATTTTTCCATCTTTACTTTCAAATTGTAGAGTGTGAAGAAAGCACATTGAAGAAAATGTCTGACTTTTCTTCCCTCCTAATTGTACAATGATCTTTTGGTCCACTCAGTGTGACAAAAAGGTTTTGAGAATCAAGGACATTATAGGCAACCCCAATGGCCTCAATAGACTTAGAATTATTTCCCTTCCACCACCTTTTCTTGTGGTGTTTATCCTCAATGTGAATCAAATTTGAGACTCAGTTTAAGGTTGCTTGAATGAGATATGAATGCAACAATTTTCCTATGAAATAAGATTTTCTATTGAAATCCATATAACCATTTTCCTTAAGTCTATTGTCTATAAGACAAGTTCCCTATGAGTTTTCTTTTAATTTGGTTTTGTTTGTTATGCCATTTCCTTTCATAGGGATAAGATGAAAAAGCATTAGTAATATGATCTCTGCAAATATAGTGCAGTATCTCAAAATTTACAAACATCTTGGTTGATAATTTAATGTAAAATATTTAAGAAATTAAATCAACTGACAAAACCCTTAGTCAATTTTGCAACAATATTGTAGTACTCCCTTTCTTTGCAACTCTCCTATTTTCAATTATTCTATTGTCTGCAATGTCTCCTCCTTTCACATCAATGGAAAATGGTTTCTCACCTTGAGCTTTTGCTTCCATTTACTAATGAGATGAGATGGATATCACTCCTAGCTTATGTTTGAGATATTGAAATGTTTCTCTAGGAAAGGGTCTGGTAAAAATATGTGCAACATGTTCCTTGGTGGAAATGTATACATCTTAAAACTTTGTTTGACTACCTGATATCTTAGGAAGTGGTACCTAAAGCATATCCTTCTTATTTGAGTGGATAATAGGATTCTTTAAACTTTAGATTTCTCTTATGCTGTCACAAATGATTGAGACTGGCTTATCATATTTTACCTTTATATCCTTTAGGGTTTCCTTCATCTATAGAAATTGTGTGCAACATGTAATTGCTACAATATATTTGGATTATATTTTGGATATAGATATTGAAATTTGATTCTTACTCAACTATGATGCTAGATAATTTTCTAGGAAGAATTTGCATACACTTGTACTTTTCTTGTCAGCAATACTTCCTACCCAATATGTATCTATATATGTTGTTACATTGAATTTATTCTTGAATACCACAATCCAAAGTCCAATGTGCCCTTCATATATTTGAATATTTTTTTTTCTACTTGCACATGTGACTCCTTTGGTGCATATTGAAATATTGCAACCAATCCTCCTGCTTGCATGATGTTTGGCCTTAATGCTATCACATATAGTAGGATGCCAATCATTGACATGTACATTTTTTTATTTGATTTTGGGGATTCGTCATGTTTTCTTAATTAACGTCTCATGATCGAGGGGGTACTAACAAGTGCATAATATTCCATGAATTCCTTCAACATATACTTGATGTATTTGGTTTGAAAAATGAATATGCCTTTACTAGATTTAGAAAATATACAAACCATGAAGATCCAAGATCGTTGAATATCGGAGATTGTTGATAAGATGCAAGCTTTGTATCTTTCTTTATTTGTTGGTTGAAGCAAACAATTTTTTGGTGTGTATGTGTGTGTATACACACACGTCTGTCATTATAAATACCTCATTGAATTGTGTTATAAAGTTCAAATAAGTGATATGTGTGTCATGTTGGTCATGGTTTTCAACTGTGGTTCATTGTAAATAATGCATTGATTTGTGTTTATAAATATCCATAGGAAGTATGTTTTGTTGGTCATATGCATCATAGAACATTGGGGACGATGTCCCCCAAGGGGGAGGGGTTTGTAACAACCCCTGGTCAATTTTTCATGTACATAAAATAAAACCAAGGCCATGGGACACATATTCCAAGTTGAATGGTGGGTAAAAATTGTAGTGGGCATCCCTTACGGTTTATTAATGGATATGGAAATTGGAAACGGAATTGATAAAGTCAAGAGGAAATAAATGTCATTTAATGAAGGAAATAAAGGAAAATAGGAGAAAGGGGAGATGAAGAGACACAAATATGCATGCAAGGGAAATTAGAGAGAAAATTAAGGAAAATGAAGAAAAAGGAAAAAGGAAAGGAAGAGACTAGATATCAATGATAAAAAGGAATCAAAGAAACAATTCATAGCTTTTGGGTCAGTTCATATTTTGACAGTTTTGGGCTCAACTCTTGTTCATTCTAGCTCTCTTACACTCATGCACACTTAGAGCATTATTGGAGCATCCTATCATTCATTTGGACTTGGAGAGGAGAAAGAAAAGGACAAGAAAAGGAATTGTGGGTAATGGAAAAGAAGGTTGGATCAGCAAGTACAATTGGACTTCATTCCAAGTAACAGGTTGCATGTGTGATTTCCTTGTTGAGATTTGGATGCATGGTACATGCATGTGGTTATTTGGTTATTTTGTTGTCATTGGCATGGGATTTCCCTGCATTGACAATGCTTTCAGTCTTTCCTTTCCATTTCCAAGGTGGCCATGATGTAGTGGGTTCTCTATTTTCATTAAGCTTTGGATGGTTGGTAGGCTTGGATCCCGGTTGAGGTGGTCTCAGGAAAATTCCCAAGGGTCAAGGGTGGAGATGGTATTTCTCCTAGAACTCTTGATAGATGGGTGGAGACAGGAAAATTCCTTTGGAGTTGGTGAAGGGATTCGGAGGCATCCAATATTGTTTTTATTTTAGTGATTTCTGGAGCGATTTAGGTGAAATCATTGTGGTCAAGAGTTGAGGTGGTTTTGCCTCTAGAAGCCCTGGTTGGTTCTATTTTGGTTTAACCCATATGATCCCACATTCATGCTTAGAATATGGCATGGGGGTGATTGGCTGAAAGAGAGATTTGGTTCAACCCAATCTATGGTTGGGTGGTACGTGGAAGTCCCTGACTTGGTTGGCTTTTGCATATGATTAATATGATTTATTTTCCTATTGTGATCTATGAGCACATGTAATGGTTATTGTGTTGATTTTATGGCTGGTTGTCATGGATTTTATTTTGGTTATATGTTGGTTATAAGCATGGTGTAATGATGTGCTCTTACCATGGATCTTGTTCACGATTTTATTAGTTATGGAATGGTTAATGTATGCATGGGCTAACAAGTGTTGTTGCAGCTAGCTTGAGAGGGAATTTACCCTTCTCAATGATTCTTTGATGAAGTTAAAGAGATCATGGATAGATATGAATTCATGACCTGTACCTATTGTGTTTACAATGTGTTTGACGAAATGTATATCATGTATTAGGCATGTACTAGACAGATAGATTTACTGTGTTTACAATGTGTTTGATGAAAATGTCTATCATGTATTAGGCATGTACTAGACATATATATTTAGCATTGATTGTTTAGACTTGCGATTATCCTATATATAACTCTGGAAATTTTTGGGTTGTTTTGGGCAGTGGCTTGTAGGCCAACCCTAAAAAAGTGTCACAAATATTGCAACTGCACCCTCTCAACTGAAGAATTTTGGTTATAACAACATGAAGGAAGGCTCATGAGTGTGGTTGGAGCCTTCCAACCACATTCACAATGTGTCAAGCATATGTTTGGGGTGTAAACCTTGAGAAGTGAAAGTTCCATCTCAGGGATTGATCACCAGTGGTTGTTGCCAGACACCTTGGTGATCTAGTGTTCCTGAGGGATGGCAGTATGTTTCTAGTTAATAGACCCCACTTCCATAACTAGAACTTGGAGGTTGAATCATGTCATAGTAACACTCAACTCATGTTTACCCTAGAGAGCTTGTAAAAGTGGGTAAATGTGGGATGGGGTGGTTACACAAATCAGCTCCAAAAGTTTTGGTCCTGGCAGCAGATAACTTGGCATCTTTTGTTGGTCAAATTCAAGTCAAAATAGTTCCAAAAGGTGCCTCGAAAACTAGTTAAATTCAAAGTCAACTCTGTGATCAAGTAGTAGCTTCAAATATGTGGTCAACCAAGGTCAAAGTGCCCATAAAACTTTTCTCTCCTTGCCAAATAATTTGGCCCCCAAAACATATGCAAAAATCCCAATTCAAGCCAATCCCAAACTCCCAAAAGTCGATGTTGGTCAAAGTCTACAATAGAGGTAGAATTTATCCCAGTCAGAAAGACTCTCTCTCCTCTTCGCATGTGTGAAAAATACCTGCAATTTTCAGAAGTAGTCGAACCTCTAAGAGGCGAAGAATATGTGTAGTATGGTGCTCCAAAGTGATGTGAAAAATGATATATTTATATGCTTCTTAGGTGGTCGAATTAGTTTTCCAAGGTTTACTTGTACTTGTGGGTTTTCCATTAGAAATAACAATTTTCCTTGACCAAATTAAATTCTTCCAAGGGAAAAGAGGGTCTTCTCTAGATGAGGTAGGTTGTCCAAAGGAGGGAATTTATCCCTGAGCTAGAAAATTAACGCTCCCTCCCAACTATGAAGAAATTTATGACTACATCATAAATCTCATCTCATACACCTCGTCATCATCATCATTGAATCAAGGCATGACTCATCTCTGCTCATATGTTGAACACTCTTGAATTTAAAGAAGAATAATCATCCTAGAGGAGCTCAAGATACCACCCATTATCCAAGGACAATATGTAGGATACTACTTACCATGATGTAAGGATCACAACTATCTTATTGACTGTTGATCTTCCTAACTTGATCCTCAAGAGTTAGTGGTAGAAAACTTGCATCACATCACCTAGTAAGGGTACTACTTACATAAATGGAAAGGGTCACAATTATACCAAGTCTCCTCACCCATTTTCCAGATGGGTTTCAATCCCAACAATCCTAACAAGTGGGTAGGATGCCAACTAGGGTGTACTTTGTCAATTCCCAAAGATGACAATAAGCAGGATAATACTTACCATGTCATAAGGATCTCATCTATCCTATTGTCAAACAATAGGCAGGATACTACTTACCATGATGTAAGGATCACACCTATCCTATTGTCCAGAGTTCCCTCAACCCCAAGATCTCTCTGGCTCAATTCCTCTCTCTTGGAACTCAGAAAGGGGGGAAGATCATATCTTAGTTTCCTCGACTATCCAAGACCCTTACCCATAAGGGTCGCATCCATCAATCCAAGTTGTTCTCTAAAGGCCAAGAACTTCCATTTCGAAAAAAACCTTGGTGAGTATGTATGTTATCTGCTCATCAATCAAAATGTAATGGATTCTCACATCTCCTCTTTGCACCATGTCTCATACATAATGATACTTGATCTCAATATG
This sequence comes from Pinus tabuliformis, assembly GCA_031772625.1. Classification (NCBI taxonomy): domain Eukaryota; kingdom Viridiplantae; phylum Streptophyta; class Pinopsida; order Pinales; family Pinaceae; genus Pinus; species Pinus tabuliformis. Next base: position 407,548,556 of record CM062820.1, on the reverse strand, counting down.
ATTGGACCTATCATGAAATATGGGATTCTCTGCTAATTAGATCCCACTCTTGTTGTCACAATATATCATTGTTGTATCCATGACCTGCTTAAATAGCTCTCCAAATAGCTTCCTCAACCATACTACCTCATAGCTAGCCATGGTAGTAGAAATATACCCTACCTCGACCATGCTTAAAGCTATGGACTTATATTTCCTTCTCATCCAATATATCATGGAAGAACCCAAACTAAAACAGCACCCTAATGTGCTCTTCCTGCCAATAACATTACCAACCCAATCAGAAATAATATACCCATGAAGCCTCATATCACTAGTAGTATATCTCATACCAAGATTAGTCATCCCATGAAAATATCTAAACACATTCTTGGAAGCAACCCAATCTGCATGAAGAAGCTCAGTCATGAATTGAATCAAAGTCTTAACAACGAAACATATGTCTGGATGGGTGTTCACAAGGAAAATCAATACTCCAATCAATTGTTGATCTCAGAGGGATTTTCTAAGTCAAGTCCAATAGCATCTCCACATAACCTATTGAATTTCACCTCCATCGGAGTGTCCAGGGACTTACATTCTACCATTCCAAATATTTCCAACAATTTCACAACATATTTTCCTTGAGAAAGGAAAATCTATTCAGGATTTTTCCACCCTTCTAATCCCAAGAAGTAATGCATCAAACCAAGATCTTTCATTTCAAATTCAGATGCCAAATCCCTCTTACACTTGAGAATCAAAGGCTCAATACCTTTCAAGGATAAACCATCAACATATAAAACCAAAATGAGAGGCATACCTTGGACCACTTTAAAGTATAGGTTTGAATCAGCATTGCTTCTTGAGAATCCAAGCTTCACTAGGTAATTGTCAATACGGGCATACCAAGCTCTAGGGGCTTTCTTCAAACCATATAGTGTCTTTTTCAACCTGCATACGTGAGTCTTCCTGTCATGCACTTCAAATCTCAGTGGTATCTCAATGAATACTTCTTCCTATAGTTTTCCATGAACAAATTCAATCTTCACATCCATTTGGTGAAGATTCCATCCTTGAGTTGTGGCATGGGAAACAATAGATCTAATAGTGGTATAGCGGGTAACTGGTGCAAATATATCATCATATTCTTCGCCCTATTCCTAGGAGAAACCTCTATCCATGAACCTCACTTTATATTTTTGAATACTTATCTTATCTCCATGCTTGATTTTGTACAACCATTTCGAAATCAAGAAAGAATTTCCTTTGGGTCTCAAAACAAGATCCCACACATCATTATTCATAATGCATTCGTACTCTTCAACCATAGCATCCTTCCAAACCTTCTCTTTCACTTCTTCTTCAAAAGTGGGAGGTTCAGCTTGTATGATGGTGCTCATAGCTACAATGTATCCCTAGTACCGGTATGGCTTCTTACTATATCTAAAGGTTCCTCTGGAAGGCACATGTCTTTCGGCACCTTGTAATGTATCATGAAGCCAAAGGGGTATTTTCTTGGTAGGGGGACCACATGGAGGAGGATACAAGAGGTCCATTGGCTCCATGGGATCATCAGCGACTTCTTTCTCTGGCTCAAGCACAGAAGGGCCATCTAGAAGGTCCACATCATCATCCTTATTTTCAATAGGAGGAGGATGAATATCCCTTGCTTTTCCAAGGGTGACATCTTCATCAAAAGTTACATCCTTTATAAACTTGATATTCCTTTGACCGGGCACATATATTATAAAATATTTAGAATTATCACAATATCCAATGAATTTACCTTTCTTTCCGGTGGCTTCTAGCTTGTTCCTCTTGTCCTTTGGCACATTAAAGTACACGGGGTAGCCAAATATCCTCATATGTCCAACATCGGGATTTACACCTAAGAACACTTCTTCAAGAGTCTTTTCACCTAGGGCTTGATGAGGAATCCTGTTTTGAACATAGACCGTTGAATTAGTGGATTATTCCTAAAGGAACTTCGGTATCTTTTTTATCATGCAACATGGATTAGAAGCTTCCATGATGGTTCTTTCTGCCACACCATGTTGCTCGATATTATAAGGTACGACGGTCTCCTTCTTAATTCCAACATTCTTGTAGAAGCCAACGAACTCATCAGAATTATATTCTCCACCATTTTCAGAAGTAAATACCTTTGTATGTTTCCCTATTTGATTCTCTATCAGTGCCTTGAATTCCTCAAACATTTCAAATGCTTCATTCGTATGCTTGAGGCAGAATATCCATGTCTTTCAGGAGAAGTCATCCACAAATATTATATAGTATAGATAGCCACCCAGAGATTTTACTGGCATGGGACCACATAGATCAAAATGGATGAGTTGTAAAATATCACTAGTCTTTCTTTTTCTACAGGGGAATGGTCTCGTTGAGTTATCTCCGCTGGCACATCTTGAACACACTCCATCATGATTAGATTTAACATCAAGCATTCCAAAAACCACCCTTCTCACTTTAGGCAGGGCTCTAGAATATAGATGTCCAAACATATGGTGCCATAACTCACTTTTATGATTGCTATCTTGCACTAAAGCTCGCAACGGTCTTCCATTGACTCTATAGAATCATTCAATTCTAGATCCCAAGGTGAAAGAATCCCCCGTGAGAGATTATGAAGGTCAAGTGAGGACCTTTCCTCTTATGAATGAAACTCTCATCTCTTTATTTTCCAAAGAAGATATAGATACAAGGTTCTTCTTTAGACTCAGAACATACATCACATCATAAAGAAGAATGATTTCCACATGGTCCAATGAAATTTAACAAAACCAAATCCCTTCACAAGATACATGGAATTGTCTCTAAGGATGATTTTAATATTAGTCTTCCCAATACTTAGAGAAATGTATAGAAGCCCCACTATCTACCAACCTACTATCACACGAATCTGGAGGAGAAGAACTAGAAAGAGTACAAATAAGAATGTATTCATATTGAGTGGAAGAAACATTATTTTCATACCTTGAGTTCCTTGATCTATTTTTTGGATGATAGCTTTCTTCACAATTATCAGGAGCATCTCTTCTTCTTCTATCATCTCTCCTTATATCATTTCCTCTTCTTCTATCATCGCCTCTTCTTTTATCTTTAAACTTATTCTCATTGAAGTCGGACCTTGGAGCATCTATCTTTTCCAGGCAATCTCAGGCATAGTGACCATGATTGTGGTAGTTGTAACATTCAATTTTTATAATTCCCTTTTGAATATCCTATTCGAATCCCTGGAATATGGAGCAGACCTTTTAGAGTTAGATGGTATTCCTCTTCCTTTCCTTTTCTTGCTTGTGCAACAAAAGGGATATCCTTCTTCATGCTTTTGAATCCTCCCTCTGGAGATCATCTTGGTTTCTTCTTGAGTAAATTCTCCAATGATCTCATCAAATGTTGGAAATTTTTCATTGTTGCTAATAGCAGTGATGAAGGTTTCCCAAATAGGAGGAAGGCTTTAAAGAGTGACAAGCACGAGCTCTCTATCAGATATAAGTTCTCCATCTGTTTTCAATTGATCCCTTAGTTGGGATACCCTCATGACATAGGATTGCATAGATTCCCCCTTCTTCATATTAATGTCCTTGAGTTGATTCTTCAAGGAAAGGATATGATTCAAATTGGTTACCTCATACATCACGGCCAGCTTATTATAGATGTCCTTAGACTTCTTCAATTTTCCAAAATAAGTAAGCAAATGATCTTTCAAAGAATCAATAAGAATTTTCTTATCTTTGAGCTTACATTTATTATATTTGGATTTGGTAGTAGTAGGAACATTTTTTGGTGGTTTAGGTGTATTTCCTTCCACATATTCCAATACATCATTCAACATTCAATATGAATTCCAACCTGATATTCCAAGAAGCCAAATTTGATGGATCGCCTAGCTTCTCTGTATCCTTGAAGTAAGGGGTATACATCTTGACCAAGTCAAATAGGCTCCTTTAGGTTCTTCCAAAAATGATTTCTTCAAAAGTGATTTATTTGGTCTCTTGTCTCCTTGGGCTTGTCTTCACCTCACCTCTGATACCAATTTAATTTTCCAGTGTTTTATGATTATCACAATCACTTACAACAAATTATTCTTCAATTAGAAATCTATTTATCCAATATTCATTTTTTCAATGATAGTAAGACATTCTAGATATAATAGTACCTAAAATGTAATAGAAGCTAGCTAAGAACATGAAACAAGAGAGACACTATATTTGGTCAAATACCACAGGAAACGCCACAAGGGGGAGAACAATTTCCAAATTATTCTTCTATTAGATTTTCATCAAATGTTCAGAAGAGCGATACAATGTTCCAATTAAAAAATAATGAGTCAAAGCTCAACATCTTTGACTATCCAATAATTCACTAACCAATATCCAAGCAATGATCCCAAAATTCAAATATGGTCAACAAGTCAAATATCCAATTTTAGTCAAGTCAACAATAGTCAAAGATTACCTAACCATTCAGTGTGTAGTAGTAAAATCAGCTCAAAAAATGATCCAGATCGATATTGGTGGTCACCTGCCTATTCCACTTGGACCCTCACCATTTTTTCTTTCATTTCCAGTTTCCTTAATTATAGCATGGTTTACTATTTTTGGCAGTTCTTCGGGTCCTAAACTTTCGGAGCCGTTTTGATGCCCTAACAAACGTTTTTTTGGAAAATTTCCTTCAGGGATTGTTATGGAAATAGCATAAATAGTTGTAGTCCTCGGAGAGAAATTTCCAACAAGGTATCATACGCGTCAAACGAAGATAATATGACCAAGTTACGACCCCAGGAAGTTGGCTTCCCAACTAACCCCAACGAAGCCCATAAACTCTTGGTGGTACATCTCCTTAGGTTAGGGTTTTGGTTGTTTAGGGTTTTATCTCATTGTTCAATAATAAAAAGGCCCTAGAGCCTCATTTTAACTCAATTCATAGGCATGTAACCTCCATATCTCTTCTCAGAGATAAGCTACCATCGCTCGAGCTATCTTATTTCCATTCTATTTGTAAGCATAGTTCAATATTTTTCTATTAATGAAATGGAGTTTTTTCTACTGCATCTCTGTGTTTATGATTATATTTGTAAGTTGTAGCATTCTTGTTTAAGTTTGAATTAGTGGTATTAGAGCAGTCTGCTCTTTCTCTGTTTTTATTTGCATGTACCCAACGAGGTTAGGGTATAAGGAGTTAGGGCTCGATTTGGTTGAACCATTGCAGGATCAACCTCGCAAAACCCGATGATCTCCCATGGCGGAAAAAAAGAAATACGAGGGGGCAGGAGACCCTTTCAAAATGTTGCTCGAAGAATCCCTCGAGCGACAGAGGGACGCGATGATGGATAACTTTTCCCAGATCCTTTGATGGCTACCCACACGTGATGCATCTTCATTCAGCAGCCACTCTGGAGGCACTACTCCTTTTAAGGTACAAGTCAGCTTTGATATTCCCATATTTGAAGGCCCAATAGATGCAAAGGCCATAGATAAATGGTTAAATCTGTTGGAAGGATATTTTTCAATTCATGACTTTTCCAAGCAGGAAAATATTACTTTTTCACTTCTTAAAGTCACCCCACACGTCAAGAACTAGTGGGAAACCTACTATGAACAAAAGGATGAGAGTGAACCCTTGTTGTTTTCAGTTGCACCCCTTGAAATTCTTTCTGAGACACCATCAAAGAAGAGTATTACCCTGTCAGGAGCTATGAAGATAAATACATAAAGAGGACCATGCTACGGCAGGGAAGGGACCAAGATGTGCCAGAGTTCACAAATACTTTCCATACCATTCACACAAAGCTGGGTATTAAGGATACTGAGCGGAATTTTTTGCTCAAGTATCATGGTTGTCTACACAAGTACATTCAATATGAGATGGAGTTCCTGGACATCTCCTCGCTCGACACAGCGTATCGGTACACTGCAAAGATTGAGTAGAAGTTTAAACAGAAGAAATAATACTTTGGATCTGTGAGTCCAAAGCAAGGGAAAGGTGCCCCCAAACCACAGAACAAAGGACCAAGCGAAGGTGGAAGCCACAAGCAAAGAATAACACCATGAAAGACGAAGAAGGACATGGAAAATTGTGTGAGCTTCATAAGAGCTCCACTCACAATACAAGTGAGTGTCGGGTCAAGCAATCATTGGTGGTCGAGCTCAAGGCTTCCAAATTATATGCAGGTTCTGACTTTGAATCAAAACCTGATAAGGGTACTGACAAAGAGAAGTAGATCATTGACGTAGAGCCCAATGCCACCGTGGCCACCATAAAGATCCAGAAAATTGAGCCTGAAGATCCAGAGGAGGGGGAGCGCCTCTTGCACTCACAGATGTAGGTGAAGGGTTCTTCGTTGCAGTTCAATGTTTACAGCGGGAGCCAAAAGAACCTCATTTCAACAGAGGTATTGAAGCGATTGGGCCTAAATACTACATCACATCCATAGTCGTACACCATCGGGTGGCTTTTCCAAGGACGAGATCTTCGCGTCAGCCAGCAGTGTCACCTTCCCTATAACATCAAGCCCTTCACAGATGAGGTATTCTATGACGTTTCTCCTCTAGAAGTTTCTGATGTATTGTTAGGAAAACCATACTTGTGGAAGTGACATGTTGTATATGAGTCTAGACCTCGTTCTGTGATTATTAATTTGGCTTATAAGTTGTACTGGATACCGTAGGTAGCCATGCCTACTGCCATCTCTTTGATCACTGCAAAGTAATGCAGTAAGATCATTTCCCAGACCAGGAATTTTTTTTTTCTTATGATTTGCCCCAAGGCAAGAAGAAGGTTGTGGCCATGGCTTCCAGACAGGGTTCCTCTACATAGAAGCAGCAGATGGAAAAGGTCATGGAGGAGTATAGGGATATTACTTCCTCACCCACAGGGGTACCTCTACACTGTCAGGACAAGCACTCCATCGATCTAACCCCAGGCACGTTGCTTCCCAATGGACCAATCTATTGATGTTCTGTTCTGGATAACGATGAGATCAAGAGGTATATTCAAGAACTACTACAGAAAGGGCACATCAAGCCAATCTCATCACCCTGTGGGATCCCGATTTTATTGGTATAGAAGAAGGATAGGAACTGGAGGCTCTGTATTGACTATCAGGCACTGAACAAGATCAATGTCCAGAGTAGGTACCCAATATCGCGAATTGATGACTTTCTGGACCAACTCAAGGGGGGAAAATGTTTTAGCAATATTGACTTGAAGTCAGGTTATCATTAGGTGCCTATTGAACCCTCTAATGTGTGGAAGACTGCCTTCAAATCCAAGGAGGGCCTTTTTGAATGGTTGGTCATTCTGTTCGAATTGAGGAATGCCCTTGCAACCTTCATGATACTGATGGATGACATCTTACGACCCTTCACCAATGCATTCATCATGGTGTATTTAGATGACATCTTGATCTTCAGCTAGAGTTAGGAAGAGAACCTCCACCATATTCGACAGGTCCTTTAAACCCTTAAACAACACAAGTTGTGTGCTAACTTGGAGAAATGCACCTTTGGCCTGAACCATGTTCAATATCTGGGATACGTCATTGGTGAGCAAGGTGTACATGTGGACCCATCCAAGATACAAGTCATTCGGGATTGGCCAGCCCCAACCACTCTAACAGAGCTCCACAACTTTTTGGTTTTTGCCCACTTCTACCATAGGTTCATGTTAGGGTTCTCTCATATCACTTGGCTTTTAAGTCAAGTCACCAAGGACGAAACGAAATAAAAGTTATTTTGGTTGGAAACCCAATAGCGAGCGTTCTTCGAGTTGAAGAATCACCTCTGTTTTGCACCAGTACTCACATTATTAAACATGCAACAACCATTTGAGATTGAGATAGATGCCTTCGACTATGCTATTGGTGCGATTCTTACTCAGCATGGGCATCTAGTGGCTTACCACAATGAGACTCTTTCAGGCACAGTACGAGAGTACCCCACTTAAAACAAAGAAATGTATTCCATTGTGCAGGTCTGCCGTCAATGGAAGCATTACATTCTGGGGAAGGAAATGGTCATCCACACAAACCACCGGCCTCTACAGTTCATACAGACACAAGGTAAGTTGCAGAACGATCGCCATCAGAAATGGTCCACCTATTTGCAATAGTTCCATTTGAACATTAAGTATAAGAAGGGTAGCACCAATAATGTCATTGATTTCCTCAGTCGACCACCGTTCATGGCACTAATCATTGTGCTCGACTCTTGTGGGCACGAGACATCGGGGTGGCTGCATCTTTATAAGAGCGATCCAGAATTTGGCAGCATATACCAGACACTCCTAGAAGGGAAGAAAGTTCCAAATTTTCACCTTTAGGATGCATCGTTATGCCACTTGGGACACATCTGTGTTCCTTCAAGTGAGCATGCCAAGTTTATTTGGGAGGCACACTACAGTTGGGTCGTTGGACATTTCGAAGTAGAGAAAATGGTGGCGGTATTGCAGAAGTATTTTTATTGGTTGAAAAATCGTCAGGATGTTGGGAAGTACATTAGATCTTGCACTGCCTACTCCATTGCCAAACCAACCATCAAGAAGAAAGGCCTATATACTCCTCTACCTACTCCTAGTTGGCCTTGGGAATATGTCTCCATGAATTATATGTTGGGCCTTCCTTCTACTAGGCACGGAAACGATTGCATTTTTGTGGTCGTTGACAGATTTTCTAAGATAGCCATCATGGCAGCCTGGAAGAAGAGTATCACAGCAGACGCCACTGCTAAGCTCTTCTTTGAGTGAGTGTGGGTACACTTTGGGATCCCACAGTCCATTATCTCAGATCGAGATAGCAGATTCTTGAGTGCATTTTGGTCAAGTCTATGGTCGATGCTGGATACAAAACTTACTAATTCCACGACTTTCCATCCCCAAAATGACGGCCAAATAAAGGTCGTCAATAGGATGATCGTACACATTCTGCACATGTACAACTCAAAGCAGCCATGCACATGGGATGAAAGTCTCCCCTATGTCCAACACAACTACAACAGATCTATCCACAGCTCAATAGGCCACATCCCTTTCAGGGAGGGCTGGGATTTCAGCCATTAAGCCCCATTGATGTTTCCATACCATTTTCATCCACTCACGTAGATTCAGTTCACATGCAGTCTGAAGTTGAAAGGGCTAAAAACTTCATTGAGTGCATTCAACACATCCGCCAACAGGTCCATGATATATTGGACAAAGCTAATGCTAAGTATAAGAAACACCATGATCAACATCGAGTGTCGCACAAGTTCCAAGTGAGCAACAAAGTTTGGCTACATTTGCAGAAGGAGCACCTTGTTGGACCCCACTGCAAGCTTTGCCCGCTCCGGTATGGGCCATACACCATCACCAAGGCCATCAGTGGGAATTCCTTCGAGCTCAGTATCCCACCGTTCCTTGTTCTGCACCCAGTGTTCAATGTAGTTTGCCTTCGGCCATACTTTCCACCATTTTTGGACACATCTAACATTGCAGAACAGATCACACCAACAAAGCTCAACCCAAATTGCATGGAATAGGCGACAACTGATCAAGAACACTCAGAAACATAGGATATAGCTATATCGAGTTGTCAAAGTAGGCCAACTCCTTCACCAAGGCAAATGGCTCACCAGGGACCAAGTTTAGTAGAAGTTTCCTCATCTAATGGAGGAACTCAACGCAATGGGGACCACTACTTCCTAAGTGGGGAGGAATGATCCACGTAGATATTGGTGGCCACCCACCTATTCCACTTGGACCCTCACCATTTTTTCTTTCAGTTTTTCAGTTTCCTTAATTGTAGCACAATTTACTATTTTTGGCAGTTTTTTGGGTCCTAAATTCCTAGAGCCATTTTGAGGCCCTAAATGACATTTTTTGGCAAAATTCAATCAATGATTTCTATGGGAATCATGTCAAAAGTTGTGCTTCTCGGAGATATCTTTCCAACAAGGTATCATACGCATTAAGCAAAGATAATATGACCAAGTACAACCCCAGGAAGTTTCCTGCCCAACTAACCCCAACGGGGCCCATAAACTCTTGGCGTTACATCTCCTCGTGTTAGGGCTTTGGTTGTTGATAGTTTTCTCTCATTGTTCAATAATATAAAGTCCCTTGAGCTTCATTGTAACTTAGTTCAGAGGCATGTAGCTACCACATCTCTTCTCATAGATAAGCTACCATCGTCCGAGCTATCTTATTTCCATTCTGTTTGTAAGCATAGTTCAATATTTTTCTATTAATGAAATGAAGTGTTTTTCTGTTGCATCTCTGTGTTTATGATTATATCTCTAAGTTGTAGCATTCCTGTTTAAGTTTGGATCAAAATAATTTGGTCCTGGCAACAAAAATATCAACCACTTTTTCTAGTTAAAGTCAACTCAAAACATTCCCAAAAGGTGCCTCCAAAACTGCTCAAAGTCAAAGTCGACTCCACAGTCAAGTAGTAGCTTCATATTTGTAGTGAACCAAGGTCAAAGTTCCTAGAAAACTTCACTCTTCCTTCCAAAGAATTCGACCTCCAAAGCATATGCAAAATCCAAAGTCAAACCAATCTCAAACTCGCAAAATTCAACACTTGTCAAAGTCTAAAACAAAGGTAGAATTCAGCCTAATCAGAAATACTCCCTCTCCTCTTCACACGTGTGAAAAAGACATGCAATTTTCAGAATTAATCAAACCTCAAGAGAGGAAGAAGATGTGTGATGTGATGCTCCAAAGTGATGTGACAAATGAGGCATTTATATGCTTCTTAAGTGGTATAATTAGCTTGCCTAGGTTGACTTGTACTTTTGTGTACTTGTGGGTTTTCCATTAAAAATAATATTTTTCCTTGACCAAATTAATTTCTTCCAAGCGAAAATAGGGTCTTCTTTAGATGAGGAAGGTTGTAGAAAGGAGTTAATTTATCCTTAAGCTGCCAAATTAACATAATGAGGGTCAACACACTTGTGCAAGACTAGATGGCTCCAAGTCCATATTTCCCATACAATGATCATTCACATATGATATTTTGGGATCCATAGGTCAGCCATGGTGCACACATACTCAAAGGCCCAGATAGGACCTAGGTAAAATTACCTTCAATCAGAGTTTCATATCTAAGGTTTGAGTATGGTGAGGGTGCACACATCTTTGAAGGACCAAATATGCCATAGCCCAAATTTCATATGGTTGGCCTTGCACCAAAGTACCCTCAAGTGCATATGGATCCATAAATCCAAGGGTCAGAGGGTGGATAGGGGTGACAAAAAGTTTGAAGACCTGATGATCGGATATAATGGTGAAGTAACCCAAAACACGACAGTGTGGGGACTCGATGGACCCCATGCTATGTTGACATTGCAGTGCCATGCAGGCTAAAAAGGAAAAAAATAGATGCCATGTGGAAACACAATGATGGTGTGGCCTAATATAATTGACCAAACTTTTGATGGGCATAAATTTCAAACTAGGAAACAGAATGAGGTGAATTTTATATTGTCAACAAGATCTCGATGAGTTGAACATGATGGTGGCATTTTTTTTTCAGATCTGAATTCTTTGTGAAAAATAGGTTTTTGTAAACCCATCTTCGTAATAGACCTTGGAGATCAAGTCAAAGAAAACAAGTAACACCTCCCACAACCCCATATAGGACAAGGGTATGGGAAGGAGTGTTACAATATGTACAATTCAAGGTTATTTTAGGCTAAGAGAAGATGTGGCATGATCTATTTATCCTATCATGGAGTATATATGACCACCCAAATTTTTACACATTTTTTTAGGTGTATTCCACATATTGGGAGGTGTGTTTTACCTTTGAGACATGTTTGGCAAGGGAACTTGGTTTGAGGCATGATATCCATATTTGGAGAGTTATTTTCATGAGGAAAGATCATGTGGCATATTTTACATGCTTCAAGAAATTAAACAAAAAATTAAATCATACTTTAAAAAGGTATAAAGATGACAAGTGGTAAGTGGAACAACAAAAGGTGAAATAAATCCCTCGCTAATATTTGATCTATAATCTAAAATAGACCAACTATGAACACATCTTAAGGATAAAAGAGGAGCACTATGGTTTAAGAACTCTCTAAATAGGGGAATTATGGTACGAAATAGTGTCAAAGTGTACAATGAAGCCCTAGGGAGGTGCATCATGCAATGAATATACTTTCCATGGATTAAAATGTTGTTATTACCTTCTCAAACCCTAGAAGGAGAAAACCATAATTTGCATAAAGGTATAAATATAAGAGAAATTCATTGAAGGATGGTTCTAAGTTGTGGGAAATAACCTAAAATATTAGTTGAAGATCTATTGGGAGGAGAAAACAATGGGCATTTAATGTGATGTTCTTCATATTTTTTCTATTTACCTGGGTTGATTTTATGGTTAGAAATTACTAGTATATATCTGCTTAAAATAATCTTTGAGAAGGGTAATTTTTCTCCAAGAAGAGGACATTAAGCTAAAGTATTCACTTTTTTACTCTTAAGTTGGAAGTATGCACTTCATACCTAGTATCCTCTCAAAAAATGAAATTAAAAGGGATGGAAATATATTTTGATATAACACTCAAAGAATATTAAAATACCATAACCACCTAGAACATCAACGTAAGTCTTTCATATTATTCAATTAAAAAATAAGTGAAACCTAAAATCATAGTTAGTTGTATAATATTTCACCATTGAATGGATACATTTTCGAATGGCATTAGGTTACAGAATGTGCCAAGGACATATTTAAAGATTGTGGAAAAAATAAATGTATGACAAAAAAATATTTTATTGGATGTGCAATACATACTCATTTGCTACCATTGGTGTGCTATTATGAGTTTGGGCATGGAAATATCAATCACACTCTTCGCATCACAAAAGATTTCTTCACAAGCATATTTTCTAGATGTCTAAGAAATATGTTTAACTTTTACAAAAATAGAATTTGAACTTGGCATTTGTGTTTGTCAATTTTTCATTGAATAGGAACACAAATTTTGAAATTTTATAAAATATTAGAAAACAAACTAATTGTGTGTCAATTATAGGTGTTTCTTAAGCATTTTTCTCCAATAAATCTACCTAAGAGGAAAGGAGATGAGGAAGGATGGGGAATGATGAGAAAGTACAAGTGAGGTGATTGGTGGGATGCCTTTCCAACAACAAATGAGAGTTATTTCTATAAGCCAATGTGGAAATAAATGAGTTGTTAAACTCTTGAAGTGGCACACCATCAAAGGCCATCCACTCCCCTAAGATATTTTTACCTTAAAATCGTGTTTACCCTATAATTTATCATAAATTCAATTATTTCACATCAAATAGAGATTGACTTACCATTTAGTTGTCATAGCTATCACAATGAGCCCAAAATCCTCTACTATGTCTCCTATGTCACTTTTCTATTCATTATCTCCTCCTTAGACCCTTTGGTGTGATCCTCCTCATAGGAAAATGTACTCAACACTATGGATTTGTCTACTTCTTAGACCCTCCTCCCTCCAATAGTCTCTATCATGAGCTCACAGTCATCTTCAATGCTTGGAAGATCCATTCTAATATGATGTTAGGTGTCATGGACTCAAATACACTCTGTTTTTGTTGGGTGTATGTTATAAATGTTATAGCATATGAGACATATGTTGTAACATATCTCCCATATGTTAAAAGATATAACATGCTATGATCTAACATTTGTTTTATTTCTCGTTATGTTATTTTTTTAATAAATGTTTTTGTTATATTATTAATTTAATTAAATTTCTATATTATTAATATAGGAGTAGGAAGACGAGTAGTATAACAATTGATAAGAGGGGTTTTGGGGAGAATCAGCTCTACAACTAGGGTTTACTCGGTTAGTACCACCAACAATTTCGAACCCATGACCACGGTGAAGATCAACTGCATCTGGCCAGTCTACGTGGGAGGGCCAGTGATGGCCATGAATGAGCACAAGTCCCTGGAGATCGAAGCGGTGGTGGTGCTAATCTCTGCCTAGAATAGTGACCGCTTGCTGATATTCGAATCCAGGCTAGAGGAGGTCATCCGGATCTGCCGAAGCAAGCATCTCTTCCACAGCCCCATCATAGAAAAACACGATGCGGAACCAAAGAGAGTGCTCGTCTCCGTCAACACACCTACCAAGATTTGTGGGCTTAGCATCGACAAGGCAGCCGACCTGACCTTCGGGAATCGGTCATCCGAATAATAGTGGAAATGAATGAGAAGATTCCCACCCACAACAACAAAGGGATACACTTTCAAATATTATCAAACCCTGAATTGTGGGCCGAGGGGATTGCCATCGAGGATCTGGAGAAGCCCGTTAGGGGTTTGATAGGCAGACGGGGGATCGCAGAGGGCCAGAAAGTCGTCACGGTGCTAAAGACCAGCAAGGATGATCACTCCGGGGAAAGCAGCGGCCACAACGCAGGGAACGCAGAGCACACTCTGCGAAATGGAGAATTTGTAGATCCTTGGACAAGCTATCCTTAATTCATAACAAAATCTGGATCTTCGGTAAGTACCCTCAGTTTCCAAATATTTTTCAAAACCCCTTTCGGAAAAACACATTTACTTTGGGTAAGTCGGACCGGTTCAGTGAAGCAACTGAAGAATCTTATCCTGCAACAAGTGGGATATCCCACCAGAGCACAAAATTTGATACATGAGGGTAGAGTGCTCAAGGACACCAAGTAGGGATTATAAAATCGCATCTCTGTCAACAATAATTCTCAATCTGAGAATAAGAGGTGGCATGGAAGATAACAACAGAAATCCTTATAGGGGTGAAGGAAGTGGGAAAGGCACAACAAAAACAACAGAAACACATCAGGGGAAAAAAATTGGAGGTTTATCCTTCAAAAACATTCTTCAGGGGAAAATACAGCTGAAGCAACACCAAATAAAACAGGTATGGAAACAAGGCCATATATTGTGGAACAGTTGAATTATATCCCAGAATTAAGCATAGATGTACCAGAAACAGATGAGCACTGCACTATATATGAAAGACAAGCATTAATATGTAGATTCAACAATTTTTGGCCCAAACCAGTCGATCTATTTCATTGGATTTTCACAAATTGGACTATACAATGTGAAATACATCTTTGTTCAAAGGGGTTCTTCATAGTGAAATTTCCTACAACAAAGGCTAGAGACTTTATAATACAAGAAGGACCTTGGTTCTGGGGATCCACAGGACTCTTCATCACACCATGGTTCCCAGAATTTTATGCAAGTACAATGGTTGTCTCTAGGATGCCAGTTTGGGTTCATTTGCATAATCTCCCAATACACCCTGGAACCAACAAGTACTTGCAGGAATCGGTAATAATATTGGGTGTTACATCAAAATGGACACCCAAAGACTAGAGGAAGGAATCTACACTTTTGCACAAATATGTGTGGAAGTAGACCTCAGCAGAGGCTTGACAGATCAAATTTAACTAAAACATAGACAGAGGTGCTAGACACAGGTTTTAGATTATGAAAATACAGCATTCAGATGCAGAATCTGCCAACAAACAAGACACCTATAAAACACATGCCCAACAGCTAAAAAAGACATTCGTAGGAAGAAGAAAACAAGAAAACAAGCCAAGGGATGGAAATTTCCTCCACCACTCTCGGATGACGAGGAGGAAGAAGATGTGGAACATGTCACTCCCAATGCGACCATTCAGATGAAGAACCAGAAGTAGAAGACATCAATCCACAAGAACCTATGGACTCGTAGTCGGTAAAGATACCAAAAACAATGGATATCAACGGATCCAAACGACAACACATATCAGACACATTAGATTCTAAAAAAGAAAACCCCAAACCTATGGCTGACACAACACTAGCACTTGTATCTCCAACAGAGACTCGGGGGGGTGGAGAAAGGTTGAGAAGAAAAAAGGGTGAAAAGCTTGACTTTTCTCCCCATCTGTACATTATTTTCTTGCTTATTTTCATGATCTTTGATCAGCAGCAATACTGCTAATGTAATGCACCATAACATATGCAACATGTAATTTTGTTTTAATTAATAAAATTACAATTTTTTCCTAGGAAAAAAATATAGGAGTAAGCTAGGGGATAAACTAGCATTTTTCCAATGAAAATTATTTTCTAAATCTATTAGGACCCTTGTTAAAACCATTTAATTGAATTTATGTATTAAAGTGAGATATAAATAAGGACACCACTAATTATATTCCTATTTTATTATTTTATTATTAAAATCTTATGTTCCATTGAAACAAGTGACGAATTGGGAAAAAAATAAAACATGGAAGAAGGATAAACCTTTGAAAAATCTTATCTGAATAAAACACCAACTAAAAATACCCTATGAACACTTTAAAGTCCAACAATAAAATCATTGTAAAGAGAAGGGAAAATGAAGTACATATAAGTGAATACACAAAGTATAAATATTGGCACGCAATGTTAAATGTGAATATAGGTGTTCAAGCATTCAATGCACATTTTTATTTCTAAATATTCAAATGGAAACCACAAAGAACTTGTAAATAAGCTCAATATAACTAATATTATGGATCAAGTCAAATTGAACTCAATTCATGGAACTACAATATAACTGAATTGTTTATTTTTTGTCTTGGATACTTGAACAAAATTACAAGATTTCATTTAAATCCATATCACCTTCAAATATTTTTCATATCAATAGTGATATACGTTTTTCTCCTTTATGCTTACATTTTAGAAAAAATAATCTACATTAATCCTTTGTAATGACATACCTCCATAGCATACGTTTCTTGTTTCTTTCAACCTAAAGAAACAAATTTTTGTTGTCCAATTTTCTTTTCCATTATCAATAAGGAATTTAGTGAAACATGTGAAAAGTAAGAGAATGTACATAAAAAAACCCTAGGGAATAGAAATAATGCAAATATAATCATTTTTGGAACTAGTTTTTAATGCCCATATTTAACACAATATTAGCGTTATGCTAAAAAAAAATCAATGATTGAAGCAATTTCTTTTGGATTTGAAAATTTAAAAGTGATCACAACTTTATTAAATTTTTATTATATATCCTTATGAAATTGATATTGAATATCATCATGAATATAATCTGACTTGAAGGATTGAGACATTGGATTTCCAACAATATTGAAAGACAAATATTAAAACTCTATCATCCAACTCATCAAGTTCAAAATCCATTCCATCCATCCCACATCATTAAAAAGATTATGCATAGCCATATTTGAGACGTCTACACATTATTACCAACACTAGGAATAACCTTATTATCTTCATCATCATCATGATTATTTGGGATTTCATCATATAAATAGCCTACCTTTAGGACTTCCTCATTCGATGCCTCTTCAAACTCTTAATCTTCTTCTACAATATTTTCTTCATGCCCCCCGTAATCTTCCTAATCCATTGTACCTTTTACTATATCTTCTTCACACTTCCCATCATTTTATTGCTTTTAAACATATTCAAGTGCATAATTTATATGCCTTCTTCTTGGATCATATGTAACAAAAAATTTCCAACCTGGTCTACCAAAAAGTAGTGAATAAAAGACACATTGACTTGGAAGGACACATGGCTTTGTGCTCAACTCATACATAGCATTATTAATCATATTAAAACCATTATCATGATGAATAATAGTCCTTTTAACACCGTGTAGCAACATCATATCTAACCTAACCTAAAAAGAAATCAAGTTTGAAGTATTTGAAGTCTAATTGTAGCATATCTTCCAAATAGCCATAATATCTTAGACCAGATATGACTGGATGTATATCATCCTTATGGGATATATTAGCCACTTGGAAAGTTGCAATTATTCTAGAAATGAAGATTTCATTATTATCATCCAAATATTTGATGCAATATTTACAATCATTGCACCCCATAGTTTTTTAATTCATCAACTGTATCACGCATTCTAAGAAGGCATGGTCAAATTTATCATCATGGGAAAAATAAATGAGAAAAAAATCAAGAAAAATGATAACACATATCATTTTGTCTTTTGCACAAAATACTAAATCAAATTCCTTCTGCATAGAATGGGATCCATGTTCATTAACACTTTTTGAATCAATTTACACCCCATTCCATGATAGGGTATCATTGAATTCTTCAACTCTTTCCATTTGTGCCTTCATATATTCAAATATTATTTGAAATGTTATAAATATGTATCACATCCTATTTCTCACCACCTAGAAGACATTATAATTAAATTTAAGTACCAAACATTACTATAAATCATTTAATTATGAAGATATATCCAAATATTCCAGCACCCATTTCTAATATTTTTCTCAATCCCTTTCTCAAGCAAGACCTCTCCTCCAATTTCTCAATGTACTTGTCATCCTATGTGTCAATTGCATCAATATCTACTTAGGTTCTATACTCACTAATATACAACATGGACTGGTAGACCCTCAACAATTGACCCATTTGGATGTGATCCTTTTCTAGCAAATGCCTTCAAATACCTCTCCATAACAACATTGTTCATGTGTGAATAGGTCCACATATTTCAATTCTCTCAACTAAGTGAATGAGGTGGTACCTCTATGCATTTAAGAAGCTCGAAAATAAATTCCTTTGCTATCATCCAATACTTGATATGCTTCTCGATGTATTTCCTTAATGATTACCACTTGCATGTAATAGTGAGACACATTTAAATAAAATGATATATATGCAAAGGATAATCACATGATAGTCTTGATTCCAATTAAATACTAACCATGATATTTGAATTATAGCTTATAACTGAGGTCATGTAATTTCTTAGTTGATTATGATTTGCTTTATATTGTTTTTGAAGTTGTCTAGGAGGGATAAAGTTAGAAAAAGAAACACTTAGTGATAGACTACATTTCCATAATGAGCAAAAAAAATATTGCTTTACATAATATAGATAATAACTATTATAGAAGGACAAACCTTCATAAAGGTAAGTGTTATGAAACCAGCTCAAGAAAAGATAGAAAAGATAGATCAACGCCTTAGAATTCAGCCTCTTCGAGGCGGCAACCTCCTTTACATTACATAAATGAACAATTATTGGATGATACAAATGACAAAACCTCCTTTCTATATATAGGAGTCTAAGGAGTCACAATATAATCCAGCCGACCTAACAATAATAATATAAAGCCACAAAAATAACAATAGAGGGATTCTATGGGGCACAGAAATAACAATATGGGGGTAATAGGGGCACAACAATATAAATAAGGGGTATAACTACAATAGTAATGGGGTAATCACTAGTATTATAGGGACCCAACAGTAAGTCAATCTTGCATTTTTTTCCCTCCAAAATTATATTTTTTTGTCAAAATGTTTTTTCTACTTCCAAAGAATACAGTATGAAATTTAAAGACCTTACAACATATTTCACTACATCACTTTATTTCTTTGTTAATAAAAATAGAGAAATTGTCAATTGTACACCACCAAAAGATTGACTCAACTTCAAATCACATTGGCTTCCTCAATATCACTTCTTACTTTGGAAATTTTTTCATTTGTTTCTCTTCATCTGATCATTTCCATATCATTTTGTTCCATTCTTCTCAATATGTATTATGTATTAAACATTTGAGTTGTTAGAAGGTTCCCACAATATTGAATTTCATTGAGTTGTACAGAAAAACACTTCATGCCTCAAGGAAGCCCATTGCATTTCGCTATTGATAACATAAAATGAATCACATTTGTTAGTAAGAAAATAATTGCAAAAGTAACAATTGAAAATTTACATACATTGATGTAATCCAAATCAATTTCTTACCACGAAGACTTATAGCATAAACCTTCCTCCATCATCAAGGTGTCATTCTTTGGGGTTTTTTTCTATTCTCTTCCTTACCATTGAAAATTATTGTTTGAAAAGAAATAGTTGTACTTATGATACACCTCCTTTTCTAAATAACTTGAATATCTAGGAGTTATTTTTGGATTAAATCTAACAACCATATTTACCCTTTTTTAGAATCCATACATGATATACAATATTATTTTTATGAAACTACAAATAATTAATAAATTTTTAAATAATTAATAGATGAGTTAATGTTCAAATAAATTTTATGTACCATGGAAATGTTATGTAATAAATGCACCACGAATCATCCATTTAAGTATTCCATGTGATTCGAATTCCTTTTACTCTATTAGTTTGGATATGTCATGCATAATGATCCAAGCCCATAACTTCTAAAATTTGTTAATAAAAGGATAAATATACACATCCATATCTATAACTTTATATTTATTTATATTTTTCAAAACAAAAGTATTAAATACCTTGTCCATATTGCATATAATTCATAATAAACAATAAAATGAGGTGGTTTATTGTAAATGGTTGGAATATAAATACTCATAACTATCAACAATAGTATTACATGCTCATTATTTATTAACATCCAAGGAATGACATTATTGTTTAAACAAACATTGACTACATTGAGTAAACAGGGTTCATTTCCACAAAGACATTATGACCATCAATTTCTAAAGAAAGATTACAATTACAAGGTTCATCTCTAAAGAGGGAATTTTTTCCCTTAATATCCTAAATGTAAATATATGTACATAACACCATCCTAACCATTTTAGGAAAAAAACACCATCCTAACTACTCATTTGATCATGATAATCCATAAAAACATGTTATGTTCTTGTAATTAAACAATCACTACAAACATGAAATGGTGGTGATGTGATGAATAACCTTTCAGGACACATTTTTTTGTCACCTTATCGGTGTGATGTTTTCTATTTTTAGAACTGATGCGTTGATTTGATTCAACTTTCATTTCTCCATTATATATCATGCAAATTTTAGGACATGTATCAATTTTTTTATATCCATTCTTATCTCTTCACTAAGGGCACACACTTTTTGAAATGTGAGAGGTAAATTATATAACTCAAGTAGAATTATATTAGCTAACAATCTACAACAAGCATTAAAAATAGAAAAAACATAACATTACACACATACAACACACACAAGTGGTTTCATCCATGTTACGGTGAATGAAAATGATCATGAACTTAAAAAGTTATAAAGAAAATCATGCCTTGGGATTTATGTGAAAAAATGTGTTTGAAACGCCATTCAAAACTTTTAAGTTTGTTAGTTTTGGTAGCATCAGACAAGTGTTCTAGTCTCTATGGTGTCTATGAGGCTAAGGAACACATTTTCTCCAATACCAATAAAAATTGTCACAAGAAACGCCTCAATTAGATTAATTAGAAAATTATTAATTATTTTCCTAAGTCTAAATTAAGAAAATTGGTTAATTAAATCAAATTAATTGAGGAAAATTGATTTTCCTATAGAGACTTCTAAAAAAGTCATTTAATGGGTTCAATATGATCTTATCCATCGATTAATATTAGATCATGGTCATTGGTTTCTCATCAAGATATTATAAGAGAAATTTTATGGGACATTGGAGATAACTCAAGCATTTCGACTTACCCAGTTGCAGTGATTAGCAAGGGCGCAGTTGAAGCAGAGGGAGACACCGGTAACAATATTTTCAGCAAGAATAATTGAGGAGTGATTTTTGGAGGAATTCTTCATGAGATTCTTAGCATTCCGAGATAATTGAATAGAGGTCGATTTATTCTACAAAGAAGTCACACTAGCCAGTGCGTAGAGCTAGGAAGCAGATTGATTTCCAGTTGTTAGAGACAAGTGTTGGAGGAAGTTGTGAGTTGCATGCATACAAAGGGGTTGCAAGAACAATTTTCCTGAGGTGGTACAAATTCAAATGGTTTGCATGCACTTCTAGAATATTTCCAGTGTGAGTTGCAGGGAGGAGTGCGAGTTGCAGGGAGGAGTGCAAGTTGAAGGTAAGAGACCAATTTGATTTGCAGAAGAAGGAAAAATAGATTGGGGTTTGAAGCAACAAGCTATACAAGTTGCAGTTTCTCCAAAGGCACAGATTAGAAGTAGTAGCAGTAGCAGAGACTTGGGAGAGATATGGCATAAGATGATGGTACTTACATCATGGAGCACTTAGGTTTCTTAGGGATATTGTGACAGGTGTTCTAGAATTGAGCACATAACACAATGACATGTGAAGGGAGTGTATATTTGGGAAATTCACGAAGGCAATGTTCCCAAGAAGTGACAATAGATCCAGTGGTATGTTGTAGTTAGCATACTTTGACATTTTTGGCCTGATTTCCACCATATCTCTTAGGGGTTATGATTACTTTTTGACCTTCATAGATGACTTCTCCAAGAAAACCTGGATATATTTTCTGAAGACAAAGGATGGGGTCTTCAGTCGCTTCCAAGAGTTCAAGGCTCTTGTGGATAACATGACAAGAAAAAGGATTAAGGTGATTCATATGAACAATGGAGGTGAGTACACAGATAAGGACTTCATGAGGTTCTATATGAAGGAGGGCATAAGTAGAGAGTGTATAGCTCCATCGATCCACAACAAAATGGGATTACAGAGCGAAAGAACTGGATGATTGTTGGGGTAGCAAAGGAGATTTTATATGACTAGGATATGCCTAAGTTTTTATGGGAAGAGGCATGTAGCATGGTAGTGTACAAATAGAACAGGATTCCTCATAGAGCGGTGGGGAAGATAACACCAGAGGAGGTCTTCATCAGGAAGAAACCAGAGGTCAAGCACTTCAAGATCTTTGGTAGAATAACATATTATCATGTGCCAGATGATAAATGCACCAAAATTGATCAGACTGCAAACATCCAAGGCATACAGGATCTATATTCCTGGTAGCAAGAAGATCATCATGAGACTAGATATTAAGTTCTAGGAGGAGAAAGCCTTCAACAGATCTTGTGAGTTGCCAGCAGATGATTAGAGTGGTCCATTAGAAGCTCCAAGGGTTGATAAGAAGCCACAGGATAGCAAAGCATGAGGAAAGCTACTAGTATTAGAACTACCTCAGGTGTAGAAGGTCCTACAAGTTCACAACAAATGGAGCAGCAGGGACATGATGAGGATAATGAAGCTCCAACTACCATCAGTGGAAGAACAATTAGAGAGGTGCTTCAGAAGTTGAAAGATGCACAAGAGTTCATGGGAGCTCCTAGGGAAAGTACCAAAGAGCGCAGACAGCTAGATAGGTACAAGTCATTGGTGATAGAGGCCATCGAAAATGATCCTTCTAGTTATGATGAGGTTGCACAACATCAAGTGTGACAAGATGTCATGGTGGAGGAGTACAACTCCATGATCAATGATGTATGGGAGATCATGCCTACACCAATGGACAGGGTAGTAGTCGAATATTGTTGGATCTGTAAGATAAAACACATTTTACATGGATAATTTTGGCTACAACATCTTTCCACAAATCAATAGGTTGCAAATATTCTCATGAAGGCCTCAGGGAAGGCAAAGTTTGTCTACTTCAAGGATAAAATGGGAGTAATGGAGAACACTTTCCTTGTGAAGAGGGAGTGTTAGTTTTTGGTGGAAATGGATAGGTGTTATAGTATCTATGGTGTTTATGAGGATAAGCAACACATTTTATCCAATAGTTAGAAAAGGTTTCACAAGAAACACCTCAATCAGCTTAATCAGCCAATTATTAATTATTTTCCTAAGT
Source organism: Pinus tabuliformis (assembly GCA_031772625.1). NCBI lineage: Eukaryota > Viridiplantae > Streptophyta > Pinopsida > Pinales > Pinaceae > Pinus > Pinus tabuliformis. The sequence goes on along the minus strand of CM062820.1, from coordinate 407,524,952 downwards.
ATAACTTAAGAAAATTAGTTAATTAAATCAGATTAATTGAGGAAAATTGATTTTTCTCTAGAGACTTATGGAAAAGTCATTTGATGGGGTTAAGATGATCTTAGCCATCGATTCAGATTAGATCATGGTCATTGATTGCTCAACGATAGATTATAAGAGCAAGTTAATGGATATTGGAGATAACTCAAGAAGTTCGACTTACCTAATTGTAGTGATTAGCAAGGGAAAAGTTGAAGCAAATGGAGATGAATGAAACAATGGTTTCCGTAGGAAGAACTAAGGAGTGATTTCCAAAGGAATTCTTAACAAGATTCCATCATTCTGAGAGAGGGGAATAAAGGTTGAATCATTCTGCATAGAGGTCGCACTAGCCACTGTGAATTAGTCAGTACGCATAGTTGGGTAGCATATCAATTTCTAGTTGATAGAGAGAGGTGTCGAAGTAAGTGTGAGTTGTTTAGTGGGATTTGTAGGTAGACGAAGAGGTTGCAGGAACAATTTTCCTAAGGCAATGTGAATTCTAGTGGGTCATACGCACTTCCAGAATTTTTCTAGTGCGAGTTGCAGGAAAGAGTGTGAGTTGCAGGTAGGAGGCTAATTTGATTTGCAAAAGGAAACTTTGTTTCTAGATTCGATTTTCCAGTGGATAAAGTTTACAAGAGCCTTGACAGTGTTAGGTAAGCAGTTGATGTACTATTTAAGATGCTAAAGAATTAATAATAAAACCCTCATCTATGGACTAGTTTTCCCCACACTAAGGTTTTTCCAGGGACGATTTGTCCAAAAATACTAGTGTCAAAATTTTGTGTGTGTGCATTATTTTCTAGTTCATGTATTTTATTTGTGAAGATTGCAGTAGTGAATTAATCATTATTTTTCGTAATAATTTCTGAATAAAAATAAAATACATAAGTTAGAAGATTAATTTTTGGTTACTGCAATTAAGGAAATTTCACAAAGTTCACTAACAACAAAATGAAAAATAGAAGACTTGTCTTCAACCAAACATATAGGAGTTTATTTTCTAGATCAATTAAAGGGTTCTCACACATCCTAGCATATTCATTCATGAGTACATATCCATCTACATGTGCCAAGGTGTTATGAATCAAGTAATTTATCCCATCATTCATTAGTACATCTTTTTCATTCTCTTCAATTATATTTTGGTCTTCGCCAAGGTTGTCATCAATGGACATAATATCATGATCTTAAACTCCATTGATCTCAACAAGATGATTTTTGAGAAACCCACTTAGAATGTTGACCTTTGTAAATAAACACATAAAAATGTGATATGTTAACAATTAAACCCCTAATATGTGCCCATGTTTCCATCAATATTTTTTAGCTACTAATATAAAAACTATTACTATCTTCAAATACACTTATTTTTTTGCATGGATGATAACACTTGTAGTTAGTACATTTCAAAGCTAGTTTGTTTAAACTAGGATTTAAACAGGTGTTATAATATTCAAAATCATCATATTCATTATAATCAGCATCACCAATATTGGCTTTAACTCTTTTGAGAATTTCCTCAACATTTCTCTAGATTTCTTATGCATCAACATTGCCCCCATTGGAAATTATTAATTTGAATTTTAGAGAAGCTTATGATCTCACAATGTAGTAGATATAACTAAAAAATATTCCCTACCAAGATACTATATTTCCATTTTAACCAATGTACTATGTTTTTTTTTTTTTTTTTTTCCTTTTAATCTAAGTAGTATATTTCCTTTTTAAATATTCTCTTTTCCATAATTTTATATTGATTCAATATTTTTAATCTACATGAAAATGTTATTTGTTCAATGCCTACCTAAGAACCAAACCCCATAGGGGTATGTGTATAAAATTAGTCTACATTTTTTTGTGGATACAATTAAGTTAACGTCAAGACATCGATATTTGAATATCTTAACGTCAATAAAACAACATGTTAAACATAGAAATATCGAATATGGATTAAAACATTGTGGTAATAGTGACTATAATGGTAAAAACATATCACCAATCCCATCATGATTATACAATGTGATGCAAGAGCAATCCAATTAGGACTCAATCACTTTGACAAAACCTAAGGGGTCTTTGAAATTTACTAAAGGGAGTGGTTTCCTTTAATTAAATTATTTTACTAAAGTTGTAATTATATTGTATAAATTATAATTGAGAATTATTAATGTATGGACTTCAAGAGTTTGTAGAGGTCTAGAAGGAGAGTGAAAGATCATAGAGATTTTCATCATAATATTGTGGGTCTAAAGAATCTTAGGAGTTTGTTGTGGAAATATTTAGGAGCTAAACCAATTTTGGTTTCTTATCCTTAGGTTTAATTTTGTAAGCCTATGGACCTAAAAATATATAGGATGAGATATTAGAGAGGTGCATGTGTTAGATAGGAAAATATTAAGAGACGGTTGATTGAGTGTGTGTCGATATGGCCAAAAGGCCAAGAGAAGGCTGAAAGGTTTGTAACTCTAGTTAGACAGAGTATATGTTGATTATGTATATCCAAGAGAGAGAATTTGAAATATAAGGTTGGATATGAATTGAATCCCATTGTTGTATTTGATGTGTTGAATTATTCCTTTGCCGCTCCAGTGATTATTCCTCTCTTAAGCATAAAATTAGGATTTCGGGTGCAAAATGATATTAGAGTGGATCAGAGTGCTAAGAAAAGATGATATTAGGTTATAGGTTGAGAGTATCAGCATGTCATAATCACAATGTTTATAAATATCAATATATTGACATACATAAGTTTATTTTGGAGTTATAGCCAATTGAAGGCCAAAATCAACACAACAGATATTTGTCGAACTTAGTGCCATAATAAACATCATTTTTTAATCTTTAATGTATTTGTGATAATATTGAATTCTTATGTTAGTGCTCTTCTTCCCTTTGTAGCATATCTTAAAATCCATGGAGAAATGTAGATCTTCATTGATTCTCTTTACAACAACCCATTGTTTTCTTCCATGATTTGTTGTGCACTTATTTACCATTTTCATTACTTGTGCAATGTCTAGCCTACTACATATTATAGCATATATAAGTGTTCCTACTATCCTAAAAAATACTTCCATTGCCATGTATTTGGTTGCCTTTAGAGACATGTCTTTTGACAACTTGATCCCACTAAAAAAAGAGTTTCCATATGGTTACAATCCATTTCCCAAAACTATTGAAATTTTCCCTGAATGTACCTCTATTATATCAACAAAATTTCATTATTTATATGACCCCTTTTCACTTCAATTCCAAACATATGATAATTTCATATCAAACCTCCTATTTAATTAGACTTTAGTGACCTTAACAAACTCAATTTTATCACTCAAATGAAGAATATCATCTACATAGATCATGTAGATTTTAACCCTATACAATTAGTTACTGAAAACATATTCTTAATAATAATAATAAAACATACAATGAAAAACATAGATATTAACATAGAGATTTTATACTAGAAACTCAATAACTGGGAAAACTAGCAAGAAATATATATCTCGTGGAATCCATGAACAACCAATCCATTTACCCTGGATTAGAATAAAACCATAGTTCCATGACCAAAACTACAAAACCACCATGCACCATAAAACTACTTTTAACAAAAATTATGTGCCAAAAATGAACACAAAAGGTCGCCCAAAAATAATTTCAAAGGACCTACCCCCATGCAAAGAGGGTTAATCCCCCTGTAAACCCTTGAAACAAGGGGAGTTTGCTCCCCCTTGTTACCCCTAGGTTGTGCATCATGAATTATACAATGTGTAGGGATAGGCATACAAAGAATATAACACATACCTGACATTATCCCACTTGGTGTTTACTTTGCACACAGGAAGGACCTCACAAGAGTACATTATCAACAATCTACAGAAATAATGCCCATTTTTTTCTACACCAAGAGATCTTCTCAATGCTCATAGATTTTTCTATTGAATCTACAACATTCTTCAAAGTGTCCATTTTTCTCCAACGACACCTTCTTATCTTCAATCATATCTCCCACGAAGTGATACTGAACATCAATATCATTAAAAAATACTTCCATTGGCATGTATTTGGTTGCCTTTAGAGACATGTCTTTTGACAACTTGATCCCACTAAAAAAAGAGTTTCCTTATGGTTACAATCCATTTCCAAAAACTATTGATGTTTTCCTTGAATGTACCTCTATTAGATCAACCAAAGTTTATTATTTAGATGATCCCTTTTCACTTCAATTCCAAACATATGATAATTTCATATCAAACCTCCTATTTAATTAGACTTTAGTGACATTAACAAACTCAGTTTTATCACTCAAAATAAGAATATCATCTGCATAGAGCATGTAGGTTTTAGCCCTATACAATTAGTTACTGCAAACATATTCTTAATAATAATAAAAAGATACAATGACAAACATAGATATTAACATAGATTTTTTATACTGGAAACCTAATAACTGGGAAAACTAGCAAGAATTTTCAATTTATATTCTTTTGTACAAAATTATAATACAATATATATCTCGTGGCATACATTAACAACCAATCCATTTACCCGGGATTAGAATAAAACTGTAGTTCCATGACCAAAAATACAAAACCACCATGCACCATAAAACATCTTTTAGCAAAAACTATGTGCCAAAAACGAATGCAAAAAGTCGTCCAAAAAAAATTTCAAGGGACCTATCCCCAAACCCCCATGCAAGGAGGGTTAATCCCCCCTGCAAACCCTTAAAACAGGGAGGGTTAATCCCCCCTACAAACCCTTGAAACAGGGAGGGTTTCCTCCCCCTTCTTACCCCTATGTTGTGCATCATGCATTATACAATGTGTGAGGATAGCCATACAAACAATATAACACATACCCAACATTATCCCACTTGTTGTTTACTTTGCACATAGGGAGGTCACAAGAGTACATGATCAACAATCTAAGGAAATAATGACCATTGTTTTTCTACACCAAGATATCTTGTCAATGCTCATATATTTTGCTAATGAATCTACAACATTCTTTAAAGTGTCCATTTCTTTTCCAATGTCGCCTTCTTGTCTTCAATCATATCTCCCACGAAGTGATACTGAACATCAATATGAATTGTCTTTGAATGATAATTTGTTTTATTTTCCAAGAATATTGCACTCTAATTATTGCAATTAATCCTTATAGCTTTCTATACCAACCCAGTACCTTAACACAATCTTTATAACCATACTACTTCCTTTCTTGCATGAGTGGTTGCATTGTATTTAGCTTTTATAGTTGAGAGTGCTACTATCGACTACATTTTTCTCATCCAACTGATTTTTCCTAAAAATAAGTTTAACATGTACCCACATTGTATGTCCAACACTCTACCCAATTCTAGTCTTCATTGGTATCATAATCCATAGTTAGTAGTGCCACACAAATACTTCAAAACCCTCTTTATAGATGTCCAATGCTCCTTCCTTGGTTTTGACATATACTTTATCAATATTCCCACTACATGTGAAATGTCTAGTCTAGTACAGACCATTGCATGCATTAAGTTTCTAGTTTCACTGAAATATGGAACATGGGTCATACCCTCTTCCGCTTCCTATGACTTGGGACATAAATCTACATATAACTACACAGTTATAGGAATAGGCACCATTAACGGTTTACATTCATGCATATCAAACCTCTGCAATATTATCTCATCATACTTCCTCAAACTTAACCAAATTCCTTTTTTGCCCAATCTCTTTTAATTTCCATGCCCAAGATAAAATTTGCAGCATCGATATTCTTCATCTCAAATTTAGAGGAAAACAGAATTTTGACTTCCTATATGATTTCCTTGTCATTTTCAGTCACCAACATATCATCCACATACAAGACCAAATAAATAACATGACCACCAATTAATTTGAAATACACACAATGATATGTTTTTCTCCTTGTGAAGCCAAGTCCGAGTATATAAGTATCAAATTTCTTATATCACATCCTTAGTGATTGTTTTAACCCATATAGGGAATTTTTCAGCTTGCATACTAGCTTTTTCTTTCATTTCATAGGAAAGCCTTTTCACTGCTTCATGTAGATTTCTTTGTGAAAATTCCTTGATTACAATTAACTGGAAATGTTTCTCCTAATTTCTCTGCAATTTATTTATTATTACGATGAATATAGATAGAATCACAATTACAATCTTTACCAAAATTAAAATACATTGTGGAAAGTAAACTAGAAGTTGAGAAAATAATGCACACACAATAAAATGGACACCAATATTTTTGGACTAACATCGCCGAAAAAATCCCAAAGGGAAAATTGGTGCAGCAGATGATGGTTTATTTTATTATTGTGCAATAATAAAAATATGAGTACAATAATCTGGATGCCTCACTGGCAATCCTCCATAAAATATATTGGAAAAATAATTTGGAGAAATTATCTCCCTTCCACAACAATTCAACCTCTCGCTGACCTACTCGTTTTCTCTCCCCAACAACACGACCTGCTTGAAACTCACACTACTGGCTTGGGAAATTTGTATGGCCTATTATTTAGCTCAAAATGAGTATTCCATCATCCCTATGTCTTTGGAAATGATCACTCTTCTTTCTAGGTGACCACCTAACTTCCATCAATTGAAACAACCTCCTTTCTGACACTCGAACTGGTGTTCTGGATTACTCGCACTGGCTATGCAGCCCTCTCTGCAGAACTATTTAGGGTCCTCTCTCCATCCAAACTAGTAGTGGAGAGACACGGGAAAATTCTCTGAATATTTCTATTGTTTCTCCCTCAATCATTGATGCCCTTCTTCTGGCTCAAACTCTTCTTCCTGGTTATTCACTCCAACTGGATAGCTCAACCTACCAAGGAGATAGACTCCCCTCTTGTGTCTTTCTCCATCACATCTAATTTCTCTTATAATCTCTCATTGGAGCTTCAACGACCATCATTAAATCCTCATCAATGGCTAAGATCATCTTATACTCGATCCATGTGAGTCTCTAGGGCATTCTCGATTATCATTAATTAACCAGTTTTCCTAAGTTAGACTTACAAAAACATTTAAATGATGGCTAATTAATTTAATTAAGGTGTTTCATAAGACAATCTCGTGAAACCTTTTCTGGATTTTGGGGATCTCGTGTTCCTTAGTCTCTTAGACATAAATTGAGACTAGAAAACCTGTCTGATGCTACAAACTATAACACTACCTCTTGGAAAGTAAGGTGTTATCGCCATTTATACTCCTTTGTAGTTGGACGGCGATGCTAGTGTTTGACGTCTACAACAATATGTTAATGTCCACCAAGATACTATGTATACTATGATTCATCTTCTAACCATGTAGACGAACCACTTTGCATCTTCGTTGTTGTTGACACTACATTGTGTCATCCTACACTGCCTATGCAACATCTGATCTCAAGTTTTTGTTGTTGCTACAACTACTGCAGCTGAGAATTGATCTATTGTCCCTCCAACTAGAAAGGGTTCTCCACTATACTCATTTTTTCTCTGAAATAAACAAACTTATCTCTCCCTAGAGCCTTCATGATTATATTGGCAACCTAATGTTCTATAGGAACATGTAGTAGTTGGACTACTCCACACTCCACACAATCTCTAATGAAGTGGTATCGTATGTCTATATGTTTCAACCTGTCATGAAACATTATATTTTCATAGAGATTGATGCAACTATGATTATCGTAGTAGATATTGGTCGCCTCCATCTTCTGACTGAACAAACTCACTATTAGCTTTTGAAGCCATAAAGCTTCGCACGTGGCTATGTTAGTTGCCATGTACTCTGCCTTTGTAGAGCTCAATGCCATGGAATTCTTCTTCTTATTGCACCAAGATACAACCCTTGATCTGATGTTGAAGTAACACCCTAATGTTCATTTTCAATCCACTGAACTACCTACCCAATATGCATCCACAAAACCACATAACCTGGAACCATCACCTTAAGTATACATCAATCCATACTCGATCATGCCATGTGAATACCTAAGAATGTGCCTCTTTTTTGTCCAATGCATTCTCTTTGGTCCCACCATGAACTGACTAAGAGTATTGACCACGAAGCATATGTCTAGTCTGGTGTTGACCAAATACATAAGTGAACCAATGAGTTATATATACAAGGCTAGGTCCAAGTTCTCATACTTGGATGCATCTATCTTCATCCAATTCATAATCATAGTCGTGGACATGGGCCTACAGTCTTGCATCCTGAACCTCCTTAGAATATTTGTAGTATATCTCCCTTGACCAAGGAATATCTCCATGTCCTACTACCATACTTCTAAGCCTAGGAAGTAATCCATTAGTCCCAAATCCTTCATCTGAAACTTTTTTTCTAGATTCCTCTTGCAGTCCTCTATGAACCGTGATGACCCTTTAAGAAATAGGTCATCCACATACAACACTAGGATGAGTGGTTCACCCTCTACCATCATATAGTAAAGGTTGGGATCTGCACCACTCTTGACGAATACCATCTTTTGCAAGTAGTTGTCAATCTGACCATACCATGTCCTGAGAGCCTGTTTGAGCCCATAAAGTTCTCTCTTCAATATGTGCACATGAGTACCCCTCTCATGTATCTTGAAGCCCTCAGGTTGTTCAATGTATACCTCCTCCTCTATCACATTGTTCAAGAAATATTTCTTAACATCCATCTGGTGAATCTTCCATCCCATCTATGTTGTTAGAGATATCATTGATCAGATGGAAGTATATCTTGCAACTGGGGAAAATTTCTCCTCATAGTTTATGCCTTCCTTCTATGTGTACCCCTTTTGACACAAACCTAGCCCTGTATTTCTCCATGCTACCATTTTCAACGTACTTGATCTTATAAATCCATTGAGAGCCTGCAATTTACCTATCCACAAGTCTTGTCACTACCTCCCAAACATCATTTCTCATGATGGAGTTATACTCTTCCATCATGGCATCTACTCACACATGATGTTGTGTAGCCTCATAATAGTTGGAAATTTATACAACTTGTTCCACAAATTATTGTTATAGATTTGTTTGTATGTGTTCTCTCTTGTTCATCCTAGAAGCTCCTATGAACTCCTCTTCATCCCTCAATGTTTGACAAACTTCTCTGCTAGAATGTCTACTTGTCGTGAGAGGATCGACTAGCTCCTCACCTTACCTCTACTGTGAACTCACAGGATCTTCTAAACCTGAGGTCATGTTGGTACTTATGACTGTCTATACAAATTTCCTTGTGGTTACTCTTGCTGCTAGACCAATGGAGCTTATGTTGGCTCATTTTGATCATATGTTGGCAACTTGTGAGATCTCTTGAAGGATTTGTCCTTCATGAACTTCATGTCTCATCTCACAATAATATTCCTACTACTTGGAATGTAGATCTTGTATGCCTTCGAGGTTTCACTATACCCAACAAAGAACCCCTTCTTTGCAATTTGATCCAACTTAATGTGTTTTTCATCTAGGACATGGAAGTAAGCTATGCTACCAAAGATTCTGAAGTGACTTATTTCTGGCTTCTTCCCTACGAAAACTTCTCTGGTGTTATCTCCCCCAACACCCTATGAGAAACTTTGTTTTGTATATACACAATGGTGTTGCATCCCTATGCCCATAGAAACTTGGTCAAGTCTTGGTCATATAACATAGCCTTTGCAACCCCAACTATGGACCTATTCTTCCACTTCGCCACCGCATTATGTTGTGGATTGTATGAAGTTGACAACTCTCTCCTGATGCACTCCTTTGCACAGAATTTCGTGAAGTCACTATCAGTGTACTCTCCTTTGTTATCTGAGAGAAGAACATTAATCTTATTTACTGTCACATCCTCTACTAGAGCTTCAAACTCCCTGAAGTGACTAAAGACTTCATCTTTGGTCTTCAAAAAAAATATCTAGGTTTTCTTGGAATGGTCATCAATGAAAGTAACAAAATACTTGTACCCTCTAAGAGATCTAATGGACATAGGGCCACAAATATCTAAATGTATAAGTTGTAACACACCATTTGATATATTGTCACTTCTTGGGAATGTTTTCTTAGCATAATTTTCAAGTACACACCCTCTGCACACATCATTGTGTTTCGTGATTAATTTTGGAACACCTATAATTATCTCCCTAAGCATCCTAAGTGCTCCATGGTGTAAATATCCCATTCTCCTATACCATAACTCATTCAAGTCTCTCCCACTACTACTGATTTTACAATTGTTGATGTTAACTAGCTCCTTTGAGGAATCGAGCTGCAACTTGTAAAATAAGTTGCTATGAAATCCAATTTGCTTCACCTTCTTCCAATTTTGGTGTTTAATGAACACCTTCTTCCCTACAAAGTGGACATCATTTAACTTATCTTGTATTTGGGATACTAAAATAAGGTTCATACCCAATTCGGTCACATGTAGCACATTTGTATTTTGACTCTCTATGAATTTTGATGGTACCTACCCCGACTAGAGTACATTTACTTTTGTTTCTCATATCAATCTCGAAGTCCGTTTTCTCCTCCTTATAGCTGGAGAAATATAATCAAACCCTTTTCATATGAGTTGATGCTCCACTATCTATAGACCAAACACCTTTTGAAGTTGTGCTAGAGAGGCAACCCATTTGAGAAAATTCATCCTCCAATATGGAAGAGAAATTCATAGCTTCTTGAATATTGAATCTCTTTGTGGCCATACTGGAGAATTCTAAGAAATCTACTTAAGGCATCTCGGGTTTTTGTGTGCTTTTCTCTTCTCGTCCCTACACAAATCTGCAGTTGAAAACCTCCTTGTAAAATTACTATGCCCTGATCTTCTCAATGAACTAGCTAATCTTCTCACTGAAACCCTCTATTCAGCAAAACCACTACCTGCAAAATTTTTCTTTTGAGGTTTTTCAAATTTTTCTTGCACCTGCAACTAGAAATCGAACCCTTTGCCTCTACAATTCGCACTCCTAGCTGACTTGCGCAAATCTAGACAATTGTGCCCAGATATCCCTCTTAAGATGCACAATTTTTCTCCTCTCATTGTTGATCCTCTGATCTTCAACTATGCTCTCATACCATGTGAAAATTCATTGATTGCAATTAACTATAAATGTATCTCCTAATTGTTATACAGTTTATTTTTTACTACGAAAAATATTAATAAGCTCACAATTGAAATCTTCACCAAAATTAAAATATGTTGCGGAAAATAAACTGGAAGTTGAGAAAATATTGCACACACACAATAAAATGGAAACCAATATTTTTGGACTAACATCCCCTAAAAAACATTGAAGGGAAAACTAGTGCAGCAGATGAGGGATTATTTTATTATTATGCCACACTAAAAATATGAGTACAATAATATGGAATCCTCACTGGAAATCCACCTAGAAATATACTAAAAAATAATTTGGAGAAATTATCTCCCTTATGCGACAATTCAGCCTCCCTCTAGCCTACTCGTTTTCTCTCCCCGATAACACGACCTACCTAAAACTCGCACTAGTGGCTTGCTACTCAGCTCAAACTAAGTTTTCCAACCTTCATGTGTCACTAGAAATGGCTTGCTCTACTTTCCAGGTGATCTCCCGGCCTCTAACAATTGAAACGACCTCCTTTCTGGCACTCGCACTATGGTTATGGCTCACTCGCACTGGCTATGCAACCCTATCTACAAAACTATTCAGCCTCCTCTCTCCTGCCAAACTGGTACTAGACAGACACATGAAAATTCTCTGGATCTCTCTATTGATTCTCCCTCAATCATTGATGATGTCCTTCTGGCTCAAACTCTTCTTCCTATTGAATCAATACAAATTTATATCTTGACCTGACAAGGAAATACACTCCCCTCTTATGTCTTTATCCATACCATCGACTTGCTCTTATAATCTCTTGTTGGAGCTTCAATGGCCATGATTAAATCCTCATTAATAGCTAAGATCATATTAGACTCATTCCATGTGAGTCTCTATAGCTTTCTCGTTTATCCTTAATTAATTCCTATTAATTAACCAATTTTCCTAAGTTAGACATAGGAAAAAATTCAAAACATGGCTAATTAATTTAATTAAGGCATTTCGCAAGCTTATCTCGTGAAACATTTTCTGGGTTTTGGAGATCTCGTGTTCCTAAGTCTCTTAGACACAAACCAAGACTAGAACACTTTTTTTATGCTACAAAATATAACATTCTTCTTCCATATCCCCATGTAGGAATTTTGTCTTCACATCCATCTATTTTTATCTAAGAGCAAAACCAACAACAATAGATAAGATTAATTTAATAGAATTTGACTTGGCAACAAGAGTAAAAATATCACCATATTTAATTTCCTCTACCTAGGAATAACCCTTTGCTACTAACTGATATTTTTGTTACTCCACTCTACCTTCTACTTTCAACTTCTTCTTAAACACCCACTTGCTACCAATGGGATTGTTTCTAGCAAACAACTCCACTAGATCCCAATCCTCATTGTTGTCTAAAGCTACCATTTCTTCAACCATGGCCTTTTTCCAAAGTTTTCCATCATCTAAATCCCTTTCCTCCCTAGCATTTATAGCATCATCACTGATCTGGATTTAAACAGGAACGCAACAAATTACAAAGATAACCATATACACAAAGATGCAGCGGAGATAATACTTCATTTCATTAATGGAAAATACTAAAATATGCTTACAACCAGAAATGGAAATAAACCAGCTAGGGTGATGGTAGCTTATCTCTGAGAAGAGATGTGTGGCTACATGCCTCTGAACTGTGTTACAATGAAGCTCGAAGGCCTATTTATTGTTGAGAAACAATGGAAAACCCTTCACATTCCAAAACCTAACCCTAGAAGATGAAACGCCAAATTGTGGGCCCCGTTTTGGGTAAGTTGGTACATCAACTTCCCGGGGTCGCGAATTGGTCGTATTATCTCCATTTGACGCGCATGATAGCCCGTTGGAAATATCTCTTCGAGGACTACGACGGAAAAAACAATTTTTTGATAGAAAAATCATTGGCGGTAGATTTCCCAAAAAACGTCATTTAGGGCCTCAAAACGGCTCCGTAAGTTTAGGACCTGAAAAACTGCTAAAAATAGTAAACGGTGCTATAATTAAGGAAACCGAAAAACTGAAAGAGATAGTTGTGGGGGTCCAAATGGGATAGGTGGGTGGCCACCAACATCCACCTGGATCAATCATAGGGGATAAACAAATAAAATTTGAATGGAAATAAGGTAGAGTATACTTGTATGGCTATTAAATTTTCCAAACTAATCTCCTCAGTGCTAGATTCTATGGTTCTTCTTATTATTATTCATGTTCTTCTGTAGGTTCTAATTCATTATCCTTCAATACATACTCTATCTTCTCTAGTTCTTTCTCCCTTGGTAGGACTTCTTGTTTGATAGCATCATTGACTTCTCTAAATACCACATCTCGACTATACACTACCTTTTAATTTTCTAGATTCCAAAGCTTATAACATTTTAAACCATCTTTATATTCAATAAGGACACTTTTCAACTTTCTTATCTAGTTTGGTTCTATTCTCCTTTGGAACATTTACATAAGAATCATAGCCAAATACCCTAAGATGTTTAAGACAAGGTTTTTTACTAGTCCATACCTCATGTGGAGTCTTATCATCCAATGTCGATGAGGGTGGTCTATTTACCAAGTAACATGCATTATTCATTCCCTCTTCCTGGAATTTTTTTCCTAACCCAATACCACTAAGGATGCTCCTTGCTTTCTCCCTCGACATCCTGTTTATTCTTTCTAGAATTCCATTTTTGCTAAGGTGTGTATCAAATAGTCTTCTTCCTTGTTATGCCATACTTATTACAAAAAATTTAGAATTAATTCCCATAGAATTCTCAACCATTATCTATCCTCAACACCTTAATTTTCTTCTCTATCTAATTTTCGAAAAGAGCCTTAGATTCTTTGAATTTTTCAAAGACTTAAAACTTTTCTTAGGGAAATAAATCAATTTATTCCTCAAGAAGTCATCTATAAATGAGACATAGTACACAAATTTTCCTAGTGATAGAACTAACACATGTCCAAACACATCATTATGCACCAATTGCAATATTCCCTCCTTCCTTGTAGCACCAAAGGAGAACGCTTCCTTGATTATGCTTACCATATAAACAATCTTCACAAAAATCAAAATATAGATGCAAATTAGAATTTCTTTCTACAATACCATCACCATGCAATACTTGAAGACCCTTCTCTCTAATATGTCTTGGTCTATGATGCCACAACATAGTATTTTCACTAGAGACCATAAGAGTTTTTCCTTCTTTAGCAATACTCTCAGGATCAATGGGATTATTTCACCCATCATTAATATGGTTTCCAAACAAATTTATACAATATAAACTCCCTTCCATGTCTCCTTGAATCATCCTACAAGTGTCCTTTTCAAACACTGCCTTTACACCTACATCACTCATTTTTCTTACAGAAATCAAATTTCTGGTCAATCCTAGAAGTGTTCTGATTATTCCACCCATGAGATTTAGCTTGATTTTTCCTCATTTTATGATTTTGGTTGGTTATTTATGTCCTAGGAAAAAATCACCACTATCGAATATTTCATACTAGAAAAATTGCACTCTGTGAAGAGTCATATGAAAGGATGTGCCTAAGTTAACCAACCATGCCTCGTGTACTTGAAGAATCCAAGAACACATCCTATCCTTCATATGATGATTGTTTAACTTTTGTAGAAGGATCATCTTCAAATCCCTTCCTTTTCTCAACAATTTTGGATCTACAATCTTTATTTTAGTACCCTTCTTTTCCACATCTCCAACATACCTTTATGAACTTTCATGGAGATTTAGATCTTCCACTCAAGGACTTGTTTTATTTCTATCCCCGTAGCGTCCTCTTACATATAAGGCATCTTCATTGTGGATTTTTATGTTTTCCTGTATCATCTCCTTCGATAGTAAGGATGAGACTATTTCATTGATTCTTAAAGTAGTTGAATTACTACCCATCACAACAACCTAACTATCCCACAAGTCTAGAAGAGAAAATAACAAATTGATACTCTCATCTTCATCTAATATATTAATATCAATAGTTAATAGTTGACTTACCATAATATTGAAGGTGTTAATATGTTCTATAATTAAATCTCCATGCTTCATCCTCGTGTTATACAGCTTCATTTGCAGGAACAATTTTTTAACCAGGGACTTAAACTGAAACAAAGCACCTACTTTGTCCTACAAATCCTTTCTTGTAGCTTCCCTTGAAAAATTCAATAATACTAAATCTAAGAGATATAATCATATTATTATGTTTTCCTTTCAATCCAACTTGGTCCAATTTTATGCTGACATCCTTGTTGGTGCAGTACCAAGATCCACAACAATCTATTGATCTATATCCAGTAAAAACTCTTCCATTTTGTGCTTCCATAGCTCTAAACTCTTCCCAATGAATTTCTTGTTCTCTATCATTAAAATTCTCCTTATTTCCTTTTCTCCAAAAGAATCACTTCCGCAAATCTCCCATTATAACAGGGCCTACCATAGGCCCAAGCCAAACCCCTTAGCCACAATGTCATCCCCTTGAAGCCAAAATTGTTTGGAAACAAAATGTAAATTTTAACCTTATACAATTAATAACTGCAAAAAGACTCTTAATAAAATAGAAAAGATGCAATGGCATACACATTAACACAAATATTTTATCTTGGAAACCCAAAAATCAAGAAAACCAACAATATTTTTCTATATATATATATTCATTTGTATAGTGTTACAATATAATATATATCTCGCGGAATCCATGAACTACCAATCCATTTACCCTATATTAGAGTAAAATTTTGATTTTTTAATAGAGACTACAAAACCCTGGGCAAAACCACCATGTGCCACAAAACCACTTTTAGTCAAAATTGTGTGCCAAAAACCAAAAAAATGGATGCAAAATATTACCCAAAAAATAATAGGGGCATTATTGCCCACCCCCCCCCCCCCAACTTATTGTGCATCATGCATTATATAGCACGTGGGGATAGTCGTGCAAACAATATAACACATACCCAATAAAGAAAAATAATAATAACATTGTTACTTTCATTCTTGGTATAGATACAATGATCAACATCACTCCTAAATCCTTGGTAACCACATATTTGTAAAAAAAGTATATCTTTCCTTCGAAGACTGCTTAAGTCCATATAAGAACCTCTTCAACTTGCATACCATGTTATTTTTCCTTTGCAACAAAACATGTTGGCTACTCCATATACATTTTTTATTTGGTATTTCCATGCAAGAAAATATTTTTACATCCATTTATTCTCCCTCTAAATCACAAGTTATTTCTGATGCTAGTAACATTCGATTAAAGACTATCATAGCCACTAGATATCAAAGTTTCCTCACAATTTATTCCCTCTAGATAAGAGTATCACTTAGTTACCAACTTGACTCTAACACTATGTCAAGGATAAACATTGGAGCTACTACTTAAACTTGAATTGGGAACCTCACAAATATCGATTAAGGTACTCTACCACCTAAGTTATTGGCTCACTTGTCTGAGCATTTTCTAAAGGGTGACTTGATCATCAAAATATCCCCTCAAGCCCTACACCTAATTACCAACATGATTTTGATACCATGTTGAGCAGAAAATATGGACCAATTATGACTCAAACCCATAATCTCACAAATATTGACTAGCACACTCTACTAATTGAGCCACTAGCCCACATAGTTAAGTATTTTCCCAAAGGGTGGTTTGACCACCAACGCCTTAAAATATATTTTTAACGTGCATATATGTTTGAATCAATTGAAAATTGGTAATAGCCCATTAAACAAACAAAAAAATGTCACGTCACTTCTACAACAAATTAACAAGATAAGCAACCTAAAATTTGGTACAACTAATGGTAATTCCCCTTGGCTAGAGAGACATGGAAAATAGATATATTCACAAGAATTTATATTTTGTCTATCTTGTGAAATGTAACTTTCAAAGGAAAAAAAGGGCAAGACTCAAAAAGAATAATTACATAATGACATGAGAAAACATTATGTGATGGAAGCTACCAAATAACAATAAAATTATAAATCATGGGATATTAAAATGTATATGCACTAAGTGTATGTCCATAATATGATAATATGAACTTGGGACATTGGACTAAACATATTCATAATAGACGACAATTTACTTATTCAAATATGTACAAGAGAAGTGTATTTCCAATATTTCAAAAGTTTACGATAGATGTTTAATTTTGTGTAATAAACACTTAAGCAACTAAAGATAGTGAAAAAGGGACAATTCAAATCTCTCTTATATGTGTAAGTGGTCTAAATTTACTTTAGTTATCTAATGGTATATTCTTATATGATTATATATTAGTTTAAATGTACATTAGTTATTTAACTATATACTTTTATATAATTGTATATAGATTCAAAAAAAATCAACTTATATACATGGAATTAACCCACATATCATTGAAATAAATTTTCAATTAGTTGGCATAGGGTTTAGTTTGGGTGGTTAGAAAGAATGACAGCTATCTTCCGCACCCAATTTCAATTCCTACAAAATGACAATATGAGTTCATAATGCCATATGTCATTATAATGCCTCCAATCCTTGTTGTCTAACCTTGCGCCCTAAGGATTCTAAGGTTTAGCCTTTAATACTTTTATTGGTCTTTGTTGGCATTATGACTAATGTGTTGTCCTTGATGGAAACCTACTTGATAAAGATGTCAACATGATGGTTATGCAGATGCTACAGGTGAGATGGACAAAGGAATATCAGTTCAGAGACAGAAAGATGATAAAGGTGAATTTTAGGAAAGTATATGTGGGTCATGTAAAGAAAATTCACATACATACGCGGGTGTGGGGAAGAAAATCGCATACAGTTTCTGCACTATGGTATTATGAATATCATGTGTCTTTACCATGGTATTGGCCCATGGTAATGAGCGCGACAATGGATATTTGATCCCATCAAATAATACCATCAGCATTACTAAGGGATTAGCCTAAGGTATTGGCTAAGGCCTAAGTTATATAATAATATGGAGCTCAAAGTGTTAAGTGTGTACGTCATTGATTATTTGTGAATGACTTGATTTGAAATAGGAGTGCACCAAGGAGCATGGACATGGATCAGATCTAATAGATATGAAATGACCACATATTGAATAATATGTTTATGGTTTGATAGATATGTGATGATGATATTATGATGTGTTTCTGTAACAATTTGCATGTCGAGATTTGGGTTTGACAGATGTTGTGTTGCAACGAAGGTATGTCTTAGTGATTACAGATCTGTACGTGGGTTTTACACTCATAAGTCACATACATATGTGTATCTTCTATTGGGTAGTCATGTATATATTCTATAGTATGGACATATATGTACATGGGTGTGGTGAATGATAAGTTCATACATACATGGATATGCTTTATAAGAGTCGCGTACATCTGCTAGGGTTTTGCAGTATGAGTTGTTAATGATGTTTGATGAGTTCTATTATGTTTTCTATTGTCTGTCGAAGAAGTTTCTCTTATGATAATTTTTGTTTGATAGTGTTGGCTAGGTTGACTTGTTTATGGAATGATATGTTGGCTAGGGATGATGCTACTATGTGATGATCTATATTTGGTTCAATGGTATGTGATGGGTTCAGCATGTGTTTCAATGATTGATTTAGTGTGACAATGATTCAGATCCATGTATCATTATTTTTAGATCTATACATGGGTATGCTTCAGGAGAAGCGCGTACATAGGCATGTATGATTAAGAATAGTAGCCTATACAATCTGTTGTATCATTGATCATGGTTTGCAATAGCAACAGTTGGTTTTTGTGATGGGTAATATGTATATTTGATATGATGGTTTATATATATTATGGATTGGTTTGATTTAGTTGTAAGAAATGGTATATATTCAATGATTTGATTGGTTCAGTGATTAAGTGATTTGATATAGTGATTGGTTTTAGTATCATCATTTGGTATTGGGCTTAAATGATGGTATTCATTCCAGTCTGAAAATATGATGAAAAGTGGCCTATGGGTTTGATGTTGTGATTCAGGTGGATCCAGTATGAAATATTATGAAACGTGGTCCATAGAGGTGTTGAGGGTTGAAGCCTTCAGTGAGGAATTTGAAGCTTCCTTTTAGTGGTAGAGTGGTAGTTGGAAAATTTGATCAGGGGGTTGGAGCTCCCTTCTGGTAGATTTCGATAAACGAGATCAAGGGGGTTGGAGCTCCCTTCCAATGGGTGATGGAGAACGAGAGAAGGTTGTATCCTTTTGCAGGTGGGTGCCTACATACTAGTATGAGTCTGCGCCAATACAAGATTGTAAGATGTTTTCCTTTATAATAAAATATGAAAACAAAGACGAAGTTAGTGGTAGCTTTCTCCCACATTGGGTTTCCACCTAAAATCTCAGTGTCCTCATCTGTTGTTGTGTTGCTTATGTGTGATGGTTTATTTTGTTCTTACTTCTCATTATTATTGTTTAATTAAAGGCCAATGAAGAAATGATATTGTTAGAGTCGGTCTGGTTAGCCCTCCGTCAGAGATCAAAACTCTTTGTGCATTTCAATTTTAGGTGTCCCACTCCATTCACTCAATGGCATTTCAGCTAGGGGCATGCCATGATCTAACGGAGAAAGTCATGCTAATCATTTCCCCTCATGTCTGGCTCCTGTTGGCTCAGGTATTTTGCCAATAATCACCAAAGCCCATGACAGTCAAGGTCTGGTCCTTTACAGGACAAAGTCATTTTCTATGTTGGGTCTAGGAATTCATCAATTTGGTCTTTGAAACATGTCCAGTAAATCCATGCAGGCCAGAGGGAGGCCCTTACACAGCTATGGTTCAGAGAGCTTCATCGTCACATGGATAGACTTCGACTCTTCTTCAAAACTCTATTTTGAAGAAAAGTCAAACAAGGTCATTTATGACAAAATTTTCCAAAAAATCTCCAGTTGACTTTTTCAGATACAGTCATGGTTTCCGTGGCCAAATGTCCTGTCATATAGTCCCTGCAGAGATGTGCCGAAAATTTCATCATTTGAGCCAAAATGTCAAAGGGAAAGTGAAAATCAGTGTGTTTTAAAGTCAGTGAAAAAATGCAAAACACAACATTAGAAAAATGGGTTTTCAAGGAAGTAAAAATTAAACCCATCTCTTCCAAGGCTACATATACATGTTTTTACCCAAATCAAAGGCATTGTGCTACTGCAAGACTTGGAGAAGACATTGCAAAGGCGTGAGTGTGAGATTGGAGCGTTTGAAGTGAGTGGGAGCAGGTTTTAGAGGGCGTGGCGCACATACCCAGGAGCGCGACGCACTCACCGGGCGCGGCGCACACGCAGCCAGCCCGCAGTTGAAGATTTACATAGGCGCAGTGCATACCCAGCGCACGGCGCACACTGGGATTTGCGCGCGACGCACACAGACCAGGGGCCGAAAAACGTTGCCAAAGCACTCCAAATTTTGGTGGATGCTATCAAATCAAGAGGTAGGCCTTATGACATCACCGATTCATCAAATTTTATCAATGATATGGTGTTTATAAGATGTTTGAATGTCACCCAAATTCATAAGGTCAACCATAAGAAATCACCAACAAAATGATGGATAGGGTTGTTAAAATGTGTTGTTAGTGCCAAGGTTTCACTCCACTCACCTTTTTCCCCTCACCTATCATTTTTTTCCCATCTCCCCTTGATCATTTTTCCTAAAACCCCACCCTAAAGCACTACCAAACCCTCTCCCTATTCCTCCACTATTTGGTTAACTCAAAATCACCATATGACCGGCTTATTGTGCAATCAAGGCTATGAAAGAAATGTGCATGGTTGAAGGGTTGAAGAGTCAAATGATTAGGAGCAATTTAGGGTGATTTTAGGGCACGCGGCGCACACACCAAGGAGCACGACGCACTCATTGGGTGTGCCACACATAGAGCCCGTCCACTGTGTAAATCCACCACTGGCGCAGTGCACTCAGAGCGCGCGGCGCACAGAGATATAAAACCCATAAAACAATTAATTTGCCTAAAAATTTTTGGATGCTCATCAAATTTGAAAGGTAGGCAACCTACCTCCACTCTAGCATCAAAATTGAAAGGAATAGCATGGTTCTAGGAGTATAAATCAAATGCAAAAAAATTTATAAAGCAAACAAAAGAGAACACAAAGAAATCATGATCCTAGGGTTTATGCTACAATGACAGTGCTGCCAAGGTGTTTCAAACCCTACCCCATCAACACTATACCCAAACTACTCCCAAATCCCTGAAAAATCTCTCCCTTTAACCCCTATTCCCATTTCATCATTCCCCTCCTAATACTCCCTGTTTTATTATCCCCTTGGTGGAAGATTTTCAGAGCAACTACCAGCTTCATTGGAATTAAAGGGCAGCATAAAACTCAAGGTACAAACAGCAGTAATGGCATTCGAAGTTTCATCAGAATATGAGGAGGAGACCCACAGTGACACAGCTTCGAGAGAAAGGGCCCAAAGGACACATCACCGGAGTGGCAGACATCTTAGAGATGAGCCAAACACCCTCACCGAGTTGCAGGCATGCCCTCTTGCTATGTCTTGTTTCCAACACTTAGCATGTTTTGAATTTTTTCAGAGGGTGGCAAATGTCAAAGTTCATCATGAGTTGTGTTAGCGCTTGAAATTTCACCTCAGGCTGAGAAAGGTAAACCTCAAGGCAACATCAAACCACTTAGCCTCGTAGCTAGCCCTACGGGGCAGGAGAGGGCTCTCTCCGCTCTATCTCGGTCAAAATCTTCAATGGACGAGATAACCAATAGGGTAACACTGATTTTAGGCTAGTAAACTAATCAAAAGGGTTGATTTGGGATTTTTAGGGTTTTTGGTGAAAAATTGAGGAAATGGCAATTTTGGGTGCGAGGATTGGACACATTTTCTGCCGGGGGTTCTTTGGGGCGAGGTAGGAGATAGTATTGATGCCTTTGATAGAGGTGAATGGATGAGAAAGACATGTGAGGAGCTAAGGAGATCAAATAATAACTTTTAATTCTCCTTAAACAGTTGAAAACATTGATATTAAGCAAATTTAAAAGCAGAGCATGACAGCCATGAATTCTACTTTAACACTTCATTTGCCTAATTTGCAGAAGGAAAAGTAAGGAAATGATTCACATAACACACTTACAAGTACAAAGAGAAACACACCATCAATACATGTGACCATAAGAATCCCAAAAAGGACTGCAAAACCCTAGTCTTCCTTTGCCAAAAATTGCAGAGATACAATGAATAATACAATAAGAGCTTCTTCCTCAGGAGTCTAACCATGAAAATGAGCAAGAGAGTACATAATATAGATCATCTAACATCTTTCCCTACCTCTAGGGGTCGATCTCACTATCCTAGGAGTTGTTTCAACCACTTCTAAACTAAGCACTGAAAACTAGGCAATCAAAACAACTTGCCTCTATAAGCTAGGAAACCAATTCATTCATTAAATACAAGCCATTTCATGAATGAATCTTCTAGAATATGTAAATAAGTGTCACATCAACATGAAAATACATAAATTACATCAAAGAGGGTGAAAAACCCCATCAAAAGTCAAAACTAGTAATAGCTGGGCGAATCCATGAGCTGTAAGTGAAAAATTATGAAATTTGCCTGATGGCTCGCGCGCCAAATCCTGACGGGTCGTGCGCCTTTGAGAGCACTTTTGGGGAACTTACAAGTGTCTAAATGGGGCAAGCGTAGGCTTGTTGGAAATTTATATGAGTCTACTTTCCAACCCAACTGGAATTTCTGAATTTGGTTGTCATTTGCCCCTTAAAAATTGCAATCTCCCAAGACTGCTTTCTGTGTGTCAAAAATGTGGCAGAAAGTCATTTTTTGCTTGTTTTTTGACTTTCAGGAGGCCCAAAACTTCATAAAATTTCTTGGAAATGGGTGATCATGTGTAACTTTTCATGCCAAATCCAGAAATGCTGAATTTTTTGAAAATAGAGTTGCCAAGTGAAAGGGTCGCGCGGGGGGTGAGACCCGTCAAGCGGAAAAACCTGTTTTTTGCTTTAAAAACCAAAAATCACCCAAAATGCTCAAAATTTCTTGGAATTTGTGCTGGGGCTAAGCTATTTAGTTCCATGCTCAGTCAAAGAGGCTTTGGCCAAAATTTGGAGTGGATCGGGCCTTTTCCGTCGTTTTAGTGCCTTGGCCAACCTCCTTGGATCCGACGATTGTAATTTTGACATTTCTCTAAAACCATGACACCTGTGAAAAAAGTGAAGGATTTTTTTCTTATTTGGCATGTTATGTACAAAAGCCTCTCTTAGTTTTCCAAAATTCATCTTTTATTGCTCTGGAACATCATTTGAGTGCGACTTGTCCCGATGTGTGAAATAAGGGATTTTGTCGAAATGGAGCGAAATGAAGGGGATAGGGGGCTTCTAAATTCTTGAGGAAATTTAGGGGAGTAGGGAAGGATGTTAGGAAGCAGGGGAAAGTGTAATCTTAGAGATTGAGTGAGGGGAAGGGGTTCAAAAGGGCAAAACACAGGCCCAACCTAGAAAATTGCCAGGTTGTAGCTAGAAACTAGGGTTTGTGCAAAAATGAGGATTTTGGGGGATCTCAGTGATGGGAAGCATTTGGTAAGGTATTTTAAGGATAGGGGAAGGTGTATGAACATCAGGATACAATTTTTTCTAATGATTTGACCATTCAAGAGAAACTAGCTTTCAAAACCCTAGGAGAGGGAAATGACCCTACCTAGGCGCAACTGAAGCATGAACAAGGTGTACAATGACTCATTAGACACTGAGATGATAATGACAACCCTATGAATGATGATAGACTCAACTAAATAGTGACATAGATTGACATTTGGGCAACTTTGAAAAGAGTGAGAGCAAACCCTAGACCTAATACCTAGTGGCCAAATTTTGCTTGAAGATTCACTGAAATGACAAAATTTGACCTTGACACTCCAAGACCACTTTGTAAGAGCATATTTGATCACTGGAGGAAGGCTGGAAAGACTGACACTAACAAGTTGGCCCGTTTTTTTTGCACTTCACCTACATGGAGGATAGTCTATCTTGGCTAGGGTCACTTTCACATTGACATCCGAAACCATATCAATGGCAATAGACATACCAAACATTGGAGAGCAGTAGCATAAGAAGAAGAAGGTGGAGAGGCATGATTATGAGCCTTACATCAAGGATAGTTGTTTGAGCCACCTCACGAGAGTTTTTCCGTTCAGATTTTTTAAAGATGAGTATGCCCCGCTCATGAAATTGATCATGAAGTACTTCAGTTTCGAGGGGAGGTTTTCTCGCCTTTATGCCTATCACATTAGGCTGCTCATGCACTTCACCAGGGAACGGATGATGAACCTCCCATTTTTCATCTGCGAGAACATAGAGAGGATGAGAAATTTCATGCAGCACAAGACCCCTCGACAGCAGCTCAACAGTGTGTATCACTTTTCCCTTATCCGGATTTTGGTGGACCATCAGTTGGGATTGCAGGGTATTTCTTGGGAGGACTTCATCTCCCGTGACTTCTTCAACGCTACACAGGTGGTTTCAGAGGCAGAGCATGAGATAGGGGGGC
Organism: Pinus tabuliformis; assembly: GCA_031772625.1. Lineage (NCBI taxonomy): Eukaryota > Viridiplantae > Streptophyta > Pinopsida > Pinales > Pinaceae > Pinus > Pinus tabuliformis. Next base: position 407,500,288 of record CM062820.1, on the reverse strand, counting down.
CATCTCATCAATATGAGTGACATGAGACTGCCACTATGCCAGTATACATCACCTATCAGAAACGCAGTAGACCCTTATTTGCAGCAGCAAAGTGAGTGTTATCTCCACCCGTGGTGGAAGGGGCCTCGCTCTCGACATCAGCATCACAGGATCAGGGTAAGGGTAAGGAGCCAGTGCAGGAGGAAGGCCCATCAGGTGAGCGAGAGACTAAGTTTGTTCTCCTCCAGGATGATGAGACAGATGCAGAACCAACAAATGCGGAGTTTACAGAGATCATCCAAGAGCAGCAGTTAGTGATTGAGTCCTTATCCCTTGACTTGGAGAGGGCCAAGTGGAACATGAACTACCTAGAGTGGAGAAACAAACAGCTTGAGGACCAACAAATGATCATGGAGCTGCAAAACATCCGTGAGCATCGCCAAGCTACTCAAAGAAGAAGGGTTGCGCTCACATCTTTGGAGCAAGCAATCAATGAGGATCGGGAGGCCAACCTTGATAGGGTAAACATGCATTTAGAGAGGCTGCTGGACAAATCCAACCAGGACCTTGCTCTACTAAGACATATGGCTTTCCGTTACAGGGTGAGAAGCATGAGTGCACAGGCCTGGATAAGGAACTTGAAGGCAAAATTGAGGAAAGCAACAAGAAGAGAAAAAAGGGCAAAAGAGCAAGATCGGATTTAAATATTGGCTAAGGCTTCCTTGGCCCATCATAACACCCCATAGAGATCCTCCATCCCAAATTTCAAAAAAATGGGGAAATTTTGGTCACTTGCCAATTTTTTGGGTAAAAAACAGGGATTTTCTCCCTGTGCGTTGCGCCACTGGCACGACGCTAAAATTCTAGGGCTCCAAATGAGGAATGGCTTGTAGATTTGGATTCAACATGGAAAATTATGACTACTAGTGTCCGGGCAAGAGATTTGGGCAAAATATGGGTCTCCTAAAGGTCAAAAAACACCCAAAAATGGCCTCTCTACCACCTTTTTGGCACACAGAAAGCAGTCTTGGGAGAATGGAGATTTGGAGGGGCAAATGAGCACCAATTTGAAAATTCCAGTTTAGTTAGGAAGTAGACAGGACAATGTTTCGAGAAAGCCCACTTGGGCACATTTTGGACACATGAAAGTGCCCCAAAACAGGTCCCAAAGTAACGCGATGCACAGAAAAAATGGCGCGGCGCACAGAGGAAAAAATTGCCAATTTGCTTCTGTTTCGTGAAATTTCGGTTCGCAACTTCTCCAAGTGGGCCTGCTCATCTACACTTCAATTTTTTGGCACCAAAGGCGGAATTTAAAGAGTTTTTTCTCCATATTGGCTTCTATCCAAGTGGCGAAGGAAGGCAAACGGTCACCCCAAAGCCAAATGTCATGTTTGCAGCGCTGCACCTGTAGTTGATGGTTGGCTCTCCATCTCCATTTTGCAATGATTCGAGTAACTCCCAAACCCTTGGGCGTTCTATCTCTTCCTCACACATTCTATATATTGTATGCAAGTTATTTGCAAAAGGTTGGTTGGCTTGTAACCTCTGGGACACTGTGGGAAAGAAAATTTGTTTCTTCATTGTGTATTTTTGACAGAGAATTAATGAAAGGCAGTGGCTCTGTTTCATGAGATTCTTGTGGTTGTGAGTGTAGCAAATGTGTCTCTTATGTTTTCATATGTATTTCTTTATGTTTCATAATTCAATTCATGTTCATTTCCAGTGAAATTTTCTGAGTGAGATTAGGCAGAATTCAATTTTATTGCTCTGCCTGTGGGAAAATTTCATGTTCAGTGTTATTCTTCTGTTGAAAAGGATTCATGTCACTATGCCCTTTTCACTTTCTTTAGCAATATATTCATGTCGCGGTACCTCAAACTAAATTGTTACATTTTCCGCCTACCTTGCCTCACGGAATAATTTGTGCCTTTGTATTAAATTCTCTGTTCTTTGTTGAGTGTCGGTCCCATAACAACCCAGAAGTTCGGTCATTCATGAAAATTGTTTCCCGAACCCCTATTCACTTACTAGCCTAAGGTAAATATTCATTGTAAGTCATCTGAGACCATTTTCGATTATCTATTCATTGAGCGTCACTCGGAGAGAGCCCTCTCCTGCTCTGGTAGGGCTAGCTACCAGACTAAGCGTGGTTTGTGGTTACCCTAATTTTTGCCTTCCTTCAGCCTGAGACAGATTTAGGTGCTAACAGATACACTGGTTAAAATAGAACATATGATGAAGTATATGAAAAGTTAGTTAAACAGACATACACAATTTTCCTTCAACATATTTGCATACATACATTGTTTTACTTATTGACAAAATCGTACAAAAATATGAATAATAAATTGAAAGGTTTAAGTGATTTTTAAAATATTGATTCACCCCCCAGTATTTTTCCCAACAGTCTAGTAACTTAGAAAAAAAATATTCAATTAGAAATATCGTGATAAGATAGAATTCATGCATACGTAAGAAGATTTAATAAACACAATAATTGATCTAAAAATTAAAATAAATAATCAATTAGAAATATCGTAATAATATAAAAGTAAGAATAACCAACGTAAAATGTTATGTAAAAAATTAGTTAGTTTTAGGGTTATTATTTAATTTTAGGTTAAATTAGACAAAAGGGCACGATCATAAGATCATTCCCTTCCCCAAAGGGTGCCCATGGAAATATATAAGCCAGGAACCCCAATGTAAAAATCATCATCTGTCAATTCATTTATTAATAAAATATTTCTATATATATTTCTGTTTATCAAGAAGTTTTTGCTTCATTGGTATCATAGCAAGTTCATTCCTCGGGCTCTGTTGATCCACTGCCATCGGTTTCCCTCCATTATCGTTGTTCCCTTACTCTCCCCTTATCCCTGTTTACATTCCATGCCCTCGAATCCACGGATTCCCCTTCTGACATACGCCGAAATCTCCATCGTCCATTGTTCTACTCGACTTCCAACAGAACCGTTTCCTTTTCGTCTCCGCTCGCCCATTAACATTCAATACAGCCAACATTCACCTCCACTCTCCCATTAAAATTCAATACATCATTACATGTCACTGCCAGACTGACCTGCATCACCACCAAAACTGTTGCACTCAATGTCAGGTTGTCGCTTACAGCCGAGGCACACTGTTTGGCTCGTCGTCGTATCACCCTACACCATCGCATCGCTGCAGCTTTGACAGTTCATCGGAAATCCACTGTTGCAGGTGTCCTGAGCCCTCCGTCTCACGCACCTGTATTCTTCATTCTTCCCTCGACATCCCTTCCCCGCCTTCGCATCCTGTAACGCCGCCGATTCTCCACGTCTGTGCAACCCGTTCACAGCATCCAACTTGTCAGTTATCCACTTCTGTGAAGCCCGGCACTTTGTCGAAATTCATAACCAGCAGTTGTCTCGATTGTGGCCGCTCCTCACTCGACGCGTCTACCGGATTGACCGCTCGAAACCATCAGTCAACAATTAAACACAACGTATCATATATTAATTCATTAGAATTGAACTATTAATTCATTATATAATTTATATTATATAATAAATTAATACTCAATAATCATATAAGTATATATATATATATATATATATATATATATATATATATATATATATATATAACGTTAATTTAATTAATCAAATTTATTAAAAAAAAAATTAAGCTAGCAGATAAATACACGCCCCCACAAACTCGCTTAATGTCGACAATGACAATGGCGAATTTCCAAAAAAAATTGGTTGACGCGGAGCATAAGATAAATAACAACCACGATGAGGTCAATAAAAGATTAGATGATTTCCAGATCAAGCTTGAGGAGAAGGCTGACAATATCAAAAAACTTCAAGATACGACAAATCAAATAGAAATAAAGATGAAAAATAACCGTGTCCAAACAAAATCAAATCTCCAAGAGACCTTAACTTTGATGAAACTCCTGTGTAAAAATATGGATTGTACACCCGAAAAACTACTAAAAGAAAATGAAGAGAATCAAGAGCACATCTCATCAGATTCAACAAAGTCAGCAGACTCTCATGAAAAAGTTGAATCCCCAAAAAAATCAGGGATACCCCACCAAGAAGTGAGTAACACAACCCTTACAAACAAGCAACTCAGGGATACCTTTACCAATCAACACCCCTTTTTCGCTCAACCATTAGCAACATACCAATGAAGGGAAAAAGTCGAGATGCCTAAATTCGATGGAAACGAAAAAACAATGTTGCATGGATAAATCAAGCAGAAGAATACTTTGAGATATATGACATCAATGATGATGACGAAAAGCTGAGGCACGCATCCATGAAAATGGAAGGGGAAGCATATAATTGGTATATGTGGTGGAAAGAGACAACACACGTCATTAGCTGGAGAAAATTTAAGGATGCATTCTTTAAAAAATTCCAAGGTGTAAAGGAAGAATAATTCTTTTCAAAACTTATCAAATTACGACAAAAAGGAAGTGTGGATGAATACACTCAAGAATGGGAAACCTTAGTAACACGAGTACCTAGGTTATTAGAATCTCGTCTAATTCAGTCATACGTCTCAGGACTCAAAACCCATTTATAAGAAAAACTTGAGATGCATGAAATTACATCAATAGAAGTAGCAAGACGAAAAGCAAAAACAGCCGAAAAGAAATTTGAACCAATATTTTGGTCAAAAGCGGAAAAAACATATTCAAGAAGAAGGATACCCCAGTATGTGGACTCAAATAATACGAGATATGTTCCACCACATCGTCATGAAGATGAAAAATCTAATGTGGAAATGCAAAGGATAAAAGAGGGTAAATGTAAATGTTGTGGTGAGAAGTGGGACCCCAAACATAAATGTGCTAAAGGAAAATAACCAAAGAACCTATATAATTGTGAAGAAACCAATGATTCAAACAGTGAAGATTATGACATAGAAGAAACAGAAGACGCCCCAAAATTCTCACCAGAATTAGATGATGGAATTATTCCCCAAGTGTCATTATCAACTATGACAGGTATATCACAACCTCGGACTTTAAAGTTAAAAGGACACATAAAGAAGAACAACGTAGTGGTTCTCATTGACTCGGGTAGCACACACAATTTTTTAGATGCAACCGTGGCAAAGAGACTCAATATTTTTTCATTTCCCTTACCAAACATGAAAGTGATGGTAGTGATGAGCCCCGAATTGGGTAACTTATTGGGCTCATTTTGCCTAATTGTCCTTGTTCAATCCTCCATTTTTCATAGATTATGCATGTTTTTTTAGTATGTTTATGTTATCTGAACGAATAATGGTGGTCACTCTACCAAGGAGGCTAATACGTGGTTATTTCAGGTTTTTTGGACAAATTTTGGAGCAAAACCAAGCAATTATGGGATAGGTGACAGCCAAGCTTGAAGTGAGGATTCGTAGGGAGGTTGTCTCTTGCATTAAATGGCCCTTCCTCGAAATCTCCGCCCTCAACTCTGAGCTCAACAGGCCACCAAAACTAATTCTAGAGGCAGCCGAGCAGCTTTGGGAAGAGTGATTGTTTACTAGCAGTTGGAACAGCCGAGTCCCTTGAATTTAGGAGGGCTACTAGGCCCCTCATAGTGTATAAATAGGAAGGCCTCAGCCTTCGTAGTTTACTTTTGGAACTGTTGGTATTTGCACTATAGTGTTGTCCTTTGCTCAGCTTGTTTTCTTGTAGCTACGACTGTATAACTTTCTTGTGATGATTATTCTTGAGTAATGAGAAGCAGCTTTACTTAGCATCAGATATGAGTCCTTTATAGGAGCCTGTAGCTCTTGGGGTTGGGTCCAACCCAAGTGCCAAGGCCTCCTTTATGTATTGTTATTTGTTCTTTATGTATTTGCAAAATCATTTCTGTTAAGTAGATAAAATCTTGTTGATTAACTAAGTCATTGTTGATGATTAGAAAGACTTTTGATGTTCAGATTGAAGTGATAGGTTATTGACAGGGAAAAGCTCTAGGAAAATTCCATCAAGCACCTCTGATTTCACCTCTCCCTCAATGGGATCAGGAGCTGGGATCAAGGTGACCTTGCTGCCCACAAAAACACTGACTTTGCTTTGCCATGCAATCATTAGTGTTTGATTTTCATTTGCAGAAGTTGGTTACATGTTCAGATTCTTGATTGCTTAGTTGCATAGTTAGTATACATGGTTTCCTTGCGATTAAAACTTTTGTTCATTCTCTTTACTGTCAGCTAGATCAAATTAGGTCAACATAACTAGGTCTCTGATTTTACAAGTCTTCGTTGGTTCAGTTGGAAAAACAACTTGTAGAGTACTTGTACCACTTCTCTATCTGCCCATACTCCATCAAACCCATCTGCTCCATCCCCTAACTCGGATTCTTGCCTCACGTTTGCCATTTTCTCACATAACCCTAATTTTTGTGCAACATTGCTTCAGTCCTCCTTGAACAAATCCAGCCATCTACATCTTTCCTCAACTCCATCCACCAAGTCCTGGACCACCTCAAACCCTTATCCTACCTCCATACTCACTCCTTCACCTTTCCCTCTCCATCCATCCTCCAAAATCCCATTTCTGAACAACCTGTAGAAAATTACAGACATCCTGTAGAACCCCTGCAGACTTCCTGTAGAGGCTCACGAATGAGGTTTCTTGATAGAAAACTCTATGAGACTCTCTAGAAGGGTGTTATGGACCCCTTAGGCCCTCTTTGAACCTTCCCGACCTCCTCCAAGCATTTCCTCTCGCCAATCCACCTCTGCACAGTCAAAAACAGTCAAATCGCATGCATGATAATTCTGGCAACTGATTCAAAAATACAAAAAGATGTTTTTTTTCAGATGTTACTGTAGAAGTAGCTTAGATACATGTATTTACCTTCCTAGAAGTCAATGGCATCTCTTCCAGTAGCTTGCATCCTCTTTCTTGCATCAATAAGGCTAGCTGGTAAAATTAGGGTTTGCTAGGGTTTATGTTTACTTTCATCGTTCCAGTTTCTTTCTGCAAGTAGAACAGCCTTCTTTGAGTTAGCTTTCATCCATCAGTTAAAAAGATTCTTCTCAGAACTCATAGAAGTTGGCTTAAGCTCCTAGCGGATTTGTGCCAGCTGACCAAGTGACAGCTGCGGTAAGAGCTAGTACTTGTGCATACAGCACCGTCGCTTCCAAGTTTGTTACGAACTATCGGATTGATAAAAGTAAATAAGGGAGTCCTAGGAGTTGTAAGATTATTGCTGCAATACTGGAGCTCACCACTCTTTTTGGCGCTGTTACCAGGGAAGCTTCAGAGTATTTGTGATTGTTTCTTTTCTTCTATTTTCCTACTCTAACCTTCTGCTAAGTAGTTTATTTCAGTTCCATTCTGCAATTTCACTTCTGCAAAAGTAAATTAGACATTTCCTTCTTTCATAGATTAGCCTTTCAATTCCGCAATTTCAATTCTGCAAGCGTAGAATAGAATTTCAATTCCGCAAGCGTAGTCTAGAATTTCATTCTCGCAATTTGACTTCAGCAAAATAGATTAGTCCTTTCCTGCTTTCATTTCAATTCCGCATTTTCATTTCCGCAAGGTAGATTTTAGTTAGTTGCAATCCCATCTGTTTCAATTTTGCAGGTACAAGTAGAGAAAAAAAGCGAAAGCAACCAAAAATATTTTCATGCCTCATAGGAACAGAGATAATACCGGAAAATTCCTACCCAACACCCCTACCACTTCACTGAGTCACCCTTCTCTCTTCTTTGGTGGCAGTGACCCAGAAGAACCTATAGGTGAACCTCCTGAGATATATGAAGATCCTATAATAGAAGAGCAAGAAAACATTCCTTTTGAGACCATGGCTGAAAACAGAAACGGTAGAGACGATGATGAGAGAATAGAAGGTACCTTCCCCATCCGAGAGACCAATGGGGACATGAAGATGAAGAACATAAGTCCCTCAGCCTTACCTCATTTCCATGGATTGACCACGAAGACCCTGATATCTTCCTGTTTGAGTTTGTTGTCCTTTGTCGAACTTATGACTATGCAAAAGATGAGCAAAAGTTGAAACTCTTTCCCTCTACCCTCAAGGATGCAGCATTACGCTAGTTCATGGGGTTACCTGGAAACAATATCACCACTTGGGCTCAGATGCAGCAAGCCCTTAACAACAAATACCAGGATTACTGTAGGTCAAAGGAAACAAAGGGAGAAATATTTCGGATGACCATGGGAAATGATGAGTCTTTAGAAGACTACGAGGAAAGGTTCCAACTTAGCTATAAACGGGCCAGGTGCACACTTGACCCTGAATCTCTAAAGTTGGTTCTTCTCCGAGGAGTCACTGAAGACCTTCTAGATACCCTTCACATGCTAGCTAGAGGAGACATATACCAACTACCTTATGAGGACATAAAGACTATGTTTAGAAACCACTCTAGGGCAGCCCAGAAAAGAGGTAGGGGGAATCCACTTTCAGCTAGTACTACCTTCTCCAAGCATGAGTTTGCTAATCAAATGGAAGACCTCAAAAGTGAGATGAGACAGACCATTGCCATGCAACTCGATACCTTCTGAATCCAACAAAAGAAAGAGGAAGCTGAGAGGGCTTTGGCCATTTTTTTTCCTAGATGTATGAGGAAGCACCCTAAGAACGAGTGTCCATTGCACTCAATAGAGGTGTGTTTTGTTTGTGAGGAAAACCACCCCACGAACCAATGCCCAACCTTGCCTGGATTTAAAGCCGTGTACCAAGGGACTGAGGCAACCACTGAACCTATCTACTTCCTTAACCAACGTAGACCGCATGGGCCCAGACCTTACCAGCAGGGGATGCAAGGGACATCCCAAGCTTATTATAGCCCCAACCAATCTGCTCACATGCCTTCTTGGGGTCCCCCTGCTCATCCTTCCTGGTCTGCACCTCCTCCATGGTCTTATCCACCTCAATACCATACTCAACCCAATGCTCATTCGTTTCACTCACATGTCCAGCCACAACCTCAGTGAAATGCACCTCAACCAGGGTGGAGGCCCCAATACAACTCTCCTCCCGCCATTCTGCCTCCACCACCGGCTCAGCCACAACCATTACCTCCTACTCCTCTAAGTCAACCCCAGATGCCTGCTCAACCAAACCTGAACCCCAACAACCGACAGGCCCAGCAGGTATACACTAGGGAGACAACATGCCCTACCTATGCTGTGGAGATCTAGGAGATCAACCTGCGATCCGGGAAGACCCTTCCAGATCGCCAACCTCCTCCCCTAGAGGACGAGGAAGAGAAACAGGAAAGTGAACCCAAAGCCATTCCACCCTTTCCTGAGCGACTAACATTAACCACGCAACCAAACCCAGAGGAGACTGAACTTTTGGGAGAACTTAAACAGTTGTGTGTGAAAAAACCACTTCTCTAGGCCATAAAAGATGTACCGATATACAACAAATTGATTAAGGAGAAGTGTTTCAGGCACCCAGGCAGGCGAAAGAGAGATACCTCGACTATCAATGTCATAGGACAACTGTCTGATCTAATGTTGGGGCAAGTAATTTGTCCAAAGTATTTGGACCCTGCGAGTCCTGTAGTTGATGTCCACATCAATGGCACCATTATCCCCCATACCTTGATTGATCTAGGGGCTGCCATTAATGTGATGACCAGGGACACCATGTTTAAACTCAACCTTCAGAGTTCCTTAAGGAATACCTCGACAGTCCTGTAGTTGGCAGATCGCTCCACCGTGACTCCCGAAGGGATTGTGGAAGATGTCTTGGTCTCTGTTGACTCTTGGGAGTACCCTGCGGGCTTCTTGGTCCTTCAGCGAAAGGAAAAGCTCACTGGATACCCCCTCATTTTGGGAAGGCCTTGGTTAGCCACTGCGAATGCTTACATCAGTTTCCGAGCTGGAAGCATGACCATCAAGAATGGGCCTATGTCCAAGCAGCTAGTCCTATACCCTCCTGCCCAACCTCTGCTAGAACATGACTTACCACTTTGGTTGGAAGAAGGAGACGATGATGAGGTCGATGAGGATGAGGTCTACTTTGAACCATTGTGCATAGTAGAAACCACTAGTGGAGGCCCTCAAACCGAGGATGATCTGATTGAGACTTTGATTCAAAATCCACCTCCCAGTGCACTATCCTTAGAGGAATTGGTGGAAGATACCTAGGCCAGCACCTTAGTGGACCTCTGTGTGACTGATCCGACCTCTCCCAGAGTTAAAATATGGAGTTTGATCCTGAAAGAACTTTAAAGATCAACTCCTCCTTATCTCCTTCCCAGGAGAAGGAGATGTGTAGCTTACTGAACAATCATTTAGATGCTTTTGCTTGGAGCTATAAGGAGATGAAAGGAGTCCATCCTTCGGTCTGTACCCATCACATTTACATTAAATAAGATTGTAAACCAGTCAGGCAGCCTCAGAGGAGAATGAATCCAGCCCTTAAAGACATTGTCAAAGAAGAATTGCAAAAATTGTTGGATGCAGGATTCATCTACCCTATCTCTGATAGTGAGTGGGTCTCACCTTTAGTGCTTGTGCCCAAGAATAACGGGAAGTGGAGAATCTGTGTAGATTACTAAGAACTTAAAAAAGCCACCAAGAAAGACGATTTCCCTTTGCCTTTCATAGATCAAGTATTGGATGGACTGGCAGGGAAGAAGTTCTTCTCTTTCCTAGATGGGTTCAGTGGGTATAATAAGATCCAAATAAGCCTGGAGGACCAAGATAAAACCACCTTCACTTGTCCATGGGGTACCTTTGCCTACCGAGTCCTTCCCTTTGGGCTATGCAACACTCCTACCACTTTCCAAAGAGCAGTATTGAGCATATTTTCTGAGTTGGTCCATGATTCGGTAGAAATCTATATGGATGACTTTACTCCTTATGGGTCCAACTTCCAAGAAGCATTGACTAATATGAGAAAAGTTCTAACCAAGTGCATTGAGATGGACCTGTCCCTCAGTCCTGAAAAATGTGAATTCCTTATGACTGAAGGGACCATGCTAGGTCATACCATTTCTTGGCAAGGGTTATAGGTGGATCCTAACAAGATTGCTATCATCCAAAAGGTCCCACCTCCTCAAAAGGTAAGAGATGTTCGGAGTTTCCTAGGCTTAGCAAGATATTATCGAAGATTCATTAAAGATTTCAATAAGCTAGCCTCATCATTGTTTGGCCTCTTAGGGAAAGATGTTGAGTTTAAATGGACTAACAACTGTCAAGGAGCACTGGATGAGTTGAAAGATAAGCTGGTGCCCACCCTGATCTTGAGAGGTCCAAACTGGGCCCTACCTTTCCACATCCACACTGATGCCTCGAGCAAAACCATAGGGGCAACCTTAGGACAAGTTGGGGAGAAACTGCCATATGCCATATACTTCGTCAGCAAAAACCTATCCAAGGCAAAAATTAACTATGTTGTAACCGAGAAAGAGTTCCTGGCTGTAGTCCATTCCCTAAACAAGTTCAGACACTACATCACTGGTTATCAAACATTTGTACACACTGATCATGTTGCGATTAGATATTTAATGAATAAGCCTGATGTCAATGCTTGTATCATTAGATGGTTACTTTTGTTGTAGCAATTTGATTTGACTATTGTTGGCAAGCCAGGTAAGGAAAATGTTGTTGCTGACTTCTTGTCTAGATTGGATTTTCCTGCAGGTGAAGAAGGAACAGTGGATGACCAGATTCCATATGAACATCTGTTTGCTATCTCAGTACTCTCTCCATGGTTTGCTGATATAGCAAATTACTTGGTCTCAGCACAGTTCCCTCCGCATCTATCCTCAAAGGAGAAGAGCAGAATTGTAAGGAAGAGTGCCCCGTTCACTTGGATCAGGGGCAACTTGTTTAAACTTGGCTCGGATCAGATCTTGAGGCATTGTGTTAGGGAGGAGGAAATCTTTGACATCCTCCTAACCTGTCATGACGGACCTTGTGGAGGCCACTTTGCAGCAAAAGGGACTGCCTTCAAAATTCCACAGGTAGGCTACTATTGGCCTACTCTTCATCAAGATGTCAGAAGATACATCAGCCAGTGTGACCGATGTCAGAGAATGGGGAAACCGACTCCAAGGGATGAAATGCCTCTCCAACCTCAAGTGACCTTTGAGCCATTTGAGAAGTGGCGCATGGATTTTGTGGGTCCTATCAACCCTCCTTCAAAGCAAAGGTCTTACATCATTGTGTGCACCGACTATCTGACCAAGTGGGTAGAAACAAAGGCAATCAAAGCAGCAACAAAAGAAAAGGTGGCTGAGTTTTTGAGGGAAAATATCTTCTACAACTTTGGCTACCCAAGAGAGTTAGTCACCGATCAAGGAATCCAGTTCACCTCCAACCTGATTGAAGACTTGCTCGCTCATCACAAGATCAAGCACAAGACTTCCACCCCATATCATCCTCAAGAAAATGGGTAGGTGGAAGTCACTAATAGAGCATTGGAAGGGATTTTCACTAAGGTGGTGAGCAGCAGCATAAAGGATTGGGCAGATCACCTGGTTGAGGCCACCTGGGCCTACAACACCACTTGGAAGACTACAACAGGTTTCACACCTTATGAGCTGGTCTACGGGAAGAAAGCTTTGTTGTCCATAGAGTTCGAGTACAACACATTGAGGGTGGCAGCTCAGCTGGACCTAGATCTCATCCATGCTCAACGTGAAAGATTATTGCAGCTGAATGGATTAGATGAACACAGAATGCAGGCCCTCCTCCACTCAGAAGTAGTTCAACTCCAGAGGAAGATATGGCATGACTGGCACCTTAATGAAAAGCAATTCCAGCCAGGAGATTGGGCACTGCTGTATGACTCAAGATACAAGGATTTCAAAGGAAAGCTGAGGACAAGATGGTTAGGACCATATACAATGGAGAAATGCAATGACAATGGTTCAGTCCTTATCAGGACCATTGATGAAGAAGCCATCCCCATGCTTGTCAATGGGAATCGATTGAAAATCTATAAGAAACCCCTTTCGAGGCAGGAGTTCATTGAAACTGTGGAAAAATCAATGCTAGTAGTAGAGCAGGGTTCTGCCTCTATTCCGGCCACACCTTGATCATCAAAAAAAAAAGGGGGAATAAAAAGATCCCTGGGTGAAAACCTCTCTGAGGCACCCAAGGCAGACAGTGAGGGTGAAAACCTCATGGAGGCGCGCCAGTTATCTCTCAGACAATAAAGAAATGGAATAAAAAAGGTCCTTGGGTGAAAACCTCTCTGAGGCACCCAGGGCAGGTAGTGGAGGTGAAAACCTCATGGAGGCACCCCTACTGTGTATCAAAAAGAAAAAAGAAAGAGAAACAGGTCTAATCTCTGGAATTATTGCAGGTTGCAGGGAATACAATGTGGATAAAGAAGGTCGCGCAAAACGAGGACAGGGGTCCATACCAAGCTACCAGACATCCTCACAGACACTCCCTCCATGGCCACTCACTTTTTCCAAGATTTGAACACATTCGGGCCGAGATTCAACCTCCTACAGGAAGTTCTGAGCTTTCTACAGGAAGTTTTGGGGCTTTCTACAGGAAGTTCTGCATTTCTACAGGAAACATCCTGTAGAGCCTTCGGGCAGGCCAAAATCGATTCTGGAAAGGGATTTAAAGCTTGAAGTCTATTGATTAGGCCTGCAGCCACCCCTCTCTTCCATCCATCACCGGTTTCATCTCTTTCCACCGCCATTACAACAATCTAGTTCTGTATTCCTGCACAGTCATGCAAAGAGTCATGTTTTCCTTAGATTGAATTTTTTTTCCCAAGGGACAAATCAAGCACACAAAGGCTCGCACACCCTACCTGTCAAAGCTCCATCAGGACCCTTCATCCGTGAATTCAACCTTGCTCGTTTCAGCATGCATCCCAGGAGGAGAAGCTGCGATGTCCTACAAGAATCTTGTAGCAGCTGATCCGTCTGGAGCACATACTATGGAGTCAATAGCAGCTGAAATCGACATAGGATACATGTAACAAACTCCGCTTGGATGTGAACACCTCCTCGACAGCTGAGAAAAGACAGAGTCGTGCATGCAGCATTCACAACCAGAGGATCGGGTCCCAAAGCCTTGCATACAGCATCAGCCAATGAAAGAAGGAGTTCCAGCGCCTGTGCACGAAGCAGCAGTGAGCAAAGCCATTGTTCCATGTCCCGAAGCCTGCAGAACACGTCCACGGCCACATAGGTAAGTGTCTAACCTTATTTATCAAATTGCATAGACTATACTCTGAAAACTGCATGTCTCTGAAATGGTGCGGATTGAACGAATTTGGTGGCCAATCAACTGGCCACCCACAGTCAGTCGAATGGCCTCATGGGATCCGAACGAGCTCAGTTACACTTGAATCTGCCAAAGGGACGAAGAGCCGACACGTGGGAAGTGTACAGTCGGGGAGAATCGGCAAATTGGCAGTGATGGCGGCAGTTAATGGTAGAGAAAGGAAATGGCGGTTAGAGACACGCTGAAGAATGATGGCCGTGACATTGGCTAATGGATCGGCCTAGACACCTCACCCCCTCGCCATGAATTGCGCCGTAATTCAAATTGATCAGCCGAAGAACTCACGATGAACCGTTGTCATTTACACTTGCAACCGTTTTTCAGCAAAGTACGCGTCCTCCTCCTCTGCAGTTTGTTAGCCCGAGCTTCTCGACCCGTTTCAAAATCCTCCCGCATCCCAGGCTCGTTCAGAAGCGTCGTGACACCCTCCAGAAGCCGAAAAAGCTCTCTACAGGAAGGAACTCTACAGGAAACACGGCACAGCCTCCCGGAGCGGAAAAACCTGGACTTTCTGCGTCGAAATTGGAGTTTCAAAGAGAGTCGAGTTTTGGGCAGCAACAGCATTATAACCAGGGAATTGGTGCAAAGTGAAATATAAACACCTGAGAGATACTGTCTTCCAAGTTCTGGGGAGGAAACCATACACAAAATTCCCCTTTTGATCAGAGCACAAGCCAGAACAAAGCATTCTCACCATGCCAGGAGGGTTTATCAGAAAGGAACCCTCAAATTCCAGGAAATTGTGAGAAACTCCCGAGGTGGTAGACCTATTTACTTGTGCTAATTGGATGACCTTCTATGACAGAATTCAAGGTCATGACGAAGAGGTAACAGAAGAGTTCTTAATGTCCCTGTAGCCTAAATCCAAGATACTGGCCACCGTAAATTTCAGAGGGTTGACCTTAAAGCTTACCCCACAACTCATTAGTCGAGTCAATGATCTGCCATTGGGGATACCCTGGAGCAAAGAGGAGAGGGCATTGGGTCAAAAAGCAAAAAAAAAATTCTTCCTACCAGAGGAACAGTTTTCAGAGGATAAGAATGGGGCCCGGAGAGCCAGCCTACATCCATTTTGGAGCAAGGTCAACTTTCAAATCATGAAATACATTACTTGTGAGGGGCGGTTAAGTATTGTATATGGTTATCACTTCTGATTGCTAACTGAACTCCGACATAAGATGGATTTACCCACAAAACAAAATTTAAGCATCCCCTATTTCCTCCTACAATCATTAATTGAGTGTGGCACAAAATTGAAGGAAGGGACACCGGATCAGCTGGCCCATCATGGGCTTATCAAGCTTCTAGTAGAAGATTCCCTCCATACCTATATTGTCCCTCTCTCCTGGGAGATTTTCTGCAATATGTCCAAGAATGATGATATCTGAATTCTGACCGAGGAACTCACTTCATTCAGTAGTGAGGAAAGGGAGCATATTGAGGCAGAAGAGAAAGCCAAGGGTAAGGAAACCCAAGACAGACCACCATAGAAAGAGCAAGAAGAGAAACAAGAGAAAGGCCAAGCTGCTGAGCCCAAAACTGTGGGTGGAATAAAGGCACAAATGCCAAGGGAGAAACAATTGAAAATCAAGGCAGAGAGGACTGAAAAAGTCCAAGCAAGTGAGGGCACACCCAAGGCAACCACAGCAAAATTAAAAGAGATGGCACCCCCAGCCAAGCAGGCCAAAACAATGAAAATCGTTTCTACGGGAAGCCAGAAAATTGTTTCTACAGGAAGACAGAAAACAGTCAGCTCAAGACTTTCTACAGGAAGTCTGGAAAAAGGGAAACAGAAGGAAAAATCGCCTGAGATTTTACCCAGGGAGGCAGTAGCTGTGCTGGCCACCCTAAGCACGTCTCCAAAGCAGAAGGGGAAGCGAAAGAGGGAGCCTTCCATGTATTTTAAGGCAACAAGGAGCGTGAGGATAAAGACTGGCAAACCCTAGCCATCGTCAAAAGAACCAATCACGATTGTGGACACCCCAGCTACACAAAAGGAGAGGTCTCCCTCCAAGGCATCCATCACTTATGAACTGGGAAGCCCGAAGACATCCACCTGGAGAGAAAGAATGAAAATGTTGGACATAAAGACCTCTCTACAGGATGTTGAGACTATTCTACAGGAAACAGTGGCTAGGCTAAAGGAGACCGAAGAGATGGAGGGTGAGGCAGCTAAATCACCACAAGAGGAAGAAAAGGTGGAGAAAATTGTGGAACCTAGCCCCCAGCCCAGCTTGGGCTCCTACTATAACTTCTTAGAGGCCGGAAAGATCATTCCCCAAAAATTCACAGTGCCACTTTTCCTTGCACTAGAAGAAGAGAGAGTGAGGACCCACGCTTGGATGAAGATTGCTAAGTCCAAGGGTGTGGCAGATATAGGTCCTCTGGAGGAACAACTCAGAGAGGCAAGAAGGGAATTGGCTATGGTACGACATGTGGAGAGCAGCCAGTGATTCAAGCTACAGGAAGAAAATGAGTTGCTTAAACAGCAGCTACAGTTACAAGGACGGAGGAAGGAAGACAGGCCTCACATCTTGGGAGAACAACAGCAACAGGAGGAGCCCACAACAGCCAAAGATACCCCTGATGAACAGCAGAGAAGGGAAGGGATGTAGGCTGAAATTGAGACACTGAATCGGCAGCTACAGGAAAAATAATTGCAAGCAGGCCTGGAGACACAGTCTCTGAAACAGCAAGTACACGAAAAGGAGGCCCAACTGGCCTGCATGGCCAGCTGGGCAATGGAAGCTCTGCAGTGTATGCAACCTGCCAAATCCTACGCCCTATACCTCAAGGATCAGTGGTTACAGTTTCAGATCAATACCTTGGCCCAAAGGGGCATCACCCCATTCCAAAATTATCACCAGTTTGCAGCTCTATGTGGCAGTAGTTCATCAGAGGATAGGGCCAAATTATCAGAGTTCTACTTGCACAACTTCGCCCTTCTGAACATGAATGCATGGGATCCCAACACTGTGATAGGAGATGTCCAACTTATGGCCATGGCCTCTTGGATGAGTCATGAGGAGAAGAGAGCAGCAGAGGTCCGCAGCATCATAGGCAGAGAACTCAGTGAGCCACTGATGATCAGAGCAGAGCCGGATGACCCCTCGGTAGTGATAAGCGCCCACCAGCACTTGGCCAATAGCCCTCAGGATCTACCGGAATACATTGAGCAACAGGCTCAAGCTATTGCCCACTTTGAGGACATGGAGAGACTGTTGGGAGAAAACTGCCTGCGTGCCTGCACAAGGCGATGGAACACCTTGCCTCACAACTTGAAGATAAAGGAATACCACTCTCCCAGTATTATTTCTTTGTCTTATTCATACTTGAGTATGTGCCTGGAAATTTTACCGTAAGAGGTTGATGCAACCAACAAACAAAAAAGGAAAAGCATGAGACATAATGTTAAATTGCAAGCGATTGGAAGGGATAAATGAAAGTGTGTACACGAAATCCTAGCTTGAGTTCTACCCCCCTCATTAGCCATCACTTAGTTCCTGGATAATGCATGAGTTATCTAAATAAAAGGAATTTTGAATATCCCAACCTCAATGAGAAATGAAATGCTTCATATTTAAATGGTTAATGATGAATTAATTAAAGCTTGTAACCTAATCTATATTTGCAAAAAAAAATGAAGCAAAAGGAATATAAAAGGGGTGGTAAAAATAGGATGAGGAGAAAGATAACTCATGTCCCACGATCACTCTTTCTTCATATCATAACACTCAAGGATGTTAGTATAATACAATGGCATCCTCCATGAAGTAAATCCCATGTCATGTCATTAATCACTTGCACCAACTAATTAATGGATCAGCCTATGAATTGTTCCTCCCCTTTGTTGTTTTTCCACGATCTTGGGGCTATGATAGAATCTAAGAATCTCTTACGCTACCAAACCAAGAATGACAATGATACTACTTTGCACAGCAGAATATTAACAGTACTAAATATACTAGTGCACAAAATATAGACAAATTTTTACAATTTTCAACCCAACTTCGTTATATTAATAAACATATAATATAATAGTATAGGGTTCTTGTATGAGGGATAATGGCCCTCATACATAAACTATTACAAGAATATAAATTTGGGGCTTGGTTTCAGTCCATCGACAGCCAATCTACCCTCAGCAATATACTCTAGCAATCTAGATGATGTAGTTGACTCTCTCAGCTCCCCTCGGTCGTATCTTGTACCTGTCATGTCCTTCGTCTCCTAATCTGTAACATTGCCTCTATTAATGATCCAAGTCCATATCACCACTAAACCTCAACTGCCCAATCTGCTCACTAGTTTTTCCATAGTCCATCAAGGGCACAACACATCAAGATTCATGTTGAGTTGTTCACAGCTTCACTTTTGAACACCTCTCAATCTACCCACTACTACTCCTCGGCTACTCAGGGACTTCATCCCACTATGGTCTTCCTGCACTGCTCCAATGAATACCAACATAAGGCGCGGAGGGTTTCCACCTATCACTGCAAGATGTCCATTTCCCATAATGAACACAGGCTACGAGGACTTCCCATCATCTGATGTAGATGTCCTTCTCCACACACAAGTATAGGATTGCACAAAACTTCTCCTAGTTGATCATACCCTTGAGTTGAATGACTACCACTCTATAAGCTACTTTTGTCCATCAAAGTGTTACACATCGGGATCCAACTTGGACACTATCACGTCATCCTCCAACCAACCATAAACTCCCAATCCACATCCACACTTGGTCCACTCTCACGCTGCCCTCCAACAGACCATGAGTGACATATCCTTATCGTAACATCTACTCTTGGTTAGGGCATCCAAGCATCCAAGCACCTAAGAAACCCTTCCTCGTGGCTTCATACATACTTCCAAACTATCCTCCCCTAGGACACCATCCACTAGCATTAATTAAACCTTAACACATCAATACACTACATACCTAGCCTGCTCATCTTCTGTGCCACCTTGGTGCAGTCTGCTACATGCTCAATCGTCTCTCGCATTGCATGCATTGTTGTTCCTACACTCATGTTCATGCACTCGTGCGTTCCTACACTTTCACATTCTTGCACTCGTGTATTCCTACACTAATGTGTTCTTGCACTCACGTTCTTGCATTTGTACATTCCTGCACTCACATTCCTTCACTTTTGCATTCCTACACTTGCGTGTTCCTACACTCGCATGTTTCTACATTTGCGAGTTCCTACACTTGTGTGTTCTTGCACTCGCGTTCCTTCATTCGCGCTGCCTTTCTTGATGTGTAGACCATGAAAGATGCTTCTTGGATGTGTTAAATGACTCTCCTCCACCTTATATTTATACACAATACAAGGTCTCCATCAAATCAAATGTGTGGGCTTGACAAGTTATCACAAGGTCTCTCAACACCTAGCTGACCTTGACAAAATCCATACATTAACTTCAAAAATTCATATCTCAAGTTATAGACCTCGGATTTGAGTGATTTTTTATGCTCTCAGTTTCTCTTGGGATCCTCTATCACCTCAAATCATCACATCTCCTAAAATCCTCTTGGATTCACACCCATATGCTTGAGTGAAAATCCCACAGGCTTGGGTTTCATGCCCACAAGCCACACTTGTGTGCCAACTCATCCACAACCCTCAAGCTTAGGGTTTGGATTACCTCCAAAGCTACAAATATCAACACTCCCTCTTATCGAGGGAGGTACTTCCAACCCTAGGAATTCTCCATCAACGTCATCTCTTGTGACATTGGCCCATTTAGCATCCATCACTGCAGCATACCTTGTAGAATGAACCCTGCAATCTCCGCAATGCCTTTGCCTCATCACATATGAACCTGAAGATCCCAAACCTCCATAGGGATGCTCCCTCTGAGGCTATACTCCCTCTAATCCTACATGATCTCCACTGGATCAGTCCTACAAGCACTCATCCTCCTGGATCAAATACCACTCATGCAAATCTCTCCAATATCGAATATGCAACATCACGATCAGATGAAGACTCTAGAATGCCGATCTGAATTCCATCACATGAATCCATCTCAATCAACCTGATCTCGTCCAAGCCAAAGAAACCCTCGATTTGTCCCAACCATCCAAGACAAACAATCTTCCCTACAACAAATTGTTGTTCATCAGGCTCACCACCAATCCACGAGAACTCCTAGCCAATATTGTTGCCAAGTCAGTCAAGACTACATCTCCAAGTCTTCAATTGAACCCTCTGCTCCATGGTCTAGATACCCACAACTTCTTTTGAGTTTCTTCATTGTTTACACTTTGATTCACTGTCCTTCATAGTACCTCATATAAGCTCTGATACCATGTTGCTTTTCCACGATCTTGGGTCTAAGATATAATCTAAGAATCTCTTACACTACCAAACCAAGAATCACATTGATATTACTTTGCACAGTCGAATATAAACAACCGTAAATATACTAGTGCACATAATATATACAATTCTTTACAATTTTCAATCCAACTTCATTATATTAATCAACATGTAATATAATAGTCTAGGGCTCCCATACTAGGGATAATGGCCCTCATACATCCACTAGTACAAGAATACAAAATTGGGGCTTGGTGTTAGTCCATCGATGGAAAATTTACCCTCAACAAGATACTCTAACCATCTGGTTGATGCAGTTGACTCTCTCAACTCCCCTTGTTCATACCCTGTACCTACTCAGTCCTTCATCTCTCAATCTGCAGCATTGGCTCTATCAACAATCCAATTCCATCTAACCACTAAACCTTGGCTATCCAATCTTCTCACTAGTTTTTCCTTAGTCTATCAAGGGCACAACACATCGAGACTCATGTCGATTTGTTCACAGCTCCACTTGTGAACAACTCTCAATCTACCCACTGCTACTCCTCAGCTACTCAGGGACTTCAGCCCACTATTGTCTTCCTGTGTTGCTCCAATGAAGACCAACATAGGGCGTAGAGGGTTTCCACCTATAACTGCAAGATTTCCATCTCCCACAATGAACACGGGCTCGGATGATTGTCCATCATCTTTTGTAGATGTCCTTCTCCACACACAAGTATAGGGCTGCACAAAACTTCTCCTAGCTTATCAGACCCTTGAGCTCGACAACTACCACTACAATAGCTACTTTTTCCATCAAAGCATTGCACACTGGGCTCCAACTTGGACACTATCACGATGTCCTCCAACAAACCATAAATTCCCAATCCACGTCCACATTTGGTCCCCTCTCATGTTTCCCTCCAATAGAATACAAGTGACCAATCCTTGTTGTAGCATCTTCTCCTACACATAAAGAAATCCAACGCGAGTGCAGGAATATGGGCTTTACAACTTGTCACAAGGTCTCTAAACGCTTAGCCGACCTTTACAAAACCCACACATTAACTTCAAAAACTCATATCTCAAGTTCTAGACCATATTTGAGTGATTTTCGATGCTCTCCGCTGCTCTCGGGCTCCTCTATCACCTCAAACCATCATATGTCCAAAACTCCTCATGGATTCACACCCATATGCTCGGGTGCAAAGCCCAAATGCTTGGGTTTCACGCCCATAAGCCACACTTGTGTGCCAACTCCTCCACAACCCTCAAGCCTAGGGTTTAAAGTACCTCCAAAGCTACAAATATCAACACCCTTATGGTTGAAAGCACCTTATAGGGATTTATGATAACACTCCCATATCTCATCATGGTAACTTGTTTACAAATCTTAAGCTAGGAAGACATTTAAAGATGATGCTTGTGTGAAATACTTTAATGTACTTTAAATTATATATGGCCCACTCCAGTACTCTTATAGTTTGTGCATCTATGACATTGATCTCACTTGATTTTTTCAGTGTTGTTAGATGTTTTCTACCAATTATAGCTACCATCCCTTTAGGGATCGTGTGATGTTTATCCAACATTTCAAATAGGACGTCAAACCCCACTTGATAACTGCATTGGGCGCTTTCACCTTGAGATTCCTTCAACACAATTGATGACACTCGTCTCTCCCTCCAAGACCTAAAAAATTATAATACACTTGAGCACGGATGTTGCTTAGAGATATGATGTACCCCAAATATGACAAGATGCCTCCAAGCTGACATTGGGCCTTCTTGATGGATGTTTACATGTTTCTAAGGTGTTTTGATGGTGATGGTGACTTGAGACCGCCCTAGAGGGGATGGTACATTGCTCTCCATTATGATGCCATGTCCTAGATTGATGATGCTCTCTTCATGTACCTTGGATTGATGACATGGGCTTATTTTGATTATGATGTCTTTGTGAAAGAACCTTGCTTGATGATTGGACACCTTTTGATTAGGAGACGAAACTTTTGGAATGAGATTCACCCCCTTGCGTCATCCATGGCACATTTTTACGAGAGAGACATTTTTGGAGGAGGATGTCACCCTTGAAGGTTTTTTAGATCACACTTATGGGTTAAACAAAGTTACCGGTCAAATTAGAACTGTCACCTCAAAATGAGAACTGTAGCCAAAAAACCCCAAAAAACCTGGAAAAAAAAAAAAAAAAAGCCTGGAAACAAAAACTGTGTATGTTGGAACGATGTTTTTTTTTTCAGGGTAAATATTCAATATTTTAAAAAAATGGCAGTAAAAACCAATTTTTTTGTGCAAAAAACATGAAAAAACACCATAAAAACGAAAAGTATTGATGTTGGAACCATGTATTTTTTGGGGTAAATTTTCAACATTTTTTAGAAATGGCATTAAAGAATAAGACATGTTGAAGAAAGAAAGTAACAAAAGATCAAAGAAGGGATCAACCAATGACAAGAAGAAAAGGGAAATTTGGAAAGTTTTATCCTCAAAAGAAAAAGAAGAACATGGCTAAGGAAAGATGTTATGGTTGTCAAAAACTTGGGCACTATAGAAGAGATTGTCCTAAACGTAAGAGGGATAGGGAAGAATCTAATACTATTGAGGAAGTGAAGGAACTTGAGACAAAGAAGATTAAGAAGGAAGAACCAAAAAGATATCTACTATCACTGAGATGATCTTCTTCACTAGAAGGTACTTTTCACTTGTAAATTATAGATAGGAGGCAACGTAAAATAGAATGCATGATATTAGAAAATAGCATCGTGATAGAAGCATTATAAATAAGATTCCTTGACATGGGAAGCAGAAAGGGTGTCTGGAACAAGTTATATTAATTACAAAGAATAGGAGCTCTTGAAAACATCATTAAAATAGAAAGAAATAGAGGTCATCATCGACTGCGATCATCATACAATAGTCAATAAGGAAACATATGTTGGGTGAGGATATGAAAGATTCTCAAGTTTCTCTGATGGAATCCTCCTCGAATGATTCACCGATTTAGAAAGGAAGCAAGAGTTTCATCAGGAATTCCACCCTGTGGGATTCAAGAAATAATGGTATGATGACATAACAGGAAATAAGGTCTAAAGGATAAAGTTCTTTCATTCAAATGAAGTTGCTTGAAGCATAAAAATTGACGACTTGTAGGCTTAAACGTAAAAATACACGAGATATTTGTAATAATAATAATAATAATAATAATAATAATTATTATTATTATTATTATTATATAATTGATGAATGTTTACAATGAGGACCCGCATATATATACCTAAGCAGGTGTCATTTCGTGACTGGCATGTTTTTTAGACATGCCTTTTCACTTAACTTAATGACTATTAACATAATCAATATTTGATTATTTAATATTTACATTTATTTTATTTATTTACTTGTTATGAATTATATTCATAATGTAGCCCCTTCCTTCAGAAGCTTTGTCCTCAAATCTATATTGCTGGAAATTGTCTTTGCGGTTGTCGTCTTTTCATACGGAAAACTCGTCGTCACTTGTGGCTCAGCTTCTATAATTCGCTAGTAACTCTATTTTGAGTCCAGGGTTATGTCTATTTTTTTTTTAAATCATATATTATTATTATTATTATTATTATTAAGATTTTTTTTTTTTACTCTATGTTTTTTCTAAGTAACTCTATTTTATTTATTTTTTTAGATAACTCTTAAAAAAAGTTTAAATAAAATTAAATAATTAAATTAATTAAATTTATTTAATTGTGTTTATTTAATTTATACGTTACATAGGATTTTCTAATTTTATTGAGCTAGCCCCACTGTATGTTAATTAAGGTGTATTGAACCCTTTTGTCGGTGCAAGTCACGCCTGTACGAATCGCCACCAAAGTCGCATTTCCACCCGTTGACCCTTCGACTAGGGTTATGAAGCTTATCTGTGGGGGACGGTAGGGTTTGTTTAAATGGTTGTGTGTTCCTTGTCAGTTTTCGGGCATGTTTACTTTCAATGGAGGAAATGAACCCATGTAAAGAACACATAGTGTTCCACTGCTTGGAGATTGTTGGGTTCTGTTATATTCTTTCCACGTAGTTAACAGGGGGTTTGAAGGGCACTCGTAACCCCACTTTATGGGATCCAGGGCAGCACCCCAGAAAATTTTGGTTTTGGACCCTATGTTAGGTTGGCCGAACCCACCTATGGTTTTGTGCATGATTTTCGCACATGTTTTGTGGATGCGATGGTTTTTGGTCCATGGTATTGGACGTGATGGTTTTCGGTCCATGGTATTAAATGCGACAATTTTTGGTGTTAGATGCTTCGGCATGTATAAATATGTATTGTAACATTGAAAGGAATATACTGAAAATCCAAGCTGGTAGTCCCAGTTTTGGGATCCAAGAGAAAATCTCTGTGTATATGTGTTTTATGTGTTATGATCTCGTATTATTTATTTTCTATGTTTTAGAATTCGTATGCAAGTAATTTCTCTATGGGGTTAAAACCTACATTTGGTATCGGAGTTGTTTTGGCTTCAAGGGGACGCCTTTGTTGCTGAGGGCTTTCGCTCGGGCTTGTGGTAGACCCTGTTCAATGGGAGATCTACGAAATCGATTCTGGTGGTGAAAGAAGATGGTGAGAAGTGGAAAGATAGAGATCGAGAAATTTAATGGTCAGAGTTTTGAGTTGTGGAAACTCAAGATGGAGCATCTGTTGGTGGATAAAGACCAGCGGATCGCGGTAGATCCGGTTACTAAACCAATGGGAGTGTCCAATGAAGAATGGAAGAAGTTGGATCGGAAGGCAAAGAGCACAATACGATTGTGTGTCTCAGATTCAGTATTGTTGAATGTATCAGGGGAAGCTACAGCGAAGGCTTTGTGGGACAAGTTAGGGACTTTGTACCAATCTAAGTCTCTGGTGAATAAACTGTTCTTGCGGAAAAAGTTGTATAACCTGAGGATGAAAGATGGAGACTTGGTGACAAAGCATCTGAATGCATTTAATATTGTGGTAAGTCAATTAGCATATGTTGATATTAAAATTTCAGATGAAGATAAGTGCATCAGTTTGTTGTGTTCTCTACCAAATTCGTGGGATAGTCTGGTTATTGTAATAGGTAGCAATGCAACTGCTTTGCATTTTGATGAAATAGTCTCATCCTTGCTGAGGGAGGAGATGAGACAGAAAAATATGGAGAGAAAAAATGGTGATGCCTTGTCTGTACGAGGGCGGACCCAGAATAGAAACAAAAATAAGTCATCGAGTGGGAGATCTAAATCTCCAGGAAAACCTGTAAAGGTGGTGTGCTGGAAATGTGGAAAGGAAGGGCACTATAAAAGGGACTTTAAATCTAATGCTCCTGACAAAGGAAAGGGATCTGATGAGGCTTCTTCTGGAGAGGCGAAAACCACCTCAGATGAAGGTGGGGATATGTACTTGGCTTCTTCAAGTACACATGTAGATCATGAGGCATGGTTGATTGACTTAGGTGCATCCTTTCACTTCACTCGCCATAGAGAGTGGTTATGCGAGTATGAGAAATATGATGGTGGTGATGTCTTCTTGGGGGATGACAGGAAGGCTAGAATCATTGGTCGCGGAAAAGTAAAGTTGAAGTTGCAAGGTGGAAGGATTAGAACGCTTCTAGGTGTTCTACATATTCCTGCATTAGCCAAGAATATGATTTTTGTTAGCAAGTTGGATGATGCGGGTGTAAAAATAGCGTTCGAGAAGGATACCTGCAAGATGGTTCGGGGGATCACTGGTATTGATGTGAGGAGTTCGGATTGGAACTCTGTACAAGCTGCAAGGTAGTACTTTTATTGATGGGTGCAATAGTTTTGTGGTTCCTGAAAGTGGAGAAGAAAATCTAGTGGTATCTGGAGAGAAGACCATGATGTGGCATCAAAGGCTTGAACATAATGGAGAAAAGGGCCTTCGGATACTTCACGGTAAAGGTATGGTATAAGGTATGAGTAATAACTCTCTGGATTTTGATTTCTGTGAAAATTGTGTATATGGGAAGCAGAATCAGTTGAGTTTCCCCTATGGTAGTAAGAGGGCGAAACAGATATTAGAACTTGTGCACAGTGATGTGTTTGGACCTGTGAAGGTTCCATCACTGGGTAAGTCTGTGTACTATGTATCATTTATAGATGACTTCTCAAGGAATACATGGATATGTTTCCTTAAGAAGAAATATGAATTCTTTGATAGGTTTAAATAATTTAAGGCTCTAGTGGAAAACTAGACAGAGAAGAAGATAAAGGTGTTGAGGACAGATAACGGTGGAGAGTTTTGCAGTAAGGAATTTGAAGAATTCTGTAAGAAGTGTGGTATAGCATGACAGAATATTACTCCATATACATCTCAGCAAAATGGAGTTGCAGAAAGAATGACTAAGACGTTCATGGAAAGGGCAAGAAGCATGCTCAGTGGTGCTGGGTTAGGACAGGAATTCTGGGCAGAGGCGGTGGATACTGCATGTTACCTGGTCAACAAGTCACCTTCATCAGCGTTGGAGGATAAGACTCCACAAGAGGTATGGACTGGTAAGAAACCCTCTCTTTCACATCTGAGGGTATTTGGATGTGATGCATATGTACATGTTCCAAAGGAGAAACGAACCAAGTTGGATAGTAAATCTGAAAGGTGCATCTTTATTGGGTATAAGGATGGTTTAAAGGGTTATAAGCTTTGGAACCCAGTCACACGAAAAGTTGTGTACAGCCGAGATGTGGTGTTCGGAGAGGTGAAAGATTCTATTAAACATGAAATCCAACCAAAGGAACCCAAGAAGATAGAGTTTGAGCTAAAGGAGGAAGAATCAGACTCTACAACAGAGGAGGAATCAGAAGATGAAGAGCCACAAACTCTGGCTTTGAGAAGATCAGTTCGAGAAAGAAGGCAGCCTGAAAGGTATAGTCCATCTGCTTTCTGTTCAAATTTTGCTTTATCTATTACTGACGATGATCCCAGAACTGTGAAGGAAGCAGTAGATTCAGAGGTTGGAAAACTCTGGAAAGAGGCCATGGTTGATGAAATGGCATCTTTGCACAAAAATGAGGTTTGCGATCTGGTGGAGTTGCCGGCTGGAAGGAAACCCATTGGCAGCAAATGGGTGTTCAAAAAGAAGACAAATTCAGAAGGAAAAGTGGAGAAATACAAAGCTCAGTTTGTATCAAAAGGTTATTCCCAGGTGTCGGGAATTGATTTTGGTGATATTTTTTCTCCTGTTGCCAAGGTAACTTCTATTAGATTACTTTTATCTATCGTTGTTGCTTTTGATTTTGAGGTAAAACAAATGGATGTGAAGACAACATTTCTTCACGGGGATATGGAAGAGGAAATCTACATGAAGCAACCTGAAGGCTTTGCAGCGAAGGGTAAGAAAGAACTGGTATGCAAGTTAAAGAAGTCTCTGTATGGGTTAAAATAGTCACCAAGGATGTGGTATCAAAAATTTGATACATTTATACAAGGACTTGGCTTCACCAGAAGCAAAGCAGATCACTGTGTGTATTTTAAATTAATTGGTGACCGTGTTACTTATCTGGTCTTGTATGTGGATGATATGTTGCTGGTTGGAAATGACAAAGAAATTATCCAGGATTTGAAGACCCAATTGTCCTCCAAATTCGACATGAAAGATATTGGTGCTGCAAACTATATTTTGGGCATGGAAATTAAAAGAGATCGGGCAAAGAGGAAGATCTGGTTAAACCAAAGGAAGTATGTTGAGACAATACTACAGAGGTTTAATATACAGGATAGTAAACCGGTGAAGGTTCATATTCTTGTAGGTGTGAGGTTATATGCTGAACAATGTCCCAAGACACAAGAAGAGGAAGAGGACATGTCCCGTGTTCCATATGCAAATGCAGTCGGTAGCCTGATGTATGCAATGGTCTATACTAGACCAGACATTGCACATGCAGTGGGAGTATTGAACAGGTTTATGTCAAAACCAGGAAAGGACCATTGGACAGCAGTGAAGCGGGTTTTCAGGTATTTGCGTGGCACTAGTGATTATGGTCTGTGCTACCAAATAAGACCAGGATTGGACAGAGTGTTGGATATTCATGGCTTTGTTGATGCAAATTGGGTGGAGATATGGATCAAAGAAGATCTATAAGTGGGTATGTGTTTAACCTATTTGGAGGTGCAGTCAGTTGGATAAGAAACAATCTATAGTGGCACTATCAACTATAGAGGAAGAATACATGGCAGCCACTCATGTAAGCAAGGAAGTAGCTTGGTTGCAGAGATTGTGTTCAAGTATGGGGCTAGTACAGGAAGCTATAAGGATAGACTGTGACAGCCAAAGTGCAATTTTCTTGGCAAAGAACCCTGCATATCATTCAAAGACAAAGCACATTGATGTCCAGTATCACTTTGTCAGGGATATGATAGAAGACAAAAAGGTGTTGCTTGTAAAGGTGGACACTTTGAAGAATACTGCAGATGCATTGACAAAATCTGTGAGCTCTGAGAAGTTCTCTTGGTGTAGAGAGACAATGGGAATTTCAGGGCTGGGAAAATGACTAAGCTCTCTTGTGTCCCCCTATGGAAAGAAAACAATAAGTGGGAGAATGTTGGGTTGTGTTATATTCTTTCCATGTAGTTAACAGGGGGTCTGAAGGGCACCCGTAACCCCACTTTATGGGGAAATTTTGGTTTTGGACCGTATGTTAGGTTGGGCGGACCCAGCTATGGTTTTGTGCATGATTTTCGCACATGTTTTTTGGACGCGATGGTTTTCGGTCCATGGTATTGGACGTGATAGTTTTCGGTATTAGATGCTTCGACATGTATAAATATGTATTGTAACATTGAAAGGAATATAATGAAAAATCAAGCTGGTAATCCCGGTTTTGGGATCCAAAGGAAAATCTTTGTGTATATTTGTTTTATGTGTTATGATCTCGCATTGTTTATTTTCTTTGTTTTAGAATCCGTATGCAGGTAATTTCTGTACAGGGTTAAAACCTACAGAGATGAGGTGAAATATGCACAAATATTTAACTAGCAGCCATGACATTATCTCTTTATGCACATCCTCGGGCAATTCTTCCTACCATGTCGTTATATGTATTAAACAATTGGTATTGGTATCGGCATATAGGAGGATCTGCTTTATCCAAAAAACGTGATGCATCACATACACCACATCACACCGTTTTACAGGAGGACAAGATGCTTGACGATGGGGGTGACGCAATCTTTTATGTGGACTGGATGGTCGACAGTCGGAACAACAACCCAGTGTATTGACTGGGTCTCATTGTTTGATGGCAGGTGTTGACGGGAGTTATTTTTAACAATGGGCATGTTATCATGTGAAGTGACATCCGCAATTGAGGCATACAGATAGTGGCAACATGCCAACAGTGATGCATCTTGTCTGATGTTTCGTTCTTCTTTTTAGAAGAAAACTCCTGCTCACCAAGTTATTTCGGGCTATAAGATGTGTTCGCCAGTGTTTGTGTTTGTTGGTGCAGGGGTCTACCACATTAGGGGCCCAACGTAATTTATTTTTCTCCTTTGATTTTTCCCCTGTAGGATGAGCAAGGCGTGATCACGGCTAATTTGAATTCAAAACATTCTTGGTGAGAAAATTTGCACAGTGAGGCATGAAAAATAGCATTGGTCTATCCACTGCCTGTCTGCAATTTTCGTTGACAGAGAGACAAGTACAGCCGAGGGAATTTATGGAAATTTTTTCAAATGAAGACAGAAGCAGATCATACACAACGATATCATTAATCCATTCAAATTTCTCCCTCATTAAAATGGCAAAATCCAACTGCATGCAACTACACTGTACCTCATACTCTCTCACGTAATATTCTTCGATAGGCTCTAGCCCTCCAAGGCCATAGAGAACTAGTTGTAACTGTAATATTCTTCGATAGGCTCCAGCCCTCCATGTATGCACGTTATTTTTTAACCCAAAGTCAATGCCAAACACTTTAAGGTTTTTGGCACCCATTTTGTCTGCAAAATTGTGTATTTTTGGTAACTTCTCTTTTTGAATCTGATCTTCATGGTTGTTGTTGGTGAAGGTGATCTGATCTTCTTTCTTTTTCTCCAATTCTTTCCTGCTGCTCTTAATTTTTTGTGTGATCCGAGAGATTGCTTCTTTTAGCTCGAGGAGTTTTGGTTGCTTATCAAGTTTAGCTTTTTTCCTTGCTGTCTTCTTTTCATAAAGCAAGACCTCCTTGAGATATGCATCTTGCTCTTTTATATCCTTCATTTGAAGTTCAAGGTTCTTTAGTGATTTTGACACATTGTCAAGGTTTTCTTTCTCCACTTCAAGCGCTCTTTCATCTGCCAACTTTGGATCAAAATCTTCATGTTGTCCCAAATCTTTCTTTTCTTTTGTGCCTTTTATTTCTAAGTCGCCTTCTCTTTCTTCTCGTCTAGAATATCCATTGGTTCTAGCGGACTTGGAGGTGGGCGTAATAGAAACTCCAACTCTAAGGGAGGGACTATTGGTTTCTCCTTAATCCTTTGCTCATATTGTTGTTCTTCTTCTTATTCATATTGACCCACTCCATCATGTATTATATCATCTTGATGTAATCCCCTTTGTTCACTTCTTATATCATTTTTCACCTTGATCACTTAGTTCTCTAACTAGCTCAATATCTGCTCCTTCTCCTTTACTTTCAACATCAACTTCATATGAATCATCATCTTGATCTTTTTTAATTTCTTCATTGTTATTATCATCTTCCTTATTATTGATTTCCTTTCGACATTCTTTAACTTCTGCATATGATTTTTCTAAATGCTGAAATGCTTCTTGAATTTTACTAAACTACTCAATGTATTCAGGATGTGAACGTAATGGCACATTGTGCTGAAAACAATGTGTTGAAAATGGCAACAAGAAATGCTAAAAATAGCATTGATATAAATAGAATTTCAAGTCCAGTGTTGGACATAACAACAAGGAATGAAAAATGGAAATGCTAAAAATAGCATTGCTATAAATAGTATTTCGGGATATATTCCAATTTTAGTTAGTCCCTGAACTAAAATTGATAAGTAAAATTTGAATTTGATCCTAGCAGCTATTTGTAAAATAATTAATTAATTCATCTTGAGCTAATTAGTTGTAGGAAATCAAACATGAAGTCTATGTGAAGACATGCAACAGTTTCTCCATTGATTAAGGAAGTTATCCCTTGATTAAAGAGATCATGATGAGTTGTACTTTGAGTTGTAATTAGTTAGCTCAGTTAACTGAGTTAAGTCCAGTTAGATTAGTTCAAATAGTTTGTTGAACTAATTGTGAGTTCAGTAAGTTAATGCATGCATGCATGTAACTGTTGCACATCAGATAACTGAATATTCTCTCATAAATAACTCATGCATGTCAGTTCAGTCAGAGACCCAGTTGAGATTAGAGGAAGGGACAGTGTACTATCAGTTGGAGGATTTTTCCTATATAGGAAACTCATCCATGTAGAAGGAATTATCTCCTTCAGGATTGCGCATTTATTTCAGAGGTTAGTGTTGTGTGTGAGGTGAGAATCACGCAGGTTGCAGCTGGAGGACCCAGGAGAAACTGTGCGAGGAAATAGGAGGCTTGGAGGGCAGAGGAGAAGGTTTGTGAGAAGCCTTTAACTGTCTATGAACAGCAGAGGGATTTTGCTAAGAGCTGGATAGCTTGTGAGCTAAAGCTTTGTGTAATCCGGACATATTTCCACTTGTATGATAATACAGAGATTGGGGTTTTTAACT